>JAEIFV010001033.1:0-104437 GCA_018904265.1 Lordiphosa collinella | reverse complement strand
GTCTAAAGAGTTTAATGATCCCTACACGACTAAGCTGTTATATACATACCTAGTCAGGCTTATCTTAGAATTTGGGTCGTGTATTTGGAACCCCCATTATCCCTCTGTAAGCGCATTGAATCCGTCCAGAAGCAGTTCCTTTTGTTTGCCCTTCGCAACCTGAGTTGGGACCCACAATTGAGGCTTCCCCCTTATTTATCCAGACTAAAGCTTTTAGACTTACCGACTCTTGAACATAGACGTACCATGTTGGGTATAATGTTTCTGCACAAGCTTATACAGGGTAACATTGACGCAGAGTACCTACTTGGGTGTGTGAACTTTAATATCCCATCAAGACGAACACGTAACTTTATACTCTAGAGCAGCGATGTCCAAAATTTGAAAAGGCAGCCACGCGTGGTTGGCAAGCCAAATTCTGCCAGCGTCGCAGCGTCACATGTATAAAGAGCAGGGGCCGGCAGCTTCCTATCTGGCGTGTATAGGAAAATTCTCAAAGCAGCGCTGCTCAAACACGCATAGTATAAGCTGTACAAGCGCCGCTGCGTTGCTTGCTTTCCTACGCCGCGACGCAGTCGTTGCTACTGAAATTGAGAGCAATTTTTGAGCTGCTCTCACACACACCAATGCATTGCAATGCAAAAATGTAAATGTATTTTTTGCCTCCCCTTCAGTTCTAGAATTCATGCATCGTAATTCATGCCTTCTTCCCGCATCTGCTTTGACGTCGACGTCGGCAGAACAGAAACTTGTGTCTATTTGTTGTTGCAAATTTACCTATTGCAGTCACAAAAAATGTTAGCCACACAGGCCATCGCCGAACGAAGAAGTTTGCATACCCTTCAAGTTTTACCGAACATTAAAACCATATTTTATATATATATTAAAGAATTTTGAATAAGTGGATTGCACAGATCGTTAGTGGAATAGCCCTAATATAGACTTTTATTATTATCCCACAATAAATTATTTATTTATGGATAAATACTTCTTACACAAATACTTCTTAAGTCGGATATGCCCTTACATAATATGAGTTGAAAAGGGTATCGCGTGTGAATCATCGATGAATCGATTCGTGAATTCATGAGTGATTCACACATAAACTGTCATGCGTGAACGCCTAGGACATGCCAATGTTAAATTCATGCATAATTTGTATGGGAGGTCACCTATGATTCATCGATACCTCTGACCAATTCATCGGTGAATCTTTGGTGATTCACTATTGCTGAGTACTGAAGGGTTCCTCTGATATAGAGAGGGAGAATATGTGTATTCTATAAATAGAACGCTCGGCAGCATTTGCTCTTACGACTCATGTGTTCGGCTGTTCGGCCGGTCAGTTGCTTTGCAGCATTCAATGAGGAAAGAGCATAAAGCGCATGATTTTTACACTACACTGAAAAAAATGTTTGATCTCAATTGGGAAAATGAATTATTTTTCATTGAGAATATGGATTACGAATAACGATTTACGATTTAGTTACTAAATTTTTACAATTATTTTCAATTGATGTCACGATGTTGGCATAATTTTGAAAGAAGTCCAAATTATTCAATCTTAAGCCAGCAAAAATGAGTGAAGTTTTCTTTAGAGATTTAAGGCTATTGTTTTTGAGTTGGTCTTTTAGTAAATGCAGCTTTCTAGTAAAATGGTGTATTATTGTTACAAGAGTTATTATATTGGTGTTTTTCCCTTGAAGAGATAAGTTCAGGTCATTTAGCATTTCGGTTAGGTCGCATAAAAACGCCAAGTCTAGTTGAAATTCCTTATCTTCCAATGCAATGACAAACTCATCGGTAGTCGGTGTTGGTGACGATTTAAAAAATAATACAATTTCTTGTCTAAAATTAAAAAAAACGCTCAAACTCTTTCCGCGATTGAGCCATCGCACTTCTGTATGCAGCAAAAGATCTCCGTAGTCTGCATGCAAATCTTCTAAAAAAAACTCTTAAATTTTCGGTGGGTCAGTGCATTGTGTCCGCCTCTTATTTTATTTATAATTTTAATTGCCGTGTCCATAACATTTTTCATTTTTATTTCCTTTGCGAAATAATTCAATGGAATGTTAGACAAGACAGACCGTTTTTTCTCATTATTCCCACGAGACCATTATTATTTCCTCTCATTACTTTTGCGCCATCTGTGCACATAGCGCTAATTTTTTCTTTATTCACAATTGAAAAGACACGGGATTCTAAAATGTCATATAAAACTTTTCCTGTTACATTGCCGTGCAAAGAAACAACTTCAAAAACTTCTTCAAAGCAGCTTAAATTAGCATCAACTGTTTTAACACAAATTATTAACTGGCAAATGTTATTGATGTCGGTACTCTCGTCTAACGATATCGAAAAAAATGTGCAATTTTCCGGGCGCTTTCTTTCTTCGGAATAAATAAAGCTGCCTATATCTTCGGTTATGCGTACAAGAGTATTACGTGATATGGGAATACTTTTACAAATTTCAACGGGTTTCTGGCAAAATTTCAACGGGTTTCTGGTTTTAGCGAAGTTTTATCAATTTTATTGTTGTCAGGTTGGATGAATTCTTCCTTGTCAGCTATAAACATTAAAAAATGTCTTGCCTGCATCTCTAAAAATTTTAAATCTCTCTCCCTCCCCTTTATTTCATTATATCCCCCGTGGCAAAGTTGGTAGTGCTTTTTAATAACATCAAAGGTAAAGCGACACAATAAACATTGATCGTTACCATCCATATTCTCAATGAAAAATAATTCGCTTTCCCAATTGAGATCAAACATTTTTTTCGCTTTCATTGTGTGAGTTTGGACACCACTGCTCTAGAGGCTTCCTTTGGTCTCTTCTTCATATGCCGGCAATTGTCCGTTTCGCATTCTGTGTAGGGATTATAACAAGATCTTTCCTCATCTCAGTGATATCATTTCCGATGAAGGCCTTCGCTCTTTTATTCTTTACAATCTTGCCCTTACTTAGCTTTAAGGGGTTAGGTGGGTTTTTAAAGGCCCAAAATAGGTAAATTGTTACGATTTTTTTTTATTTAACCACCAAAATATTTCATTCCATCAATTTACCATATAAAAGGTATATATTTTATAAGTAAATTGTGAAATTTTCATTGAAAACTATTAAAAATTAAGGCGTGGACACGTCGTCTCCTGTGACCCCTCAAAAAAAAGTACCCTCGGCGTAGTCAGGATAACTCATGACAGATTCATCTGAAATGCAAAAACCAAAAATTTTCTGTTAGTAGATGCTTAAAGCTCGTGCTTGGACGAAGGAAAAAAAAAATAATTATTTCATTTTTGGCGGCGTTGAGAACAAAAAAACCCTCTTTTTGAGACAAATTTGCACCCTTCATGGCCTTGAAAAATCACTTAAAATAGAAAAAACAAAAAATCCTTCGTTCAATCACAAGATAATGTTATTTTAAAGAAGTGTGCAAAATTTGAAAGAAACCGATTCATAAGTTTTCGAGAAATCGTGACTACCGATTTGAAAAACGTAGTTTCGATTAAAGATTTACATTTACACTGACATAGCCTGATGGGTAGAACATCCGAAGGCTATATCTCTTAGAATATTACTCAGATCGTTTTAAAACTTTGAAGAGAATATTCTTAGCATATTAAATGATAAGATAAGCAAAAAAAAAAAATTTTATTTTTGAAATTTTGAAAGTACTTTTTTGAACTGCCTTCTGATAACCAACGCTGCGAGCAGGGGCGTAGCTGGTCATTTGTGACCAATAAAGTACCCCCAACGGATCACAAGGCGTTCAATTTAATCTTTGTTTTCCTTTTCACCATTTTCTTGTTGTATTATATTGTAACTGTGTCTAGAAGACGTTGTGGTAATTAAAATAAAATAAATAAAAAAATACAAAATATGTCGGACCTCTATCTTTTACCATCAAATCTTTTCAAAACACAACACTGTGTAATAAAAAACTAGCTCCGAAATCGAGTTATGCATCCGCAATGTGGGACCATATGGGCGTTAAGGGTAGGCGTGGTAGAATCGGTTCAAAAAATTTACCCTAACTTTATTCTTACTTATGTTATCACATCCTCCAAGGGCTCAGTCCCACCAATTACGGATTTTGTTTAGGAACACAGATTTTCATTTACATTTATTTTCAATTTTAAGAAATAATTTAAAAGATTGCTTCTCATTTCATATCAAAATGCAAATTTATTTTTGTATTTAATGCTAAGAAACATAATTAAAGTAAATTTTTTGTCATTACTTTCATGTTTACCCGTAGCATTAGCAATTTTTTCAAATCGTGTTTTGAAAAACTTACATAGCCTTTTATTATACACTAAGAATCGCTTAAACTATGATCCAACTACCAACGGCCGCGACCTCCGCCTCCGCCACGGCCTCTGTTGAATCCACCACCACCTCCGCCTCCTCCACGGCCGCCACCTCCTCTAAAACCGCCGCCTCCACGTCCACCACCTCCACGGCCACCTGCAGAGTAAAAATTGTAAGTGGTTATTGAGTTAACAGTTTTAGCCTTTATAACTTATCCTTACCACCGCGACTGAAACCTCCTCGGAAACCACCACCACCACCGCTGCCTATGCCACCGCGTTGATTGGCTCCGCCCTTCTTCTTGGCCCCCTTGGGCTGTGGCGGCTTTGGCAGAAATCTGGAGATGGGCAACAGCTTGCCTGGATCAATGAACAGCTTTTGATTGGGCTTGAAACTGTTGGCGTACACATTTTCTGACAGTTTAACCGACACCGAGTAATCACGCACCGTGCCAAAGATCTCGTCGATTTTACCAATCTGCTCCTTGTTCTCCAGAAAGATGGGAGCATTGAAGTAGGGCACATCGTCAATGGCCACCTTGCAAACGAGATCGTTCTGGCAGGTGTACTCAAAACTGCCGAGTGGAATTACACGCTCCGGCGGGCCCTGATCAAAGGCTCCGCGACCGCCGAAGCCGCCACCACCACCGCGACCTCCGCCACCACGGCCAAATCCGCGACTTGAGCCTCCACGGAAACCTCCACCGGATCCTCCCCTACCGCCGCCGCCACCACCACCGCCGCGAAATCCTCGGCCGCCACCACCACCACCACGGGGTCTGTCGAATCCCATTTTGCAGATGATTTAAAATGTGTTTAAACGGAGCTAGAAATAAACACGTGCAACTTTATGCTCAACAGTTTGGTCATACAGCCCAATGTGCGCTGTTCAATGTAAACAAAGTGTGCTGTTAATAGCACGTGTAGAATGTAGAATGTATGCAGTGATGTCAAATCAGCTTTTATCCCGTCAACCGGGAGGCGACGAAATGGGACGAAATTCCATTTTTAAAAATTCTAATTTTTTTCAGCGCTGCAAACTGGTTTTGAACCAAACTGGTTCAAGCCCGAAGTTCCGACTATTATTTTACTGTGAACCGAAACTTGAAACGAGCCTCTTTAATAATAAAAGCTGAACCTGAACCTGATCCGAACCTTCAGTTTCGGTTCGGTTCAACGAAAATGATAGACGAAAAACTATTGTGAACTACTGCCTAGCGACTTCTTCTGTTATCTGGTTGGTTTTGAGCAACTGAGTCTTAAAATCGTCAGAATTACAGAATTACTTATAAAATCGCCAAAAGCCTCTGCCTCTGAATGAAATTGAACTTAACAGTAAACTATATTTTGAATATTCCCATGTGATCTACAAATCGCGTCCGATTGAGAGGAGCTCGGCTTTGGCCCTTCGGGGCTGTCAAGCTTTAAAAAAAAAGCGTCACGCGCCACGCTATTATGTGGTGTTGTTGTTTTAAGGTGGTCGTGTGGGGAGTGGAAGTACTATGAATTGAGTACTGGTATCGAGTATAGAGTATCAAGAACTTGGTATCGAGTACTTAGTTTCGAGTACAAAGTATCGAGTACTTAGTATTCAGTACTAAGTATTAAGGTCTAGAATCGAGTACTGAGTATCAAATACTGTGTATCGAGTACTTGGCATCGAGTACTTCTGACATCGTGTCCCTGATGATGGTTGCTGATGTTGCAACCGAAATATATTGCATAACGTAACACATATGTACCTTGTGTTTTCAGCAAATCACTTCATTCCAAAAAATTTCGGCAATAATGCCTTTAAAAATCATCAATCGAGCAGTAGCAGTGAACGAAATGTAGAAATCACATATAATTATTTATAACTAAATGCCAGAGGCGCGCTTATATTTTTCAGCTAACGGTAAAACGAATATGAAGAGAAAAAGAAACTGATAGTTGAATATACAGAACAAGAGATCGACGAAACAAACTTCGTCCTCAGAAATTAAGTACCGTTAGCTAAAACGGAAAACAGAGGAAAAATATTTTATCACATATAATTCTTTTACAGAGGTAGGTAGGCTAAATGGAATAGGCACTATGGCTGTCTTTAAACATAATAATGACGAGTGTACTCAAATGAGCGAAATTATAAATATTCTTGAAGAAAATTTCCAATAAATAATTTCAAAACCAACGACCAGCTTTTTTGTTAGCTTTTTTTTAAGAATTTAGCTTTTTTTGGCTTTATTTACTGCAACAGCTGACATCACTGAATGGATGTAATGTGCATGTAGAACATGTGTAAAATAATTGTAAAATATATGTAGAGTACGTGTAAAATAGCTGGTCTGGTTCCAGTAAAAATGGCGTGACACAGCCCCAAAGGGCCAAAGCCGAGCCTCTCTCTGAATCTCTTGGCTTGTGCGCGTCCTAATTTTAGCACAAGAGAAAGCGACCTACGGTTTAACGCCGAATCTGAGTTTGAGAAGCTTTTCATGGCTAATTACTACAAAGCTGGCGCCAACAGCAGAGAGGGGTGACCGGGTGTAAAGTTTATTCAAAGAAAAAAACTTTTTCATTAGATGTTCCGTGGCGGGATTTTGCACAGCGGTCGCGCTGAGCCACCCGGCCCTACAAGTCTTGCACTTATATTTCTTATCTCGCAAACGATTTTATTTTTGGAAATTGACCCAGAGACAGCATAGGAACGGCCTTTACTAAGACACAAAAGTCACTGATAAGCAGCAAGAGCCAGAGATAGCTTAGGCACGGCCTTCACTAAGACACCAATCATCACTGATAAGCATTTCCAAAAATATAAAACAGCAGCTTTCTTTATACATTGAGCACTTGGGCTAAATCAGTTTCGTTTGAATCAAATTGGCCTGCGGTTGAAACACTTCCGAAAATGTTGAAATTATTATGTGTACTGTGTCTTTTTTTACTTCCTTGGGAGAGAGGCTTCACGCGTGCAGATACTACGGTAAGAACATTAAGCGGATGTTTATCCAACCAAAGTGTATAGTGAAATTAATCTCGGCGTGTTGTGTTTTCGTTTTAGAACTGTGACCATGCAATGGATTTTGGGGAAGATTCTAGTTCGTATTGTTACCAATTCGTCGAACCCTTCTTTCGATATGCCGAAAAGTGTCAAAAAATGCAAAATCGATTCTCTGAACTGGAAAACCAAGTAAATAAGCAGCAGGCCACCATTGAAGAATTGAAAAACCAAAAAGCCGAGAGTAAAGATCCAATTTATCAGCTTCATTCTATAGTATCCAAATTTTAGATGTCCAATCAAAATTTAAGGTAGACACTGAAATTATAAATGAGAAAAATTTCGGTAGATTCTATGAAAAAAGAAATCGATGAAAACACAATTAATTAATTATAAAAATCAAGAAATTTTAAGTTTGCAATCGAAGTCAGAGAGTGATTCTAAACAGCTACGATTTCTATGGAATATAAGATTAAGGAACTCCACACAAAAACAAAATTAATCGAAGCTAAAGAACAAGAAATTTTAGATTTCAAATCTAGATCGAAGCCAGATTCTAAGACTATTAAACAGCTAAAAATTTCCCTGGACTCTGAGAAAAAAGAAAAAGAATCAAAAACAAAAATAATAAAAACTAAAGATCAGGAAATTTCAGACTTAAAATCACAGAATAATATTCTGGCAACTAAGACAAAGGAACTTAATTCGATTATCAATACAGAAAAAACAGCTCTTTTAGAGTGCAATCAGAAACTGGAGGCACAGAATTGTTTACCTTTTGGTAATTCCACCGGTATTCATACCATTCATCTACCTGGTATGTTACCATTTCCCGTGTTTTGTGACTCTGAACCGAATAGTTCCGGATGGACTGTTATTCAGAGGCGCATTGATGGCTCTTTGAATTTCAATAGAAATTGGTCAGAATATAGGCAAGGCTTTGGCGATCCCAGGAAGGAATTTTTTATCGGCCTCGAAAGGTTACATTTAATTACAAAATCACAACCGCATGAGTTGTATATCCAACTTCAAGATTTTAATGGTAGAACTGGATTTGCCCGATATGGTTACTTCCGTGTGGGCAGCGAAGAAGAAGAATATAAACTGAAATGGATTGAAGAATATTCGGGCACTGCTGGGGACTCGCTAGAATTGTTTGAGAACTATAAATTCAGAACATATGATCGAGATACATCGGACAAGTGTGCTAAACGCTACGATAGCCCTTGGTGGGGTGGTGGATGTGGTGATAGGTAATCATCCCCTTTATAAATCAATTTAAACACTTATTTATCCACCTTTTCTCTCTCGACTTTAGTTCTCTAAATGGAAGATACTTCAGCAATGGTGTGGCATCTTTTTATAATGGGATAAGGTGGTATCATTGGAATAATGACTTCAACACTTCCCTGACATTCGTTCAAATGATGGTCAGGCCAACAGCTTGATGATGGAAAATTGAAATTGGAAAACATGAATTCTCTTTTGCATACAAGTTATCACCGATTATTTTACTAAATGTTTTACTTCTTATTTGTTAAATTTAATTTCCATTTAAAACTGAACTCAGTTTTGATTATAATAAATGAATGCACTATATGACTTTGAATTATTTCATTTCAATTTCAGCGATAAGCAAACATTTTATGGTAAGCAATTTTAAATTGAACTATCAGTCATGCTCCGGTTTTCACTTTTATTTAAGCAAATTCGTACGATTTCAATTTAGAGTGCTCCGAAATTCGCCAGTTTTTGTTATCGATAATGTTTTAAGCCTGGTACGGAGAACGCCAAACAGTTTGTGCGCACGAAAATGCCATTTATTACGAAAGTGGATCGTAAAAACACATTAGTGTGCTGAGACAGCCAAAAAATACCAAGAATAAGGCGTTATTGGTAATTTTTTAAGGCACGGTCACACTTCCCCGGCCTACAAACAATTTAATGAGGATTTTAAATCGCAACAATAAAAAAATTAGTTTATGAAATGGAGATCAGTAAGGTCCAATGGCGAAGCCAGGAGGCAGTTGTCCCCCTGTATTACAGATTTTGCATCTGAAAACTCAAGTTTTCATTTATGCCGCACAAATTGCCTTGGATGAGGAAGGCAGAGCATACAAAAAGCAGACGCTAGCGTCTCAGTTGGCATATTTGAAAGATTTGCTAACGATATGAGTATATCGACATACCTAAGATAGATTGTAAGATCTAATGTGATTTCACCAATAGTTCGAGTCACAGAAGTGTTCATTCAAAACTTCAAAATGAACGCCAACAGTTTTAATTCGCTCCGGATAACTAGAGCACCTGGTGGCAGATGAATCATAAATGTTACAATATTTATCAGGCCCCAATTATTTGTTTTTATTTCATAAACGTTAGACATATAAACTTCAATGGAGTTTTTCTTTTTCAGACATATTTTGGCTGTTGGAAGCGACAAATTTGTTGCTGCTTTTTTGAGTTTGGGCTGGACAAACAAAACTCGAATCTAAATACTCAAAAAATATGATGAGCGCCGCAAAGAGTAATTGGCTTTTTTCTTCCCCCCTGAATAGCGCAACGTTTAACGTCAAAAATTTTGGAGCGGTTTTACAGTGTCTTTTTTAGACATATTTTTGCTCTAGAGATTTTGTCTTCGTTTGGTTGGAAACCGTCAAAAATCGTGGTGAAAGAGATTCATTTCTTAGGGGAAAGAGAATTGGTCCAATTGGGTTCAAAATAATTGTCCATCTCACAAAACAGGGCTGCATCACGCGCAAAAAAATTTCCTTATATTACTTTTGAATCAAAATGATGCTGAAGGGAAATCTGTTAGTTGTTGCATAAGTTTAATGATTCATGCTAATGTTATAATTTAAATTTAAGTCGCGTTACCCAAAATTAACATGAAAAATTTAAAAATATTTGCGCGCCAATCACTGAGCAGAAATAGCCAGCCCTTGGCACGTTTGTTGTTGTTGAATTTCCCATGCGGCGCTAGTGTAGAGAGCCGGTGGCGCCATCTAGTGGCACGACGGTTTTGATAAGATAAGATAAGGCAGCCTTCGGTTGGCGAAAAATTATTAACAAGCTAATTTCAATATTAAATCAAATTAAACATGTTATTTATTTGATGCAGCCTATCCAGTAAAATAGTGTAGTTTACATTTCTAAAACTAATTTTACTTATCCAAATAGTTTTAGCTGTGAATTTAGCAAAATCTCTACCTAAATCACTAGAGATTTGAAACCAACCGAAAGAGATTTGCAGGACACCGATAATTGGTTTTGGGTTGGAATTTGGTTGGAAGAGATTTGTGGGACACCGCCGTATATGAAGATTTTTGTTTGCGAGCGCTTTTTTGCGATCACCGTACCAGGCTTTAGAGGGAATCAATCGAGAGAAGGCATCATGAAATGCTGGCCAATCCGTAAATGAGCCCGAAAACTTTGGCATTGGTAGAGTGGGCATGTGGACACGAGCTTCCGCTGTCATCAACGATGAGCCAGAGCGACCCATATCTACTTCTCTCTGAAATGGCAGCCTGAGCAGCCAACTGAGCATAATCATAGTATGTAGAACTCTGCATGATCCTCGGTACAAATGATTTTAGTCAGAGTTTCGTGGAAGTTCTTGTTAAGCTAATTCAATTGCTGCAACCGCAATGAGGAGTCTTTCTTGAAATTCTGAAGTAGTCTTTTCAAAAAGTTGAAATAATCAGGGTATCGGTTGACATTTTGGGAAGTGGGAATCCAAAGTCGATCGTTTCTTTTCGTCTGCTGTCTTCGTTGCAGCAGCGATTTAACGGACCCTTCGTATATATGTGTCGTGATGAGTGCACAGTCGAAATACGTTAGCACGTGAGCAATAGATGGGACTTGTGTTTGTTTCTGACCATCTCTTGACTCATTTTCTCATTGTGGGACCGAAAAGCCCTTGGAAAACCAAGGAAACAAAGTAGATACCACCAAATTTTGAGTTCGAAGTTTTGGCCTCAAAGGATTCTAGTGGTAAACTGCGCTTTTTGGAGTTGGACAACCCAGAGTTACCCTAGAGGTCCTAAGCTCCGATTGAGGTCGGGAATCTATGCTGGTCACTTTAAAACTGGTACACTTCAGTCATTAATTAACTTTGTTTTCAGCTTTGCGCTGTTAATTAACGCATTATCCTTCTGAAAGGTACAATTATCGCCAAAAACTCCACTAACTTGTCGTCCAATAGCTTCTCATACATTTGGACGTTCATTTTAATCGATTTGAAATACATCAGACTCCTTCCTTAATAGCAAAACTCAGTCCCTTCCATTACCATACAACCACCATGGCCAAGCTTTTACCAGTTGTGTCTGTCCTGTGGCATATCAGCTAAATATTTCTTGCAACTGTCAGGACCGTAAACTTTTCTTCGTCACAGAAAATGACATTACGCCATTCCTCGTCCCAGAATTGTTACTTATGCGCACAGAGGGAAAAAAACCGAGAGCATTCGGTCACAAAAACCAATTATGACCGACTCCACGCCAGACGGAACATACGGGTAAAATAATGTACGTAAATATGTTTAGTCTTTGCCTTTAAATTCTGTTTTCAAATGTGGAAAAAAATTGTTCATTGGTAAATTGTCTGATGATGGTTGCCGATGTTGCAACCGAAATAAATTGGATAACGTAACACATACCTTGTGTATTTATTTGACCTCGAGCCAGCAAAAGACTTCATTCCAAAAAAAATTTCGGCAATAATGCCTTTAAAAATCATCAATCGAGCAGTAGCAGTGAACGAAATGTAGAAATCACATATAATTATTTATCACTAAATGCCAGAGGCGCGCTTATATTTTTCAGCTAACGGTACAATGAATATGAAGAGAGAAAAAAACTGATAGTTGAATATACAGAACAAGAGATCGACGAATCAAACTTCGTCCTCAGAAATTAAGTACCGTTAGCTAAAACGGAAAACAGAGGAAAAATATTTTATCACATATAATTCTTTTACAGAGGTAGGTAGGCTAAATGGAATAGGCACTATGGCTGTCTTTAAACATAATAATGACGAGTGTACTCAAATGAGCGAAATTATAAATATTCTTGAAGAAAATTTCCAATAAATAATTTCAAAACCAACGACTAGCTTTTTTTTCAAAGCATTTAGCTTTTTTTGGCTTTATTTACAGCAACAGCTGACATCACTGAATGGATGTAATGTGCATGTAGAACATGTGTAAAATAATTGTAAAAAATATGTAGAGTGCGTGTAAAATAGCTGGTCTGGTTCTAGTAGAAATGGCGTGACACAGTCCCAAAGGGCCAAAGCCGAGCCTCTCTCTGAATCTCTTGGCTTGTGCGCGTCCTAATTTTAGCACAAGAGAAAGGGAACTACAGTTTAACGCACTTTGAGAAGCTTTTCATGGCTAATTACTACAAAGCTGGCGCCAACAGCAGAGAGGGGTGACCGGGTGTAAAGTTTATTCAAAGAAAAAACTTTTTCATTAGATGTTCCGTGGCGGGATTTTGCACAGCGGTCGCGCTGAGCCACCCGGCCCTACAAGTCTTGCACTTATATTTCTTATCTCGCAAACGATTTTATTTTTGGAAATTGACCCAGAGACAGCATAGGAACGGCCTTTACTAAGACACAAAAGTCACTGATAAGCAGCAAAAGCCAGAGATAGCTTAGGCACGGCCTTCACTAAGACACCAATCATCACTGATAAGCATTTCCAAAAATATAAAACAGCAGCTTTCTTTATACATTGAGCACTTGGGCTAAATCAGTTTCGTTTGAATCAAATTGGCCTGCGGTTGAAACACTTCCGAAAATGTTGAAATTATTATGTGTACTGTGTTCTTTTTTACTTCCTTGGGAGAGAGGCTTCACGCGTGCAGATACTACGGTAAGAACATTAAGCGGATGTTTATCCAACCAAAGTGTATAGTGAAATTAATCTCGGCGTGTTGTGTTATCGTTTTAGAATTGTGACTATGCAATGGATTTTGGGGAAGATTCTAGTTCGTATTGTTACCAATTCGTCGAACCCTTCTTTCGATATGCCGAAAAGTGTCAAAAAATGCAAAATCGATTCTCTGAACTGGAAAACCAAGTAAATAAGCAGCAGGCCACCATTGAAGAATTGAAAAACCAAAAAGCCGAGAAATTGTAAAGATCCACTTGAAACAACCATTCAGTCTATCAGTATCCCAAATTTTAGACGTCAATCAAAATTTAAGGTAGACACTGAAATTATAAATGAGTTGAAAATTTTACTTGGTTTTAAAAATAGGGAACTAGAATCGAAAACAGCATTAATCGAAGCTAAAGAACAACAAATTTTAGATTTCCAATCTAGATCGACGGTAGATACTGAGACTATTGAACAGCTGAGAATTTCGGTAGATTCTATGAGAAAAGAAATCGATTCGAAAACACAATTAATTAATGATAAAGATCAAGAAATTTTAAGTTTGCAATCGAAGTCAGAGAGTGATTCTAAACAGCATACGATTTCTATGGAATCTAAGATTAAGGAACTCGACACAAAAACCAAAATTAATCGAAGCTAAAGAACAAGAAATTTTAGATTTCAAATCTAGATCGAAGGCAGATTCTGAGACTATTAAACAGCTAAAAATTTCCCTGGACTCTGAGAAAAAAGAAAAAGAATCAAAAACAGAAATAATAAAAACTAAAGATCAGGAAATTTCAGACTTAAAATCACAGAATAATATTCTGGCAACTAAGACAAAGGAACTTGATTCTATTATCAATACTGAAAAAACAGCTCTTTTAGAGTGCAAGCAGAAGCAGAATTCCACCGGTATGTTACCATTTTCCGTGTTTTGTGACTCTGAACCGAATAGTTTCGGATGGATTGTGATTCAGAGGCGCATTGATGGCACTGTGGATTTCAATAGAAATTGGTCAGAATATAGGCAAGGCTTTGGCGATCCCAGGAAGGAATATTTTATCGGCCTAGAAAGGTTACATTTGATAACAAACTCACAGCCGCATGAATTGTATATCCAACTTCAAGACTTTAATGGTAGAACTGGATTTGCCCGATATGGTAACTTCCTTGTGGGCAGCGAAAAAGAAAAATATAAACTGAAATCGATTGGAGAATATTCGGGCACTGCTGGGGACTCGCTTTATAAGAACAAGCAATTTAATACATATGATCGAGATTTCATCGGGTGTGCTAAACGCTACGATGGCCCTTGGTGGAATGGTGGATGTGGTAAAAGGTAATCATCCCTTTTATAAATCAATTTAAACACTTATTTATCCACCTTTTCTCTCTCGACTTTAGTTCTCTAAATGGAAAATACTTCAGCAATGGTGTGGCACCTAAAAAAATGGGATAAGGTGGTATACTTGGAATAATGACTACACCACTTCCCTGACATTCGTTCAAATGATGGTCAGGCCAAGAGCTTGATGATGGAAAATTGAAATTGGGAAACATGAATTCTCTTTTGCATACAAAATATCACCGATTATTTTACTAAATGTTTTACTTCTTATTTGTCAAACTTAATTCCAATTTAAAACTGAACCCAGTTTTGATTATAATAAATGAATGCACTATCTGACTTTGAATCATTTCATTTCAATTTCAGCGATAAGCAAACATTTTATGGTAAGCAATTTAAAATTGAACTATCAGCCATGCTCCGGTTTTCACTTAATTTTGCGAAATGCGATTTAAGCAAATTCGTACGATTTCGCCAGTTTTTGTTATCGATAATGTTTCATTCCCAACTTGTTTTGTGCCATTTTACATAACAAGAACAACTGATGAGCGCCACTACAGATTTGTTTAGTTTGTTTGCAAAAATTTTAAGCGAAATTTAAATGCCTTTTTTATTTGCAATTGTTTGCTTTGAGGAAAAACGACGCCGTAAAATTCTTCACTTAAGGCGCAGACATCATTTACGGAAAAATATGTAGGTATTACAATTGTCAGATGAGCGGTGAGTCATGTGTGCATTAAAATGTGTACTTGTTTTAAAAAGCTCATTGGTCGATTGGACAACAAACATTTTAAGCAATTTTGTCCAAAATACGAGCAGATCTAAAACCATCCCGAATAGCACAGGCAACACAACTGGCAATAGTTGTGTGTTACCAGTTGGGTGTTGCAAAGGACCACCATATAAACATGGGCAGGAGTACCTTTGGGAAGATACTCCACAGCATTATTGAATTGCTGGAAAGGACAATATGCGCAGAGGAAATAGTTTTGCAAATGACACCAAGGGAAATTCAAAAATCACGAGATTACTTTTACACCAAATACCAACTTCCTAGCATTATCGCATGTGTAGATGGAACTGACATTTAAATTAGAAAACCTTCAACCAATGAATCTGTGTTTTTTTAACAGAAAAGGATACTTCAGTTTTGCAGTCAACGAATATTTTGTAACTTTCAAGTTTGTTTAAACTTAATATCGGTTTGTACCCCACCTCTAGGGTACAGTAACGGAATACAACATGGCAATTAATGCTGGCTCACAGAAGGTGCGTAAAATTTTACTCAAAAAAAAAACTTTTCATTAGATGTTCGGAGGGGGGGATCCACGACCTCATGCTCAGGAAACTCGTACTTTCGTGTTTTAATATAGGTTTCTAATTACAACATGGAAATAGTGCTTGATGCTACTCATTCAGGATCTAGTCATGACTCGTTTATTTGGATGAATAGTCTGGCAAGGGAGTATATACAAGCCTAACCACTTTTAATTCGTAACCATGCATTTTCAGCTTTGCTTAGGAAAGTGGGTAGCTGTACCAACATGATTATATTTTTCTGAAAGGTTGGTTAATTATCTTTTTTTGATATATAATAAGTAACAAAAATATGGGAAAGTAATACTTAAACTTAAATTTTATGAAAACACTTCATTGATGACTGAATTTATGCCGACCATTTTTAATTCGTACAGCAGCTTATTTTTCCTTTTTAAAACTGAGTAACGTCTCGCTTATTTTTTATTACTGCTTCAATTCGATTTTTCATTGAATTTTCCAAGTTTTGACACTCCTCAGGGTAATCGAGTTCCAAATTTCCTCAATTTTTGACTTTTAAGTCGATTACAGTGCCTGTGGCTCATTTCTGAGCTTTCTTTTCATTAACGCCCAGAGACTTTCTATTGGACTCAGGTTAGGGCTTGATGATGGCCAATCGAGAACGTCAGTTTGATTTTGGTGAAGCTGTCTTGGTCTTTTTAGCGGTATGTGGTGCGCAGCGTCCTGCTCAAAAGATATATTCGCCACAATTGAGCCTTGGTGCTACAGGTTTGAGATGATTTTGTAGAATATTGATGTATTTTCAGCATTAACTGTTCCATCTATAAAGTGAAGCTCTCCTACACCTTTGCCGACATACATCCCCATACCATTACACTCGCTGGAAACTTTTACTGTGCGCTTCAGAATGCTTCAGAATGAATGCCTCCGTTTTTCTTTCGTATTACTCGTTTTCTATCATCTCCGACACACAAATCAAATGTAGGTTCCATCGCTAAATATGATCGTGTTCCATTGTCTTTTGTACCCTGAGTTCGGTCTTTGTTTGCCCAAAGCAAACGTTTTTTTTTTCTGCAAAAGAGGTAAGCATGGGCTTTTCTTTGGCCTTAAAAACACACATTATGCAACATTAGTGCCTGAACTTACTTTGTAGAAACTATAACCTATAGTTTTCATTTGCTGGCGCGTCCATTCACGATTCACGGTTTTGCCAATACTATTGGACCAACATGATGCAATTTCTCTAACAGTGCTTCTTCTGATTTTTTCTTATTATATCAGACAAAGCCCTTTTATCGCGGAGAGTGATTTTTGAAACTCGACCTCTTTGTGCATTATATTCCCATTTTTTTAAAGTTTTACTTTGTACTGTTGATCTTGGAAGGTTAACCATAATTTGATATTTCCCTATTGCTCTTGCCTGAATTAAACTTATCGTAATTTGCCGCCGAATTTCTTCACAAACTTGGTCTTCCACGGCCATCGCGATCTAATCAGCAAGAATAAGCAATGGTTTTCGCTTATTTCACTTCTCGTACACATAACTGTTCTCAGTGTGTGTTGGTTTACAGTTATGTTTTTCCATTTTTCCTTGATGAATGAAAACAGTTGTACGAATTAAAAATGGTCAGTATGGGTCGTAAAGCTATGGAGTGGTCTCATATAATTTGAATTTTTAAAACGTTTTGAAATAATTTATGTTACATATCATATGAAATGAAAACTAATTAATCAACTCAATAAAACAATAAAAAAAAAAAAATAAAAATGTTAAATATGTTACAAAAAAAAAAAAATAGCCCATCAGGATACCTTTAAACATTTCGTGTTAATCACATAGACAAATGCTGGAAAGTGGTTCAATGCAGTACATTCCACAAAAAAACATTGCAGCACAATATGGTTGAAGAGCTATTTTTTTAGTCGATTTCGGTGCTTACAAAAATCCTTAAACTATGAACCCGTGTTCGCTGCTCCATTATTTGATGATGATTGGATCCCTGATGAATCCCCGGAAATAGGCTACATTGATATTGATGAGTACCAAGACCGCCATGATTGTGTTGGAGTCAGAGATGAAATAGCACGCAATCTAGTTCAATAAATAAGGGTGATTTTTTAAGAGCTATAGGAAAGTTTTTCAAAAAAAAAAAACACATAAAATTCAGAAAAATGCATGAAATCTTTATTTGAATCGATAGTAAATGTTGACCGTGACTGCGCCTCAAATGGTCCATCCGCTTAGTCCATTTTTGGCATACTGTTTCCAACATTTCGGCCGGTATCTCACGAATAAATGCTTCAATGTTGTCTTCCAATGCGTCAATTGAAGCGGGCTTGTCTGTATAGACATGAGCTTTAACATAGCCCCACAAAAAATAGTCTAAAGGCGTTAAATCGCACGATCTAGGCGGCCAATTGACCGGTCCCGAAAGTGAAATAAAATGTTCACCGAACTCGCCTCTCAATAAGTCCATTGTTGCGCTTGCTGTGTGGCATGTGGCACCGTCTTGTTGAAACCACATGTCATGCAAGTCAAGCTCTTGCATTTTGGGCAAAAAAAAGTTGGATATCATCTCACGGTAGCGCTCACCATTCACAGTTACGTTACGATTCGCATCATCTTTGAAGAAGTACGGTCCAATGATGCCACCAGCCCATAAACCGCAAACTGTGACTTTTTCTGGATGCATTGGTAGCTCTTGCAATGCTTCTGGCTGATATTCACTCCAAAATCGACAATTCTGCTTATTTACGTACCCATTGAGCCAAAAATGAGCTTCGTCGGTAAAAAAGTGGATCTTTGGCCAACTTTCCAAGAGCCCATTCACCAAAAATTTTACGTTGCGGTAGGTCGTTCGGCTTCAATTCTTGCACCAGCTGTATTTTGAAAGGCTTCACACCTAAATCCTTCCGCAAAATTTTCCACATTGTTGAGTAACAGAGGCCCAATTGCTGCGAACGGCGACGAATCGATAATTGATGGTCATCATTAACACTGGCCGATACAGCTGCGATATTTTCTTCAGTTCGCACTCTACGTAAGCGTGTTGGTGGTTTAATGTCCAACAATGTAAATTTGGTGCGAAATTTAGTCACAATAGCCCGAATAGCCGCTTCAGTGGGTCGATTAAACTGACCATAAAATGGAAGAAGCGCGCGATGAACTTTCTTAACAGAGCACGCATTTTGATAATAAAATTCAATAATTTGCAAGCGTTGTTCGTTTGTAAGACGATTCATGGTTAAATTATAGACCAAACTGAAGATGTTTGACAGTGAAACAAAACACGAAACGTGCGTGCCAAAAAGATTAATTGCTAAAAATCACCCTTTATTTCCTGAAAGAAAAATTCTCGCAGCTTCGACTTTGACATTGACATTGTAAAATGTATGTAGAGTACGTGTAAAATAGACCCAACGATAGGCAATCGCCTATCGATTGTTGTGCAGGAGGCGCGCGTGTTTTGAACTCCAAATTGAAAGCATTTGGTTTGTTTTGTTTGATTTTTTTTCATTTTATTTTTGTTTGTAATTTCATTTAAACATTTTCTATAGTTACTAAAATTACTTATGCACTGTTTATGATTAGTTTTTTTTTTTTTTTTGTGGCTTTTAATATTAGTTAAATATTATTTGAAAATACACATTAGTTGTAGTTTTGTTGTTGTTGTTTTACGAAACAATTTATAAACATCCTTGGTACATTTCGCTGCCTTACGTGGTTTTTTGTTTTGTTTTGCATGCACATTCAATTAAAAACTAACAATTAAGCCTAGTTTTCCTTTTAGTTACAGTTTTTCCCTTCGTTTTTTGTTTTGCATTACAATTGATGGAACTTAGGTGTAGCTGCTTTTGTTTTTTTATTGAATTCGATTTACAAGTGCGCGTTATAGTTTTTAAACACACACACAGAGGGTTTGCATTTGCTTCTATTTAAAGTCCATTTATTTAAAAATACAAAAGTTATTTACACAAATTGTTTGTTTCCTGTTTTTAATGCGAAATTATGGTTAAAACTTTTCAAGTGTGTGAGCATTTTTTTTTTTTGTTTCAGTTAACAACAAAAATTTATATTACATAACAAACAAAAAACAAGGGAGACAAAATAAAAAACAAATAAAACTGACCCCAGACTATTTTTTTTTTTTCTTTTTTTTTTTTGGCACCGAATCAAACAGAAATTTGCACAAGCCCGCGAGCCGTTTGCATCTTCTCGTTCTCGCTATCGCCCTCCTCGTTTCACAGCGTCTGCCCCTGGCCTCAGAGCACCGCATGGGAGTGGGAGGAGGCCGGCGTACCGGAAACGGAGCCAGTTACTTTCTGCAACATTTGCATAAGCTGCTCGGTGGCCGACTGATTGGCGGCTACAACCCCACCCAAGCCCACTACACCCAACGCCGCCGCCGCCGCCGCCGCTGAGGATGATGGCGGCGAGGATATTGATGTGGCAGCCGATGCCGATGATGAGGATGACGGTGTCAGCGCCAGCTTGGATTCTGGAGCAACAAAAGAAGCTGAGATTAGATTCGGTTTTGGTCTACGGACTGCCTTGCATACTGTCATCGCTCTCCAGGTAGGTCACATACGAGTCAGTGCTATCCGGATGATGGTGCGAAGTGATGCCCGAGTCCAGGCTGCTGCCGCCGGGCGGGCCGTTCATTTGTTGACCCGGCGGATGCGATGGATGTGGTCCCTGTGGCGGATGAGGCGGTAGCACTGGCATGCCATTCAGGTCATAGCCATGCATCTGGAAAGATCAAAAGAGAGGGAGAGAAGGAGAAGGAATGCGTTGATTAAGTGAGTTTGTTTACAAGATTTGAAAATATTTTCAATAATTTGAACCGGTTATGAACCAGTAAAATATTTAAGTTCAGCCGGTTGTTACTGATTCTGAATCGGTTTATAGTCGCTAAAATATGTAAGCTTTTTCTTAATAGAAAAGTTCCTGGCTCTTAAACGTTTCTTAACTAAGTAAAACCGTTTCGCAACCCGTTTTAAAAAGAGAAAATTTTGTATTTCAAGTTTTAAGGTAATAGCTTATACCATTAAACGGTTCGGAATCGGTTTTGAACCGGAAAAATATTATACTTTTCCAGATTTGACGCTGAATCACTCTGAAACGTTTGGTTCTGATTCTGCAAGACAGCTTTTTGATACAAGAAGAGTTCCTGGCATTAAACTAATTGAAACCCAAAAAAAAACTGTACTTTGCATTCCAAATTCATTGCTTTAATCATGTCTAACCATTATAGAATTAATTCAAACATGACAAGTTACAGTTGCTGCCTCTTCTTTGACCCGTCAGCTGTTGTTATCGATCAATTTTGGCTGTCCAGGGCAATAAAGTGTGCTTTTCACTCCACAAAGTAGGCTGGTAGATTGTGCAGCTATTCCACGACGCACCATCCTCAATCACCAGCGATCATTTGCCTACCTTCTGAACCGTCTAACAGCAGTCTCTCCATGCCTGCGATGCCATAACTGTTAGGTTTTTCCAAAGCAGCAATAGCGAAAGCTCAAAAGACTGAAGCCTTTTTTTTTGTGTGTGCTCCTATGGAAGAGCTACTCCCCGTAAATGACCAAAAAGTTTGCTTGCAAAATTGCATAAAAACGAATATCGAGTATCGAACTTCATATATCCCGCCTGTACACCAAATTCCAAGTCATTTGACCTGAGTCAGTCAGGATCAATAAAGCAAAATATTTGGCTCTTTAACTCTTTTGCATTTGGAAAAAAATTTTCGACTTTTTTTTTTTTTGCATATTTTTGTACTTGCTGGATATTCAAAAATATCCCCCTAAAAGGATTTTCAAAAAATTCGAAATAGTTTAGAAGATATGGGCCTTTTTGTGACACAAGGTGACCCAAATGTCCTAGCAACTGCAAACTTTAAACGCGTTTATCTCGAAACCACGTTTTTAACTGGTGGCCACGATTCAGAGGAAACCAGTGGACCGATTTTGCTCCGGAAGGGCTTATACGACGCAGAATTGTCGTCGCTTTCGTTCGGCCCTCCAACTTTTGGATACCTATATTTTAAGCAGTGACCGTAACGGTTATAATTTTTAAAATAAAAATTGTAGCATAACCATTATTTTTTGATTTTTATAAAAAAATTGAAAAATAACTCTTATTTTTGATTTAAAAAAAAAACAATATAATAAGTAAATTTAAATTTTTTTTTAAAATCATAGCGTAACGCTTATTTTAAATTTTTATAATAAAAATTAAAAATAAAAATTATTTTTCAATTTTTATAAAAAAATCGAAAGATAAAGATTATTTTTCAATTTTTATTATAAAATTGAAAATAAAAATTGAATGTAAATAACTTTAGAACCGGGTGGAGTATTACCAAAATTTAAAAACATTCATGATGTGTGGATCAATACCTTTCATATGATACATCGCATGACCTGAAAGGACCAGCATTAGGGATCCTTATGGCTTAACTTCATGTGAGCAAAAAAATGAACAAATCGGTGGCAAGCAAACGGGGTATGTGTTTCGAAAAGTGACTTATATATATAAAGGACTCGTGGAGACGCCACCCCCTCCCCCATCCCTCTTACCCCATGAAGCTGTAAAATTTAATTCATGATATTCGTCATAATTATAAGCAGGAATGCAATTCGGTTCTGAACCAACCCTTACTCGAACAGCTAATGCTAGACGATTAACCAAACCTCAAAACGAACCGCCACCCCTCCAGAAATGCCGAACCTTTCTTGGAAGATGCTCATTAAGTTCTCCTGAAGATCAATTGGCTTAGGCGCTTGATGTGACAAGGACGCTACGATGAAGACACGTACCCTGTGCGGACGGCCTAAGTTACAGGAACGATCGGTCGACAAACTAGTTTTAGTATCCATTTGGGTGTTAGCTATAACAGACTACTAAAAACAAAATCACTTAATGTTATAGCTGCCAAATATTCGGCCACTGCTCCAGTCGTTGTGCAGTGAAAAACCCGTCTATGTACATCATTAATTTCCGCTGAGCCGAAATAAAGAAAAAAATAAAAAAATTTTCAACGGGGATTCGAACCGACAACCCAAGAATGTAAGGTGACATACCTAACCACTCAGACAACTTATATTTTCTAAACCGAGCAGTTAAACTTTAATATATGTATCTTTGTAAAGGCTGACAAAAGCGAAAATTGGTATTCAATGTCTGCTACCTGGAACATTCGCTTTTTTTCACATGCGTCATCTATAATATCTATAAGTCTTTGATATAAGTCACTTTTTTGCTTGCCACCGATTTGTTCATTTTTTTGCTCACATGAAGTTAAGCCATGAGGATCCCTAATGCTGGTCCTTTCAGGACATGCGATGTATCATATGAAAGGTATTGATCCACACATCATGAATGTTTTTAAATTTTGGTAATACTCCACCCGGTTCTAAAGTTATTTACATTCAATTTTTATTTTCGGTTTTTATAATAAAAATTGAAAAATAATCTTTATCTTTATCAAAAATCAAAACTTGACTCCAGAAATGAAGAAAAGAGAGTAATTTTTAAGGATTGGCTTTTGAAGAAGCTGCGACTTAGGTATACTACTTCCAGAACTCCATCACTCACTCAACATTTTTCACTCTTAAGGCACCGTCGGACTGACGACGTAAGTAGTTCAGCATATTGCGCCACCACATATTGCTTCAACATGTGACCAGAACTAACAAAAGAAATTACGCCGCTGCATGGCGTTGTCAGGTTCAAGGCATTTTTAAATTAGCTGGTGGAGGGTCACACTGCTCAATCGGGTGATTTACGCTTATGCTTCTGCCATGATAGCAATAGCTCTCCCGCAAAGCCTTAAAACCAGTTCGGCAATCAGCAACTGTCACATATTGGTAGAAATTTGAATCAATTTATCCAAAATGTTCACGTATGTTACAGACCGACCAGTCTGAGTGTACAACAATAGCCGCTTAACAGCGAGCGCAAAAGCAGCACACAACCGGTTGAGGGAAGACCGGGACCTTTTTATTTTTTTATTTTTTCAGTTGCGATCGTGAGCAGAGCGGACTGAAAATATTGGCTGAGAGTTATTTACGTGCTTTGGTTATATATGCCTGAACTCTATGATATATAGTAATGCTATTGAGCTAATCCACTATAATCATTGACAGTTTAAAGTTATCTAGATGATTCGGTGAACTTTGTACCACCTAGCAGTACCTTTAAGCTAAACTTAAGTTTAACAGTTCAAGAAAGAAAATGGTTTTCATAGCCAAAAACGCTAATTTGGGCTTTGACTCGCTAATAATCCCTGATAAGCATCTGCTCCAAGCACTAAGGATATCGTCGATGGGAGATAAAACCGTTATCTAGCGCGCGCAATGGAGTTCGAAAGGCGTACTGGGACACAACCTTTAAAAAAGCGATGTTCAAGAAGAGCGAGGCCAAAAATTGAGAGTGTATTGGTGTGGTCGTTATCAAAGCGACACAGCACAGCTTTGAACTGCCCTGCTCGACGTCTGGGCATCGAATGCAAGCAAAGAGAGCGCTGCTTACGCTCATATGCCCGACTTCGGCATGCGCTTGGGTCGTGTGCGCTTAAATAGCCGATTGCGCTCGGCCCCTGGGGGCTATGGAGGAACATCGCTGCTTTAGAATCACCTCCAAACGAAGATCAGCCTGGTTTCCTGACCATATCATGGCCGTGCAGACCTTCTCGGAGCCAACATTAGTTGTGGAGATGTGAAATGCCGTAGCCAAGGAGGCATCGATGAGGCTGAATAGAGACAGTTAGAGAAGTGCCTTTGTGTCGTACAAGGTCCACACATTATTGACGAGAACCGATGCCGTCGGAAGGACCTTGGTACTCTGGTGCAGTAGGAGGAATCGGAGCTTGGGACCGCTCTGATGAAGTTGGGGATCGGAAGCTTTCGGCCTTGGAGATTGTGAGCGCTCGGATGGATGTAGAGATCGTCGGCGCTCACGCATGTGCAAGAGCGAGTGGTGATCCATAAGACATTTGTCGCCACTGAGACATGATCCAGTGTTGCCATTTTTGCTATTTAGTTGCTAGATTTAGCATTTTTGAAAGTGGAAATGCTTATAAATTTTCGAAGGCATAATCATTAGGAATTGCTTTAGCTCATGAGTAATTTCAGTAGTTGCACTACTCATGAGATTTAGTACTTCAATTTATGATTTCCAAATCAGCGCTAATTTAAGTATTGATCCACCCTGATGGGTTCTATCCACAGCAGTAATAGTGCAAATTCAACGTGTCTTCAGTCTTTATATTATTTCTAAGAAATCGACTACAATGCCTTGTCGGTAAAATAAAATTATTTTATTATATTGAGCCAAAAAACACAAATATTGTTGAAATGGACTAAATCACTAAATTCCGGTACATAAGTACTAAGATCTGCATTTTTTGGCCCTTCAGCTTTCTTTGTACTTTGATTTGGGATCAGCTCGGACTCCAAAAAAAGGGAGACTGTGAATTCATTGCGGGATTTTGTCCTTTTTTAAGAATTTTCTAGTCTAGTGTAGAAACCTGTGCTTAAAAAAATCCAAAAAAAATTCCTTCGATTGACCGCGAATTATGAAACATGATCATGGCTTCTATTTAAATGAATATTGAAGTTTGCTGATGCTGTACCGAAATTATGTAAGTGCCTTACTATACTAGAAAATTACCGTAATTTTTCAAGTTATTGTTGTATTTTAGTCTCAAAAAAAAACATTTTTCTTCAATTTCAAGCCGTTGAAAAATTTAGCTATTTTTAGCAATTTTTTGCGAAAATCTATAAACTTTTGGATCCCACATTCGCTTGAGGGATTCAGACCTCATTTAAAGTATTTTTGAATTCGTAGCTCATTAAAAATGAATTTTTTACAAGTATCTGTTGAATTTCAGTCCGAAAACAACAGTTTTTTAAGTTTTCATTTTTAGCTAATTATTTTAGCAATTTTTTTATTTTTAGCTATTTCTAGCAATTTGTTTTTGAAAATCTAGCAACTTTTGAACCTCATGTTCTGGCAACACTGACATGATCCACCCGAATGCTAATGCGCCGTGACTGGGATCTAAATTACAAAGTTTAAGTTCTCCACATCTTTATACTTAGACGCTTTATAAAATGCTCGCTCACTCAACCATTGGTTTCTTTAGAGTGTATCAATGATGTTCGGTAATACTTCATTAATAAGCTCGTCTTTAGATGTAACCAAATTGCAAAATATCGAAGGAAACATAGCGCCACATATTGAATAATTTGAGGCAAGCGTTTATTTCATCGTCAGCAGTCGATCTTGGAATGACTGGCATCATTCCGCCTTTAAAACATCTCAAGTCATTGCGCAGTGCTTCCAATGCGCGTTTGTACGCCATTGTGCATTCGTCCCAAATGATAATTCTAGACGCTACTAAAACTTTTGCGATTGCAGATAGCTTGAAGATTTAATGGCAATTCTAATGCTAAATGAGCTGTACGGAACCCTTCTAACAATGTGGCCGCTATTCCAGAGAAAGCAACTGCTACACAATTGCCAACTATTAAATCTTCATGACTTTTTGCGGTTTTTTTTTTTTTGACCGATTGACCTTGACATCCTATCTATTCTTTGCAATATAAACCAGGGATGCAAACCATTCGTAAATAAGTACTGGTTAGGTTCAGTGGTTCACACAGTTTCTGAACACATGTTTTTGAAGCTTACTGAACAGCGGTTTCGGTTCGGTTCAGTGGTTCATAAAGGCACATTATGAAATATTATAACTTCTCTCGTAATATGACTTTTCGCACACAAAATTGAATTTCTATGAACCATTTGAATATCTTTAAAATCCTTAAAAGAATGTCCAAAATGTATGAAGTTGGATTTTCAGGAGTCTTCTATAAGTTCCTAGAGGAATGCACTTCGAAAACAGAGAATGTCGGCTTTAAGATAGCACATACCATGCATCTTACACACCCTATTTATCGTATTATGTGAAACAAAACTCTCCTGTCGAAGATCAAATTATGGTAAAGAACTACTACAGAAAATTGAAAATTTTGAAGAGGACTAGAGATTGACGACAGGTATTTTAAGAGATCGGCGTGCAATTGCAAAAGACTAACAGGCGGGCTATATCGATCCGGCATCGCTAAGTATCAGTTCAGTCTATCAGTAATCTCCCTTGTAGAAAGTCGAACGGAATGTCGTGTAAAAATTATCTTAGGGAAACGATTAAAATTCCCAAATTAATAAGTATCATTGGCTAGAGAAAAGCGATTCACTTTTTAAAACTAGTCAGAGAACTGAACTGTGGTTTTCGGTTCGGCTCAGCATTTCTGCAAGAAAGCCGGTTCGGTTTTCGGTTTGGTTGACCAGCTGGAATAAGCGATTTGGTTTGGTTCAAAACTGGTTTGGTTCTGAACCGGTTTGCCTCCCTGATATAAACTCATATGAAAAATTGTCTAATTTCGCTGTCTTCTGGACCATTTATATATATTTTACTTTGTGTCCGGGTCCCTATGAATTTTAAGAGAGCGATTATATTTAAGTTAGTGCTGGCTGCAAATCGATACAAGCATTTTGGACCGTTTGATCTTCTCCTATATTTACCCAGGGTCTCTCATATTTAGGACCAGAGAATCTCCCACAAATATTCTTTTAAATTTGGACTTGAAGTTTTTAAAGAGTTTTCTTGCGAGAATTATGACCTTACCCAAGAATTATGACTCAGCGGCTAGTGTGCGCGACCGCTGTGCAAGAGGTCGTGGGTTCGATCCCGCCTCGGAACTTCTATTGAAAAGTTTTTATACTCTGTACCAAATTTACATAGAGTATAATAAGTTTGTGCAAAAGTATGTAACAGCCGACCCCATAAAGTATATATTTTCTTGATCAGCATCAACAGCCGAGTCGATATAGCCATGTCCGTCTGTCTGTCCGTATGAACGCACAGATCTCAGAGATGGTAAGAGATAGAGATTTGACATATATGGGAAATATGCTTCTTATACTTGCAGGATGATCAAGTTTATTTTCAATTTTTGCCACGTCCCCTCCCGCCCCCGCAAATTGGAAAAAAGTCATATCTCCCACAGTTTTATAGATAGAAGGTTCGTTCCTTCTGGACATATTTAGTAATCAGGATTATTTATCGATCCGTCAAAGGAATGGTAAAGATCGGATGAACGGTTGTCGAGTTATAAGGCAGCACAGGTCGCAGCGGTGATGGGCAGCACTTCACAGGTACAGAGTATGCTATAGTCGGGCTTGACCGACTTTCTTTCTTGTTTCTTTGAATAAACTTTACACCCGGTCACCCCTCTCTGCTGTTGGCGCTAGCTTTGTAGTAATTAGCCATTCAAAAGCTACTCAAACTGCCATTCGGATTCGGCGTTAAACTGCAGGTCCCTTTCTCTTGTGCAAAAATTAGAAGCTTACAAGCCAAGAGATTGTGAGAAGCTCGGCTTTGGCCCCTTGGGGCTGTGTCAAGCCATTTTACTAAGGGTTTGGTGGAGCAGAAGAATAGAATGACCCTCGTTTCTTCTGATCATCTGCCTTTAGTGGTAACTTGCTCCTTTAGCAGTCACGAGGAAATAGCCAGCGACGATCAACTTCTCCCAAGGCTTAAATGGAAGGACCTCAAATCTGTCCAATATAAACAGTGCTTAGATAGGGGCAACTCTGTACTCAAAGCGAACTTCCCCCTCAGCCATACGATATTGAGCAATTGGAAAAAATTGATATTGAAGCAGCAAAGTGTATGCAAAGCACTGGAAAAGCATCTGTCAAGCAATATGTGCAGCCATGGTTTGACTCCCAATGCGAGCAAGCGAGAAAATCATCTTTTAAAGCACTATTGGCCGCCCGAGAAAACGACTCGCTAAACACACGCATACAATACCAACAGGCAAACACACTGTACAAAAATTTGTGTAAGAGTAAGCAGCAAAACCACTATCATAAAACGCAGGAGGATTTTAACATCGTGAGAAATAGCAAAGACTTTAGGGAGCTGGCGAGGAAACTAAATGGACGTAGCGAAAGGAAAAAAATAGAAGCCGACACTACTGCACTAGCCACACACTTTCACGCGCTTCTCTACACACCAGATCAAATAGGTCCCTCATGCTATTCTACACCTGCAAACCATTTTCTGTACAGAAGCACTCAAGTTTACGAAGTCGAGATGGCTCTCCAAAACTGTAAAGATAAGAAGGCACCCGGAATCGATCGCATACCAGCGGAGTTTCTAAAGAACGCTACACCGAACTTCATTAACAGCATCACCGAAATTTACAACCATATTTTCGAAGAGGGAATAGCCCCCGAGTCCTTTAGGAAAAATCTGGTATTCCCTATATATAAAAAAGGTGACGCCAAAATACCTGCTAACTACAGAGGAATATCATTTCAAAATTCAATGGCAAAAATGTACGCAGCAGTTCTTCTGAGGCGCCTGACAACATGGGTAGAAGAAAATAAGCTCCTAAGCGAGTACCAAGCTGGTTTCAGGAAGGGATACAGCACTATTGACTCCATCTTTGTACTAACCACAATTGCGAAAACATACCTGGAACGGAAAAAGAAGCTCTACTTGTTTTTTGTGGACTTTAGTGCAGCTTTTGACACAGTGAATAGAGAAGCGCTCCTGTTTAAGCTAGGCAACTTGGGACTGTCAACTAAATTTAAAATGTCGATTAAAAGCTTATACGACAATAATACCACATCAGTTTTTAAACAAACACTGGAGTCAAACAGGGATGTATTTTGAGCTCTCTATTGTTCGCACTCTATATTGATGACCTACATACAGAGCTACCAGGCGGTGCGGTCATAGGTGACACAACATGTAATATCCATATGTATGCGGATGATATGATGCTGATGGCGGAAACCCCGGGAGAACTACAACTCATGATAGACAAGACTGCAGACTTCTGCGACAAATGGAGACTCCGAATAAACTGTGAAAAGTCAAAAATTCTCGTTGTGCGAGATGGCAGGGGTCGAAAATCAAAACAAGAAAACTGGTTCCTTAAGGACGAAGTACCTAGGCGTGACTCTCACTCAAAATATGGATATGGAAAGGCACCTCACCAACAAACGCAAAGAAGCCACAAGGGCAATAAACAGTACATGGAAATCTTTTCACGAAAAACTTTTTGAGGCCACATCGGGTGCTATAATGTTTTATGCGTCAGAAATATGGGGACTAAAAGAGTATGAGGAAGTTGAAAAACTAAGTCGCATGTTTTGAAAAAAATATTCAAACTCCCGCAGAACACTCCCAATTACGCTCTGCACTTAGAAACCGGCTTACCCATTCTTCATCACTCTACACTCAGCAGGCATTTTAAATATATGGCAAAACTAATGCAGCTCCCAGATCAAAGACTTCCAAAGATTATGGCAAAGCACCTCCTTGCGGAGAAGTCACAATGTTTTGCAGTATGGCAATCGCTTTTTGCTGAATACGGAAAGGGAAACAACATCGACGAAATCGAAAACTGGCAAATATCACATGAGACAGTTTTGTCAAATATGGATGCAGAACATAGAGTCCGATGCGAGAGTATGGCCCGGAGCAGTGATGTTAGGCTCATATACAAAAATTTGGACTACAATCTGGGTGAAAATAATTATTTCAGTGACAACTTTGAGACCAACACAGTAAGCATCATATTTAAGGCTAGATGCGAGATGCTGCAACTGGGCTATAAGCCCCACATTAGTGATGATCCCTGTACCCTCTGCAATTTAGGCGAACGAGAAGACGTGCTGCACTTTTTTGCTGTATGCCCGATACTAAAAAAAACTGAAATCCCTTCCGTTCATATACCTCATAATGAATCAGCTGGCAATCTGCTGAATGGCCCGAACTGGTCGCTGCTTGCTTCTTACATAAGCGAAATTTTTTAAGTACAGGCGTCAAATAATAACAGAAGATTTTTAATAAAATTTAAAGGAAGCTATTATAAATAAACATTAAAAATGTAAACATGTAAAAAACCCACAAGAATGGCTAACGGCATTGCCAAGCCAAATAATTTTGAAATAAATACTACACTACTACTACTCGTTTCTTCTGAAACTTTCAGAAACATATGGGAATAGGGAATACCTCACAATAATTTTAACACTGTTCTCTTCTTCTTAGAAAGGATAGTGTGTGCTTCAGTCTAAGTTCGAGATTTTGAAGGTTTTTAAAACCTTCTTCCTTCATTTTATCTTCCTCATCATATACCATCTGAGTACAGTCCTTTTAAACCTAGTCAAATCTGGAAATGCGACTTTCTTTACTAATTTAAAGGTTCTATTCTTAAAGTTTTTTTTCACTATATCAATACCATTATCAATGTGCTTACCTGATTGACCAGTTGTTGAAATGCAGGCGTATGCGTATTGATGGCTCCATTGCTATCCAAATCGGCGTGCAGAGCAAAATCGCTTAAGGCTTTCCATGGCGGTTGATATGTCTGCACATCCAATCCTTGCAGATTAAGCGGAGAATCGTGACGTACAGGTGAGCTGGCTATCATGGGTATGCCCTGCATGGCGCCATATCCCAGTTTGCGACCCTCCTGAGAAAATACCACAAAAATGAAGATTAGAAAACTCTTCAACTAGAAAGAGAGAGTGAGAAAGATCCCTTTACTTACCTTCTCCTGCTGCATTTGCAATTTCATTTGAATGGTTTTCTTCTTGTCCTTGCAGCGCTTGTTCTGGAACCAAACTCGTATGACGCGTGGCGACAGACCCGTCATTTCAACCAATTGCTCCTTCATGAGCGCATCAGGTCGCGGATTAGCATTGTAGCAGGTTCTATTTAAGGTCAGAAATTATAGTAGATTTGGAGAAAAGTGAAAAGCGATTGACTTACCTCAGCGTATGCAGCTGTTTTTCATTGAGCACCGTTCGAACTCGCGTGGGTTTGCCATCCGAAGGACCTGAGGGTCGCTTTTCCCTAATACTTTTATGTGAGCCCGATTCGCTGCCAGAATCTGCAAAAAAAAAAACGAAAACAACTTTATGCTTTGAAGTGCCCCGTTGATACATTTTTAGTTCCCAAAATAGCAAAAACAGATCAAAGAGAAAACAAGTTCATTGCCGATTGAAACGAATGTGTCTGTAATTAAGTCGTGTTTCACAACCCCCTAACAAATTGTTATCTAATTTCGTTGGTTTTTTTTTTGATCTGAAAATAGTTTGAATAGATTGTCTATCGGGGCGGTGCTTCTTTGTAGGCAAAAATCTAAGGTCATATCGAAAGGAAGCAGAAGGAAACCCACTCTCCCCATGCGGCATTCGTTAGAGTTCTTTTCCTATTTCGTCAAATTGGCAAAAACTTTTATAAAAATTAATTCGTTTGTCATGAACTTTGAGACACTCGCGCTTTCTCGGCTAGAAACTTCAAAGACCTGAAGCCGCCTTCAGTTTGGCAAACACTTGACTAGACTGCATGCCGTTTTCGAGTTGAAAACAAACAGCAATCCAACAAGTGGAACTATGAATGGTAAGGCAACCCAATGCTGATTGATCATACGATCCATACGTACAGAAAAAACTACAAAAAAAAATTCCCAAGAAGTTGTCAATGTTTGCCAGCTTGAACGCTTCAATGCAACTCGGCATATTTGTTTGCTCTGGCAGCTGCAGTCAGAAATGATGGTGGGACCCGGGGGGGAGGCCTTCCAAACACCTTTTGCAAATTCATAGATCGCTTGGAGCCCGCACACACACACACACACGCTTCTTGGCCATCTTTTTGACAACACCGCCGCTTGTTGATAACGCTCCGGGGACTGGAACAGCGTCTTCTTCGTTAAACAATGAGATTATGTTGACGATATGGTTTGACAATTGTCGTACATTGTTTGACGTTTGCCGATTTCTATTGACTTGCTATCACTTACATGGATGTAACGCTGGTTTTCTTAGAATAAAACACGAGCGCATGGGGCTTTGATGATGCCGACTGACTCAACTGAGAGACGCAACCAATTTGGGCTAATTAAAAGTGAGTAGGCAATTTAGATCTGAGAATGGAATGGCAGTTTTACTTTTGCAAAAGTATGGCTACTGAGGCCTATTCCTCCAAAGGAATCACAATAAGCCGTCTTGAGATTAAAACATTGTTATACGCAGATGATATAGTAGTTTTTCCGAATCACCAAAAGTTATGCAAGAAACTATCAACGTTCTACAAGAGTACTGCAATGTTTGGGGTCTAACGATTAATTTTTAAAAAATATTGGAGAAGGCTCGCATCTGCTGAAAAATGGAAACTGGTGAGACTGACTTGGAGGTTGTAAGAAGTCGTACAAATGTTTGGAGTCTGGATTCATAACAATGCTCAATTTAACTTTCACCTGGGAGAAAAGTTAAAGACTCCCAAAAGTAGCTATTAGTACTTGAAAATCGATACTACGCAAAAGGACGTTCCAACTAGCACAAAATACAAATTGTTTAATGCCGCAGTGAGAGCAACGTATGATTATGGTGCACAAGTATGGGGGATACGGCGACACGATGAGTAGAGAGTTTTCAAGAGTGCACTGAAAATTTTTCGTCTGCACGCCGAACAGAATGTTATATCTGGAGACGGGACTATCGCCTCTGCATCTCTGTAACAGTTAATCTGCATTTCGACTACATGCAAAAATTCATAAATATGGAGGAAAGAAGGATACCTAGGATTAGCAGAATATTTGTTAAAGATCGTCTGCAATGCTTCAAAAGAGTGGAACAATTTAGCCGCGGAGTACGGAGTGCGACTGAATTTGGAAGATATACGCGTCTTGGAAAACTTGGAGCTGAAACATCACCATTAAAAATGCAGGCATCATATAGGATCCAATTTGTTGAAGAATACCGACTGATCTATAGGCAGCTCCATTACGATCTGGGTGAGAACAACTATTTCTCCTGATGGAGGTTTCCATTGAAGGAATACGAAACATTTTTATGGCCAGAGGGTGAAATATTGAAATTGAATTTATGCACCAAATGTAACAAGGGTAAACAAACTGCCCTCTGTGCAACTTGAGTGAGCTTGAAAATGTCATTCCGAACATGGCTTTTCAATTTTTGGAAAATGTACCCTACGACCTCCTGGAAATAGTTGACATCCTCCAACGGCGCGGACTGGAATAAGCTACAGAGTTATGTAATTAGAGCCTTTTTCTTATAGAAATAGAATCTTGAATGGATTATTTTAAAAAATAAAATTATTTTTATACTGTAAATTCTTTATATCTGATATATGAAATTCATGTTAGCACTCAACTCAAACCCAAAACATGGCTGAACGATCGGTATCTGGGGACGGCCCGGGCAGCTAGGTGTATTAGGCTTCGTGTGGAGGGTGCGAGGAGGTGCGCAACAGACGGTAATGCATTTAGTTCTTATTTTTATTTTGTACATCCTACATGTACATATAATTTTAATTTATTTTCATTACAAAAATAAAAACTACTACTACTGCTACTCTTATTTCAAACACTATGAATACTAAAAATTTCGACAAAACTTTGTAGAATTGTGTAAAAGTATATAAAATATATGTATGCTAATAATAAGGACGTTTTCATTAAAAACAAAAAAGTTTTTTTCACTCGAACTAGTTTTTCGACCCATCGTTCCTATGGCAGTTATATGCTATAGTCATCGATTTCGACCAAACTTAGTGAAGTCATGGGAAAGAAGAAAACTAGGAAATACGTACTTTGGAGGCGTTTCCATTAAAAACAAAAAAGCTTTTCTCACTAAGACTAGTTTTCCGACCAATCGTTGCTATGACAGCTATATGCTATAGTCATCCGATCCGTCCGGTTTCGACAAATGTGCAGCCTATTTGTACCAAAAGACTTCGTGCAAAGTTTGGTAAGGATAGCTTTAAAACTGACGGAGGAGATAGCATAGAAACAGACAGACGGACGGACGGACAGACGGACAAGGCTCAATGAATTCAGCTCGTCATGCTGGTCAAAAATATGTATTCTTTATGTGGTCGGAGATGCTTCCTTCTATGCGTTACAAACATCCGCACAATTTTATAATACCCTCTGCAAGGTTATAAAAAGGTGAACATTTTTTTAATGATCTAGAATGATAAAACCAAGGTTCGAACCAAAATCTTAGGTACAAAGGCTTAGAAACCGATTTGCGAATTAACCTGTAGTCTACAAGAAGTTAATGGAATGCATTCAATATATGTTCCCCCGGTCTCTGACTTATCAATTTATTTGCTTCAGCGCCAACACATCCAACGAATTGCCTCAGAGCTGGGTGATCTTGATCGTTTGGTAGTCGTAGAGATTTTTATATCCCACATGTCTCTTGGGCTTCTTATTGATAATTCCTTTGAACTGTATCCATCTCCCTCTCATGAGTTATGAAATATTATGGAAGGCAATCATTAAGCAGATTAACTCTATAAGTAATAGTTTGAACCGACTCCTAGACCTTGTATTTGTTACCGATGTTTCTAATTCAACGAATAAATCCGCCTTTGTCATTCCGGAGGACATTTATCACCCTACACTACAAATTGATTGTGGCTGTATGTACCAAGCACCACGTCTCCCTCTAACCAACTCATCCCATCAATTTGTTTTCGAAGGTTGATTTTCTACGCCTCAACGAAGGCATTATCAGGTCACTGGTCTTTCTTGGACGCATCTCAGGACATTGAAAATACCAACGCCTTTTATGAAATTTTAGGGTTTTTAATGCATTTGTGCCTCTTCGGATCCCCGCCTCCATGGTTCACGAGAAGCTTATCTAATCTAGAACATTAAGTCTCGACTTTACAAAAAATTTAAAAAAATCTGGATCCCCGGTTTGACTTTGCCAAATATTCGGTGGCGCGATCTAAGTTTATGGTTTTAAACTCTGAATATAAAGAACTACTTGGTCGGGTGTAAGTTGAGCTTTCAGGATGACCCAAAGATGTTCTGCAATTTTGTTAACGCTAAAGAAGATCCTCTCAGTTTCCGCCCTCTCTCCTTTCGTTAGATAATATATGAAGCAGATAACAACTCTGATATTTCCAATCTATTCGCAACATTTTTTCAACGATGCGACTCCCGCATCGTCTAATAACTGTGTCCTAATTATCCTTTCCAGTGACTAGCTCCAACAACATTGAATGCCCGATAGTAGAAACCGATGTCGTCTAGCTTGCGTTCAATCAAGTCATCTTTCAGTCCTCGGTCCTGACAAAGTTCCCAGCTGTGTTTGAAATATTGTGCCGACTCCTTATGCGTGCCGCTGGTAAACTATTCAACTTGGTGATTTCCTAGTCATTGGAAGGAATCTTTTATTATTCCTATTCATAAAAAGGACCAAAGTCAATAGTCTCGAACTACAGGTGTGTTTCAAAACTATCGGACATTCCTAAGCTCTTTGAAAAGATCATGACCTCCCCAATTACAGCATTATTGTCGCTTGTTAATATCCAAATCTCAACATGGTTTCATGAAGAAGCGCTCTATTTCTACGAATTTACTTCCCTTTTTAACAAAGGATTTGTCAATAAGCAGCAGATCGACGTAGTTTATACTGATTTCAGCAAAGCTTTTGACTCAGTCAATCATGTGTCTTTAGTACATAAATTGGGTTTGCTCGGCTTCCTCCAATTCTTTCTCAAATGGACCAAGGCGTATTTGAGCAATCGTTTTCAACGCGTTCGTTTTAATCAAATTCTATCCAGATCCATTAGGGTTCTAACGGGGGTTCCCCCAAGGTAGTCATTTGGGGCCCACTGTTTAACCTTTTTATAAATGATATCCCGCAAGTTTTATCCCATTCGCATGCATTTATGTATGCCGATGACCTCAAACTAAATTGTTTCTCGTATAATGACCCTGCGTCTCCTCTCCTGCTTCAATCCGATTTAAGCTCTCTTCGCCTGGTGCTCGTTGATAGCCTTCCCTATCTCAGCAAGTGTAAATGTATGCTTTTAGTCGAAATCAACCTTACGAGGTTGATATTTTTGAAACCATCCCACTAGAACGCATCTATAAAGTAGATGATTTGGGTATTCAATTTGTTCCCAAGTTATGTTTTAATAGTCATATAGCGATCAAGGGGAGTTCTCGGTTTTGTTAAAAGATGGTCCAAGGAATTTAATGACCCCTACGTCTCCCTTGTGAGACCAATTCTTGAATATGGGTCGTGTGTCTGGTCTCCGTACTATCAAAAATATCAAGATCAACTAGAATCGGTTCAATTGGGATCCTTCCCACCATCTTCCTCCGTATGAGGATAGATTACGCCTTATCGACCTGCCTTCTCTTCAGAATTTAATTTATTCATAAACTCTTATCCGGGGAAATTGACTCTATCGCTTTGTTATCTCAAATAAACTTAGCTGTTCCACAACGCGCTACTATCCAATTTACCTTGAGCCTTGCCTGACTAACAACGCTCATCACGAACCCTTCCGTTACCTTTGTCTAAGCTATAATAAGTACTCACATATAATTTGCTCTCAATCCTTGTTTGTAATTAAAAATAATTTGTTGTCGTTCCTAAGTAGGCCCCTTTAAGTTAGACAGAACATTTTTAAACTATAAAATGAACAAAATGAAAAAAAAAAATTTCCGGAGGTTTTTGGCACATTTTTTTTGGGTATACTTTAGAGAACAGTTGAGTGCGTCCTTTCCTTGTAGTTTCCCCAGAAGGCCTACTTCAGTGAATTAAGTATTTCAAGTAAGATTTATTCAATCCCGCAACACTTGATCTAAGACTGTCTAAACTTTATTGGAGTTTGCATTGTAATCAGGTCTGCAAAGCTTATCCGGAGGTCCAAAGTTTATTAACGGGTAATGTTCAAAAATTGGAAGTTCAAGGTTTTTGAGTAACGGTTCTAGTTCGAATTTTCGTTCGGCTTACGTACAGAGATGCTTCCTTCTGGCTGTTACAAACTATTGTATAGTCCATAGCACCAATCAGGACTTTCAGATGAGCGGAATATTAGATACTTGTTGACGTTGCCGGTCAATTCTTATGCCACTACGTTTATGCTATGCTCAATTTGCAAATTTATTTCATGAATTGGGCCCGAAAGTGCGTGGATAAAAACCATTTCATGAATTCGTCTTGAATTCGTGTATTGATGTAGCGCTGCTAACTTAACATTGCGTTGGTATTGCCAGATCATTTATTTCTCATAAGTGCGCTGGTCATTTTGTGAATTTGTCTCTGTTCCAAATGTTGTTGTTGATTCGGAAAAGCTCCTCCCAGTTGTGTTGAAGCAATTGCCACATGGTTTCACGCGCATTTCCTTTTCGCATGTTTGTTGCTGCATGCCTTTGACTAATTTGGTATAGTAATTTTTAGGGTTAACTGAACCACGGGTTTGGCACCGTTAGGTGGTTCAGTCTTGATAATTGATTCGTTTCTAACTTAGAAATAAAAGATCAAATATCTCCTCATAATATAAATATTTTCATATCAAAAGATACCATGAATTAACTCCTCGATTTTTGCAGATGAAAGACCTTTTGATACTAAATATCGTGATCTTTTTTTTGTTTGAAGGTATGGCAATTTTCGAATGATAAGATTCTAAGATTTGGTTCGAGAGGTTCGAGTTAAGTGCATACAATTTTAGGTTCGTTTGCGTTAAATTCGGTTTAGGCACGGTTTGCATTTCTGCAAAACGGTTAATAACATTTGACGCTACATTTTCTACTTTAACTCTGAGGCTACCTAATCCTCCTCAGTGTTTTCTAGTTGCTTTTTTGCATCTGCTATAAACAGAGCAATTTTAGGGAATTCACCTAATACTTTACCAATATTTTGATAGAGAAATTGACTTAAGGTTTCCTGGTTTGAGTTTATGTGCATAAGGTTAATAAAACCTGAACTAAACGGCTTTAAGGGGGTTTCGGTTCTCAACCGGCTGGGCGACTTACAAATAGTACAAAATTTTTTTTTTTAAATTTAACCCCAAATCTTACAACTGTTTTCATTTTCAACCCAGGTCACTCTTTATTAACCTGCCCCCAAACCAAAGACCTTGTCAGTTTGTTTAGTATCCAAGCCAACCCTTGAACTTGAATTTACCCAATAAACCTTAAGAGCACAAGACGACGACAACACTCACCTGACATTGAACCCAATTCGCTGGAATGATTATTATTGCTAAGATTTGTATTATTGTTGTTACTACTGCTAATGTTGTTGTTGCTCTCCACAGATGATGATGTTAAACTGCTTTGCGATGATTTCTCCAGCACATCGTGATCTTCCTTGCAATAGAGGGCGCCCGCATCGCGTAACGCGAACTCATCGCCTGTTTATCCAAAAGAAGTGAAGAGTAAACAATTGATTAGTACTCGAATGAAGATGGTTAGGAAAGGGTAAGAGGGGGGTCTCACCTGGCAGCAATTGTCTCGCACACGCTGAGCAACGAAAACATTCGATGTGAAAGATTTTCGTTTTTGCACGCATCACAAAATCATTTTTACTGAAGGAGTTGCCGCATTTATCACATTTAGTACCAAATAACCTGAATGGAGAGAAGATGAAAGAGACGGATCCCATGATTAGATGCTGTAAACAGCCTTGAATAAGTTCAAAGTCGTCGTTGTCGCTATGCAGCTTGTTTATGACTTAAACCTTTTGTGCCTGCGACTGACCGCCGCATCTCATCAATCATTTGTGTACGGAAAAGTGTTAATTTATAGCTCTGCACGTGTTAATCAATTATGCAAAGATTTGCATGCCAAATACATAGTTGGGACGTCAGTTTTATGATATCAAATAGAAGTTGAGCAAAATTTTACACAATTTTTATGGCACGGGAAGGAACAGAAGCTTCGAAGCTTTGAAGTTCTTCCAGCCAATTTGTTTGGCATACTCATTCTAATTACCAGGGCTAACAAAGTGTTTAACCAAAACGAATTTATCTAAGCAGCTGCTACAATTGCAAAAGACCAACCGCATGACTGAACGACTTGGGGCACGTGAACAAACAGTTGAATATATATATAAAATACATTTGTTTTTGATAAGTAATCTTGGGCGAAAAAATGACATGGAAACTTATTTTAGAAAATTTGTCTAAATATCCCTTATTGCAGATTTTACAGCAAAAACTAAAGCTATTGTTCCATACGCCAATAGTTTGCTCCAACATTGCCATAAAAGTTCTTTGTTTAGTGAAAGTGGCTGTTAGCCGTCAAGGATTGATTATAATTCAATAATCAACAGAGATCAAGCAAGATTTTATACATTTGGACAGCAAAGGTTGCTCAGACAGTACAAACTTTGGGGCGTAACTAAATTTCTTACTTGTTTTATTTGAATGATTTTGGGTGAAGTTCCAGTAAGCTAAAAGGGTCTGGCCCGATAAGGGAAGGGGTGCGGCCCAATGACGGGAATTTTGAAATTTCCTTTTTAATTGAATAGGTTACTTTAAATAAAACTGATCTGTCTAATTTTTAAATTTTTTTAGTGAATGTCCTTAAGATATCGCTAAAAATCGGTTTTTGACAAGGTTTTTTTTAAATGCCAATATCTCGGGCCCCAGAGTAGCTAGCGACATGAAATAAAATCCCACCGACAGAGAATTGAACAAGGTTATAGAAAATGAAAAACTTAATTACTTACACTTAAAACTTTTTTGTGTATAATTAATTGAAAAATATAATGAGTAGGTTTTGGTAGTTCCCGTTATAGCGCCACCTTAAAACTTTTACAGTATCTTCTTTGAACCTCGACGCTTATTACCTGAAAGTTTCAAAAAAAATCGATGATACGCTTCCTCAAGAAAAATTTAAAAAAAAGATCGCACTTATTTTACTTACTCATCATCTTCACTATTTTCATTTATGACAACATTTGCTCCGTTGGACTCAAATATTTTTGATAAAATTGCTGCTGGACGGATAATGCGAGACCCATTTGCTTCTTCCGTATCCAGTTGCGCTTTTTTTCCTTTTAAAGCTGGCATCAGAACTTTAAAGCCTTTTCTTTCTATTTCATCAACAACATCGCGAAAACCCCTATCCACAACGAAGATGTCATTTGGACGCAAGAGCATAAGTAAATTCGTGTTGGCAAGAACTTTCTTCATAATCGAAGCATCGTTTTCTTTTCCATAAAACGGACCACATATGTCAAGAACAAATCCATTTGTTGTACAAATGGTAAAAAGGGTTTGCATAAATGGGTTTTTTTCTGTCCCGAATACGATTTTCGTTGATATTCATTGTTGCTGCTCTTTTGGTGCCGTACGTATGTGCCATCGAAAATTAAGACCAGTTGGTCGCTTTCTAGGGCCAACAAATCTTTCACTGTATCTGACGTATTTAGAAGTAAAACCATCAATCACTTCACTAAACATTTTTGAAACATGTTGCTTATATTTTAGTCCAAAAACTGTTGCCGTCAGTTGGTCGGAAATACCAGTTTTTAGTTTAAACAAAAATATTATAACGGCTTGAATAACAGTTCGTAGTTCCGTGTTTCTTAATGAAGTTAACTTACGCTCCAATATTTTAATATTTTCCCAGCATAGTCCAGTTAATTCAACGATTTGTTTCTCAGGAATTTTTTGATCTCTAATTTTTTCAAACAATGTAAGGCTTCCAATGGAAAGGTGTTGAAAAAACGCTTTGATCTGAGCAGTTGTCATCGTTGTTTTATGGTCTATTACTTCAAGACTTTGAAGCTCATCTTCAAAGAAAATGTTTCCAATTAAATGCAATGCGCAGCAACGGTTTTTTTCAGGAATATATATGTTTGCTTTTGCGTACGCTTGACAACGCGCTTGAACTGGAAACCATTGGTCCTCTTACAACCATTGGTCCTCTGGACTTGCAAATGGTACAAACATTATGCGTTGCAGCAACACGTTTCATATTAAATTCGACTTTATCTACTAGATCAAAATTAAAGTTGGGATCATTGTCCGAATCGGAGGAGACTATCAAAGAAGAGCTTGTGTCAGAGTCTACGTATTTTTCATTCGGCTGCTCATATTCGGGAGCATTATTGAAGCTGGTTGACGACTTCAAACGTCTACACTTATCGCACAGCTTGTCGTTTATTAATATTGTCTTTTTGGTTATAATAGTAAAAAAATGAGCCTCCTGCAGGCTGTTAATACATTTAGGCCGACCTTTACTTTCTTTTAAAGAAATGTTACAATTTTTGCACTTTATAAACATTTTTTTTTGGGTTTATTGTTTCTTACAAATTCTCAAGTTGGATATTAGATTAAATATTCTTATTTAATTATTTTAATTCAGCACAAGTCGTCTCGACGCTTTGGAATTCCGAAATGAACTAAATATTATTAAGCAATTTAGAAAGAAGGACATGTTGAATAGCCATCTAGATTGGTTATGAATGTTATCATTGTTTTAAGTCTGAGTAGAAATATATTTTTTAATTTTTCTTGAGGAAGCGTATCATCGATTTTTTTGAAACTTTCAGGTAATAAGCGTCGAGGTTCAAAGAAGATACTGTAAAAGTTTTAAGGTGGCGCTATAACGGGAACTACCAAAACCTACTCATTATATTTTTCAATTAATTATACACAAAAAAGTTTTAAGTGTAAGTAATTAAGTTTTTCATTTTCTATAACCTTGTTCAATTCTCTGTCGGTGGGATTTTATTTCATGTCGCTAGCTACTCTGGGGCCCGAGATATTGGCATTTAAAAAAAACCTTGTCAAAAACCGATTTTTAGCGATATCTTAAGGACATTGCACAAAAAAAATTTAAAAATTAGACAGATCAGTTTTATTTAAAGTAACCTATTCAATTAAAAAGGAAATTTCAAAATTCCCGTCATTGGGCCGCACCCCTTCCCTTATCGGGCCAGACCCTTTCTATACATATTCTGTTCAAATGGCTTACGAGAAGGTCTTTGGGAGGCAAATGGTCAATTTGGCAGTGTTGCCATTTTCGCTTTTTTCCCGTCAAATCTGGCTTCATATTTCTAAGTTTACTATGCATTTCCATGATTCTTCGTAGACTCTCATTTTATCTCCAATATTCAGTATTGCTGTATACAAATCAAAACATGGAAAATAACGATCCTGAAAGCGCCTCTATAGTTGCTCGTACAGAGCAGGAGGTTATCATGTTGCAAGCAGAAATAGAAAATGCGGCTAATCTTGCCATAGAAGAGGCCGAGCAACACCAAATAGAGATCATTTTTGAAGAAATTAAAACGTAAGCCCATAGAAGGTGAATCAAAATAAAAATAAATATTAAACAAAAGCAACAGTCAGCATCAACCGACTGCTCAAGACTAAACTAATTATTATTTATTGAATTGCTGCTTGACAATTCCAACTCCAAAGCCTACTATGTTGGCCCAAGTCTACTACATCTCTTTTTATACTCGTTACTCGTAAAAGAAAGGATATTGTTTGAAAAAAAGGATGCAACAAAAAAAAGAACAAAAAGGGTATAAATAAAAAAACAATAAATTGTCGAGAAAATGATGACAAGTGAGTCACCAGATGAAACACGGCATGACCTTGAAACTCGTAGCCCTCGACACACATTCGAGCTCTCACCGACTCGAATTCGATGCCAGACGTCGTCGTACCCTGTCTCTAACGCCCCGAAACCAATAACGCTGAGTCGGATACATAGGCAGCGTTATCCGCTGTGTCAGAGGTTCGAACCAAAAGTTTATAATCTCATAAAGGTTATAACTTTCCGAGTTCAACGAGGGTCCCCAGTAACTAAAACCAGCCCATATCAAACGAACCTCCAAGTCAGTGAAAAGGATCGGGCTTCCAAACGCCAGTATAATTAAAACCAACCGGTCCGCGAAATATAACCTCCATGAGGTATCGGCAAACTCCAACTACTACATTAAAGCTGAGACCCAAACAACCAAAATTACAGACCTTACGGTAATAAACGAGTTTCGTTTTATAAAAAAGGTCCAGCGTTCAGTAATTCTCCCATATCAATGAAATCAAAGGAACTAAATAAACATAACAAACACAAAAAAAAACACTACAGGCGAAAAAAGGGGTCCGACGACTCCAAAAAAATCCAAACGCCCACAATTATTAAACAAAAAAGACTCCAGAGCCCCGGGCCGCCGGCACACCTTTTTTTCACCACCAACTGAAGTCTCATTGAGTCGGGCATATGAGCGTAAGCAGCGCTCTCTTTGCTTGCATTCGATGCCCAGACGTCGAGCAGGGCAGTTCAAAGCTGGGCTGTGTCGCTTTGATATCGCACACCAATACACTCTCACTTTTTGGTATCGCTCTTCTTGAACATCGCTGTCGTAGAGTAAAAAGGGTATACCAAAGTCGTGCAAATGTATGTAACAGGCCGAAGAAAGCATCTCCGACCCCATAAAGTATATATATTCTTGATCAGCATCAACAGCCGAGTCGATATAGCCATGTTCGTCTGTCTGTATGAACACCTAGATCTCAGAGACTATTTTGTATTTAGACTTTTTTTTGTATGTAGACTCTTATTGTACCTAAGCAGATCAAGTTTATTTCAAATTTTGGCCACGCCCCCTCCCTACAATTTTGAAAATATGTATGACTTTACGAAATGTTATTAAAAAATTCCAAAAGCCCCGCTTCCGCTCTGCTTATCTTAACTTAAATCTTCATCCAGTGCAAACTTCACTCACCTAACATAATCACGCTTGCAATAGGTTTTGCCATCACGCACAAAACACGTACAGTTTTCGTCCAGAAATTGCCTGCATTCCTGGCACTTGAGGCACGCCGCATGCCACTCCAAATCGGGTGCAACGCGCAGTATATACTGATCGTGTATTTGGCCGCCACAGCCAACGCAATGTGATAATCGTTGTTTTTCTGCAGAAGAAGAAAAGTCAAAGTTAGAAATAAACTTGAGGAAGAATTTCAATTCATTTTGCCAATTATGCCTGGCTGGCGACTTGCGTAAACAGAGAAAAAGTAATGCTAATTAACAAACTGTTATCAAATAAGGTCCCAGGTCCCAGGTCCCACACCCAACCCCCACTGTGCACTTTGGAAAGAAAAAGTTTTTCTCTTCCATTTGAAAAATTCATAAATCCTGCCCAAGCCAAAAGCAGCAACGGCAGCCATTTTCAAGTATTTAAGTTGTACAAAAGTTTTGCTAGCGCAAAAAATCAATGCAATCATTGCCACATTATGTACACACACACACACACACAATATATGTATGGAGAGAGAGAGCGCTGCTGTAATCCTTGGCAGCGGAAAACAACTTTTTTTTTCTCTGTTTGCTGTTGAAAAATTAAGAAAAACTTTGACGCGCGTTTAGCACGTTTTAAATGTTTCGTTGCCCCACACGCACACACACTTACAGAGAGAGGGAGAGAGGGAGAGAGAGAGAGACGTGTAGCTGTGTTGGCTGTTTCCTCCTCTCTTGTATCTTTAAACGTGCAAGGCGCGGGAAGGTGGGGCCAGCAGAGGGTGGTATGTATCTTGCGTATCTTTTGCACTCGCAGCTTCATACATATGAATTATTTATAAAGGCGGAGCAGACAAGTTGCTGCCGTTGTTGTTGTTGTACTTTGTATTTTTATTTTTTTTTTCGCTAATATTTTGGTAAACGAGGGTATATGAAGGTATTTTAAGTTCATCTTAAAAGTTTTTTACTATTGCAGGTTGGTTTCTTATATTATATTAATAATTTATTGTTCAAAACGTTTAATCAAAATTTGCCTCGTTTAAATGTAACGTGTGCTCTGTTAAAGCAAAGCTCTGTTAATACCGTTTCAATCGATAGTCACGATCGTCGTAGTTATCGATTGTTCTCTCTCTCTCTCTGTAATTCGTGTTGCGTGCGTTTCGTCAATTGTGCCGGTAAAAACAGCTAAAACACGTCTAATAAGTTGGTTAAAAAGTGTAAAAGTGTTAACAAACACAAGTTAAATATACACTATAGTGTTTGTTTATCGAGGACTTGGTTTTTAACCATTAATTGTTGTGTTAATTTGTTGCTCAACTTGGGTTCTCGGTCGTCATCTTGTGTTGCCCTTGCCTATTTTCTATTCCTAGTTAGTCGCGGTTGTTGTTGTTTTCGTTGTGAAACAAATCAAAATAAAACAAATATGGTTGGAAATATTCAGTTTGTTGATGTTATAATGGATATACTTGGCGACTTCATCGGGAATTAACAAAGCATGGGTTATAATTTGAGGTAAGTGGGCGAACTCTCTTTCACACTCTCCTTGATGAGGCAATGTAAATATGTACATTGTACATATGTATGTATAAATCCCAACTGTTTATTAATAACATAGAGGGGGCATGGCCAATGGAGCCTTCGCATTCGGCGACCCCAAACGCTACCAAACCATCCATGGGCTAGAAATCTCATTTTTTGGCCAAAACTCGGCATTTGTTCACCAGACTGGCTAGGAAGCTAAAATTTTGGGCGAATTGTTCTTAAAAGATACAACAATTAGTCCATAATTTAATAAACTAAATCAAAAATTTTATAAAATATGGATAATCCAAATGAAAGTGAATATATTTTTAAATTTTTCTGTTTTTTAATTTTATAAAAAAGAAACTCTTAGTTGGATTTGTCCCAAATCTTGCAGAGAAGTATACATAAGTAGCAGATCAATAAAAAAATCCGTCATAAAAATCTGAAAAACAACACATTTTAAGCTCAATATTCTGAAAAACAACGCAAAACCGCGCAAAAGCGCATACATTCGGCTACACTGCAATACTCAGAGAAAATAATAAGACATGTTGCGAGTGAATTGCGAGCGGAACCCAAGGGCACTCTTAACTCAAAGTTGCTCAATGTAAAAAATCCACAAAATTAAAGATTTTTTCTATTTTTTATGTAGCTCTTTGTATCTGGTGTAATGCAAACTAGTCCATAGTCAAAAGTCGTAGTTCCCAGTTTCGACTATTGATTTTCTATTTCTGGCAGAAATTTTTTTAGAAATTCAACTTTGACCGGCTGCCATTCAAAAGCTTTTTTGTTGCTATAAGTACTCAAAAATATTTCCTAGGAGCAATCAAGTCAATCGGATGAAAAAAATGTACCCATAAAAACTTTTCCGACGCTTTTCCTGGAATTTTGCGACCCTACGCGCAAATTTTCCAACATAAGAAAATAACATCTCTATTTATTTCACTTACTGTCCTTACAAACCGAATTTCAAGTCAACCGAAAGAAAAATAGATTTTTGCATATAAAATATCCCGAGAATTTTCCTTGTGGGCGGTTTTTTTTGAAATCGGGAAAACACGTGTCCAATTATTTCGCATACTATGCTTACAAACCGAATTTCAAGTCAATCTGATGAAAAATAATAAATAACTTTTCCGACACTTTTCCGGCTTTACGTGGAATTTTCCAAAACCCCGTCTTAGTACGCACTTTCACCACATAAGAAAACTCCTGTCCAAATTTCAGCCCTCTAGCTCTTACCGTTTAGGCTGTGCGACGGTCACCAGTCAGTCTGGTCGAACAGTTTTATATTTATAGATTGTATTTGTATTTGTATATCGGCAAAATCTTTCCAAATTGCTGAGAGTTCATAGTGTCCACAATGTTCGTGCTGGAATCAGTTTCATCATCTTGAAACTTGTACACCTTGAGTCAAGTATTCACTACAGATCTGCCTCGAAGCTCCAAATTATGTTTCAAAATAATAAACCAGCTCTATTTATCTATGCTGAAATACTCCTTTGTCAAAATAAACACACAGCTCATATTAATAATTTTTTTTGTGTCAATTCTCCACAATGTGACAAAGAGTTGAAAGAGGGGCTGCCCCCGTATAACCAAAACTTTTCTATATATTGCGAGTCTACAACACATTTCGCCTGATCATAATAATAGGTACAGTTTCGTTTTTCCAAAGTATAAATTAATAATTTTGTAATCAGTGATCTTTTGGTAACTTATGCTGTTAAGAGAAAAATGTGTCGAAATTCTCATTGTACTAAAGAAGAAGCTCGATTGGTTCTTAGTCTGAAAAAAGAAGTCAAATCTTTACGAGCCATCGCCAAATTAATGAACAGGTCTCATAATTTTGTTAAAAATGCATTAGAAAGAAAACCAAGACTGGAAACCCGTGGAAGGCCGCAAAAAACAACAGAAACCCTTGACCACTATATAGTAGCTTGCAGCCGAAATTAGGAATTCAGTTAGTGCTCCAACTATCCGAAGACGACTACAAGATGCCAACCTACCAGGAAGAATTGCCAGAAAAGTCCCACTTATGCGCAAAAAAAATATCACCATGAGGCAAATTTTGCAAGGGAGAAATGGAGAAACATATTATGGAGCGATGAAACCAAGATTAATTTGTTTGGGAATGACTGTGAAAGGAATGTTCGACGTCCTAATTGAAAGGAATTCCATCCACGGTTTACAAAAAAAAAAAACAGTCAAACATGGAGGTGGCAATATAATGGTATGGGGTTGCTTCTCCTGGTACGGCGTAGGTCCAATTTAACAGACTACGAACAAAATGAATGCTGAAGAGTACAAATCCATATTGGAAACAGTTATGGTACCGTATGCTGAGGAAAATATGCCATTACGTTGGGTATTTCAGCAAGATAATGATCCTAAACACACATCAAGTCTGTTATCTAAATTTTTCGAGGACCAAAAAGTTGACGTTCTGAAGTAACCAAGCCAATCCCCCGACTTTAACCCCATTGAAAACTTGTGGGGAGACTTAAAAAAGAAATTGGCAAAGCATTCATTTTCAAATAAACAAAAATTATGGGAAGGTGTCCAAAAAACTGTGGTATGAGACACCAGTAGAGACCTGCCAGGCTCTTATTAAAAGTATGCCAAAAAAAATTGAAGTAGTGGCCAAAAATAGAGGCGGATACACTGGATACTAAGTTAGGAAATACTAATTTACCTAAAAAAAGAGCACAAAATGGAAATTAAAATTGTTTTCTTAGATACCTATTATTATGATCACACTGGAAACGTATCTGAAACACAAAATGATCTCTTTTATGTTATATTATTATTCTATGTTACAATTAAGTTTATTTTATTAAAATCAAATATGTAGTTCAAGAACCAATGAGAACAAATTTTAAGTTTGAAACAATGAATAAAACTGTTTTCTGTTACCTTAAATTTAATTTATTTTTTAAGTCAGAATTAATATGATCAGGTGTGTATAACCATAAAACAAATTTTTTTAATTTTTCCTATTCTTTTAAAAATCAATTGATGGTCCAAATTTTATAAATTTAATTTTCATATCATAGTTTGATTCGAACTTTTTTCAACTGTTTAAAGTTAACAAACAGAACCTAAAGCCGAAGATCAAAAATTTATCTCTTGTCGTTGTTAAATTTGGTTTAATTGCAAAATTTATAGCCCAAAAAAAAAATGGAAACATCAAAAAAACTAGCAGAAACACCGGTTGACATGTAAAATGGAAACACACGCAGCTTGCAAAGCGTTTGCGTTCGTTAAAAGTGAAAAAGCCGCAGTAGCCGCATGTGCCACACCACCCCCTTTCCCCTGTTGCCCGCCCCCCTTGGCCATCACCACAAACGCCCACCAAAACCGCCGACACAGTCGAAAAATTCATAGACGACAACACGAGACAAAATTGCATTTTGCGTCCAATGTGTGCCGCAGGAAAGGCAACAACAAAAACAAAAAAGCGAAGGCACCGCGACGCGCCAACAGCCCCCCCAAAAAAAAAGCAACAACAACAACAAAATGGCAACATAACATGCAAAAGATACGCCGCAAAAGCGGAAAACCCCCCACACAACCCCACAAAACGGGCAAAAGGAAGCGCACAAACAGGCGCAGGAGTTGCGCTTAAATTCCCATTACGGCCATAATGGCTGCGGCCGAATGAGTGGGTGGCAAAAGAAAAATGAAAACGGACTGCGCAGGATCATTAAGGCAACAGACCCCCGAAAAATGAATGCGAAATGTCAGAGCGAAAAAAAAAAAACAACAAGAAACCAAGCGAATTGAAACGATACGCACAACTGAAATTCATACAAACGCCAGAACAAAAGAAAAAAAAAGCATTCAAAGAAAAATGGTGGCCAAGGCACAGGCACAGACACATGGGGGAGCTTATACATACAGACATACATATATACCTATGTATGTGCGGAAAAAAAGCGCACATGCCAAGCAAAAGGCGAAGGCTGGAAACGGAGATGGAGACATGGCGAAACTGGAGGCTGGCACATGGAAGTAAATGCTGTTCGCTGCCTGCCGCCTGCTGTCTGTCTGTCTGTCTGTCAGTCGGTTTGAATCTGAATCTGAAGCACTTGGAGCATGAAAGGCAAACCCAACACACGCAAAAGCCCACTACGTACGTATTTAATACGAACGAGGAAGAGCAATGACAACAACAAATGCGGAAAACAAAACAAAAAGAACGAAAAAATCTCTTTGTTTTGGGCTTGACCAAGTTTTGTAGTACCCTGGTATTCGATTTACAGCGGGAATACAGAAATTAAATATCAATTAAATAACAATAAATCGAACCGTGCCGGTGGTTTAGAACCTCCTTGAACCATTGTATCGAATCAGTCTTAATTCTCAAGCGGGAATCGTTTTTCCCTGAATCATATTCCTTATTGTTATCTTTCATAACGTACACGGCTTTCAAAACTGAATGTCTTTTAAACTGCTTTTCATTACTTTCTTTTGGGCCAACCGCATTTTCTAATCCTTGGAGCACTTTTAAGGGGGTCTTCTCATTCGAGCAACTTTTTTAGACCTTTTTGCATTTATTTTAGCTTGATATTCAAAAAATATCCAAAGGATTTTCGAAAACTAGGATATTTTTAAACATGTTTTTCCAAAAAACTTCAAAATTTAAACGGTTTATCTCGAAACCAGTTTTTCGAACTGGCGGCCTGATATCTCCAGTTCAACTGAACGTTTTCTGACAAAGTGGATCGACAGAATTGTCACATTCCGGCTGAACTCGACTAATTTTAAAAATTTTTACTATTTTTTTTACACTAAACTAAAAAAAGCCCGAAATTGAAATTTTTTGAATGGCCGCCATTTTGTCAAAAAATCACAAAATAGTTTGAGGTTCAGCGAGAATTACACTATATGATTATAACCCCGTTTTTTTCATTTGGACGCTCGAGACGAACGTCCGCCGGACGACACCTTTTTTCACCACCAACTTTGAAGTCTCATTACTTTTTGAACAGCCCTCGTATCGAGGCAAAAATTTTTTATTTACTTTGAACCTTTGTAATACAAAAAAAAAAAGTTTTCAATCTTTTTCAAACAATTTTTTTAAAAGGGTCCAAAAAACTTTTGATATGCAGTTTTTGATATAGCCTCTTTAATCTCCTCAATTCCGTTCTTTCATTCTCTTTGATTTTGCAAACAAGAAGCAGTCGCAAGGGGCTGAGGCTTGATTATATCATTGTTTTTGACAATAAGTGAGCTGGTCCAAGAATCGTTTTTCTACAATTCCGAAGGTGTTTTTCTGTATCACTTCCCGCAAACGGAGCATTACCTCAAGGTAATATGTACTCCTTTAAGGCCGTACGACGTTGTTGTTAGAACTCTTGACGCAGTAAGTCACGGCAATGGAAAAAAAAACTTGGATCAAAGCCCTGACATTTGATCAAAGGGCCTAGCCAAATAAGCATACAAAAACGTGGTTTTTTCATCTTTTCGGCCTTCTTGAAACACATTTTGTTACACAAAAGAGTGTTTTTATACTCTGTACCAAAGGTACATAGAGTATAATAAGTTTGTGCAAAAGCCATGTACGTCTGTTTTACCAGATATCAGAGATGGTAAGAGATAGAGGTTTGCCATACTAATGCTTCTAACTTGCAGGCAGATCAAGTTTATTTTTAATTTTTGCCACGCCCCCTGGAAAAACGTCATATCTCCCACAGTTTTATAGATAGAAGGTTTTCTGGATTAATAATCGATCCGCCAAAGGAATGGTAGAGATCGGAGAACGGTTGTCGAGTTATAACGAAAACAAACAATTATGGGCACACCGCAACTGATGGACAAAAGGTACAGAGTATGTACGGGCGACCGACTTTCTTCTGTTTCACTTCCATATAGAACACTAAATTTGTTGCAAGTTCTTTGATCCAAGAAGAAAATAAAGCTCATGCCTCCCACAAACAAATACTGTTAACAGTCAATCCACATTATTGAACAAATCATTATGAGAAATGGTTTTAAGGAATCCAGCAAGGCTAGCCTTATAAAACTAGATAAAGCTTAAGGGTTAAGCTGATTATCTGCCTCAAGTCGGGCGACCTAAGTACTCAAATTGGGGTTTTTATACCCGTTTCTCGTAGAGTAAAAAATGTATACTGAAGTCGTGCAAGTGTATGTAACAGGCAGAAGGAAGCATCTCCGACCCCATAAAGTATAATAAAGGGTGATTTTTTTAAGAGCTATAGAAAAGTTTTTTCAAAAAAAAAACATTTAAAATTCACATAAATGCATGAAATCTTTATTTGAATCGATAGTACGGTCCATATAATTTAATTTTTGAAGATTATTTCATGCAAATGTTGACCGTGACTGCGCCTCAAATGGTCCATCCGCTTAGTCCAATTTTGGCATACTCTTTCCAACATTTCGGCCGATATCTCACGAATAAATGCTTCAATGTTGTCTTCCAATGCGTCAATTGAAGCGGGCTTGTATAGACATGAGCTTTAACATAGCCCCACAAAAAATAGTCTAAAGGCGTTAAATCGCACGATCTAGGCGGCCAATTGATCGGTCCCGAAAGTGAAATAAAATGTTCACCGAACTCGCCTCTCAATAAGTCCATTGTTGCGCGTGCTGTGTGGCATGTGGCACCGTCTTGTTGAAACCACATGTCATGCAAGTCAAGCTCTTGCATTTTGGGCAAAAAAAGTTGGATATCATCTCACGGTAGCGCTCACCATTCACAGTTACGTTACGATTCGCATCATCTTTGAAGAAGTACGGTCCAATGATGCCACCAGCCCATAAACCGCACCAAACTGTGACTTTTTCTGGATGCATTGGTAGCTCTTGCAATGCTTCTGGCTAATATTCACTCCAAAATCGACAATTCTGCTTATTTACGTACCCATTGAGCCAAAAATGAGCTTCGTCGCTGAACACAATTTTTCGGTAAAAAAGTGGATCTTCGGCCAACTTTCCAAGAGCCCATTCACCAAAAATTCTACGTTGTGGTAGGTCGTTCGGCTTCAATTCTTGCACCAGCTGTATTTTGAAAGGCTTCACACCTAAATCCTTCCGCAAAATTTTCCACGTTGTTGAGTAACAGAGGCCCAATTGCTGGAACGGCGACGAATCGATAATTGATGGTCATCATTAACACTGGCCGATACAGCTGCAATATTTTCTTCACTTCGCACTCTACGTAAGCGTGTTGGTGGTTTAATGTCCAACAATGTAAATTTGCTGCGAAATTTAGTCACAATAGCCCGAATAGCCGCTTCAGTGGGTCGATTAAACTGACCATAAAATGGAAGAAGCGCGCGATGAACTTTCTTAACAGAGCACGCATTTTGATAATAAAGTTCAATAATTTGCAAGCGTTGTTCGTTTTGTAAGACGATTCATGTTTAAATTATAGACCAAACTGAAGATGTTTGACAGTGAGTACTGCCCTTTCTGTTTGGGAATTTCAAGGCAGCATAAGTGTAAAATTGGACACTAGAAATCAAATGCTTAGTTGACAGAAGACTTTACGTATGTCTGTGTGCCCATTTAGCCTCACTGTATTGGTAAGGAAGAGATTGCTCTGGGTTTATTTTCGTTTTTTTGTTTTGACATTGGAATTGCTTTCTTACTGCAATCTGCAGTCGCGATTAATTGATTTTTTTCCGATTGATACAAGAATTGTTAGGATTGTTCCAAGCCTTTCTTATTTCTATCAATCACGATTAAATACGACTCTTACTTAATGCCGTACAGCTCATTCAGCGTTAAAATTGCCGCTAAACCTTTAAACTATTGAACAACCGACATGTAACAATGGGAATCACTCTGCAATCTTGAAAATTTTAGTAGCGTCTAAAATCATCACTTGGGACTAATGCACAATGGCGCACAGACACGCATTGGAAGCACTTAACCGTACATTAAAAGATCTGCGCAATAAACCGAGATATTTTGGAGGTGAAATAATTCTACTGTCTGGCGATTTCCGCAATAAAATTGACGCTTGCCTCAAATCATCTAATCTGTGTCGCTATGAAAAGAAACTTCAGCTGGCAACAAATATGAGAGTTACATTGCTGAGCAATCCAACTGCTTAAGAATTCTCCATAGCTATCGACGAATCGAACGAATTGATTTTATTTCCTTCAAATTTTTTTTGCCATTTTGACCTTATCGGAAGATGAGCTTATCAGCAGAGTATTTCCGAATTTCATAGATAACCACAAAAATAACCAATGGTTGAGTAAGCGAAAATAATGCTGTGGATGACGTAAGCTTTCTAATTAAAAATCAAATTATTGGTATTCTGTAAAACTGAATTCTGAAACGGTATACACCATGCTCCAAAATCTAAACCAACCGAAACTATGCAATGGAAAGCGTTTGTTGATAAGAAAACTGATGATTAATGGGATTCCCTCGGCGTTACTCAAAGAAAAACTTAAAGATGAAGAAGTTCTCATTCCGATGATCCCAACCGATTATGCCCTTTGAGTTTAAACAAATTCAATTTCCGATTTGCCTTGAATTTAGAAAAATCATGTTTTTCTCATGGTCAATCGTACGTGGCATGTTCACGTGTCGGCAAACCAAACGCTTTTTTTGTTCTATTCGGAAATGTCAAGAAAGTACAAGCTTTGCTTAGAATTGATAACTGTTCCCTTTAAGCTTCTGCAGTCCTTTTTATTTGGGTAATAAGTTTTGAAGACCTAAGCAATAAACACATCAAAAGTACACCCAAACGAGAGCACATTGAAGAACGCCCACCAAAATCAGGTGAGGGAATCGAATGCACAGCTTCTCTCGCTTCTGCTCTTATCAAAAGTCGGCAATCTTTCAAAGTCAAAAAACGAAGAATCGAACAAGAAAAATTGCATTGAAGCCAACCCGTCCAAATGCAATGGCCGCCGCCAACCAGCCCGGCCGGGCCGGGCCAGAGAGGAGGCTGAGGCTGAGGATGGGCATGCGGTATCTCTTTTGCAGCCATGTTGTTGTTGTCGACAACAGGCAACATGCAAAATGCAAAGCATCGATAAGATACTCGTACTGGTTTTTGGTCGAAGTCGAAGACAAAAATTATGGAAGCTCTGCGGATATGCGCGCGATTTCAAAAGCAACTACTGTTTGTGTCGTCTTTAAAGGTGGAAGGGTGGGGTGTGGATTGGAGCTACCTTTTGATTTATGGCATATTTGTTGTCGAATACAAAGCGCAGTCACAGAAAGACAGCAGATTGAAAAGCAAGTGCCGCCACCGCCGGCTTTTGCTAGGAATTTCACATGACCATAAAACGAATCTCTGTGGCGTTCGGCTGGCCGCGTGACTTCTTGGAAAATTTGTCATTTTTCTTGGAATGAGATTCGTTCGTTCGTTCGTTACCTGCGGCTGCTGCTGCCGCTGCTTACCGAACGCTTAAAAAATTAATGATGACAGGGACAGGACCCCGGCAACACGTGCCCTGTCCTGTCCCTCCATACGAATTCACATTTTGACAGACTCATCAATTTTGTAGATACCGAACGACCGAGTTCGAGTCGGAGTCCGAGTCCGAGTCACTGATTAGTTCGAGTCTGGACCATTGTTTTGTGTGTTTCTGAGCGTGGGCTGGGCCACATTCCCCGTGTGTGTGTCTGTGTGTGTTTGCACAGGAAGTTTTGCGGTTTTTGATTTGTTTTCGCCTGGCATTGTCTGGCCTTAAAGTTGGCTTAATTAAGTGCAGTTGCTTTGACAATGACAACATTATCTTAATTTTGCCATAGGCCATGGAGGCCAACACCACATCAAAAAAGCCTCGCCGCCTAGTAGGTATAGGGTAGGGTCAATACCATTTGCGACTTCAACTGCGTCGCAGTGTTAATTAATTACACAAAACACTCGAACTCGAGAAATTTTCTACAGCGAATGTAAATTTTTACCTGTTGAGAAAATCTATTTAAAGCCACAACTAAAGATTTGGGTAAATTGAGCCCAGCTTAGGATTTTCTTTGAAGTAATTATGAGCAGTTTTGTAACTATAATCCACTTTATGATGCGTGGCCCAATATCGGAAGAGTTGGGAATTGTGCACGAGATTAAAAAGCTTAAGAACACGATTAACAAGGGTGTCATTTTATTAGTCCAGATTTTAAGTGCCTTTTTCTTAATTTCAAATATTTTCCAACTTTTTTGTTACCTCAAGATGTCAGCCGGTATTCAGTATAAAAACACTTTGAAAATTGATGAGAGCCACTATTTTCGCGGTATTTTTAAAAGAAGTAACAAAGTTAAAAATAAAAAAAAAACCAATTTAAATAGTTCTTACTTTCTTTCACTCAAAGAACAATCGTTTTTAACCTTAGGTTCTTTTTGTAATATCGTTTTAAGAAAAATCGCCATTTCCCATTTCGCAATTAATACAGTTTTTGAGCAATAAGTGAAGAAAAACAGAAGCACTTTCTCGGACATTAAATGTTGCTTACAAACAGAGCTGTAAATCGTAATTACCATTACAATTATTGGGGTATTTAAAATCTAATTACCATTACAATTTCAATTACTTTGTAATTAAAAATATAGTATAGATAAATAGATGTAATTTATGTAATTTGTGCATAAACTGTACATGTTCTACATCTATTAACTAACCGAAATTACTACAATTATGGCAATTACGAAGTACGAAATAGTTGTAATGGTAATTAGACTTTTAAATACTAATTGTAATTGTAATTACGATTTAAAGCTCTGCTTACAAACTTTTATCAATTTGGTTGTCAAAAGTAGGAATGACTCTTAAGTGCATAAAAATATCATATCGTAATATCGCATCTTATAGTTATTAATCTGTTAGCCGGATTGACTGATCGGCTGACTATCAACCCACAGTCAGACCGCTAATCCTGGAGATCCAAGATTTGACAAAGACTTTCGTTCAGCTATGTAAGCGCGCACTGTGGAAAAAAATTCCCATCCCAAAGTGGATGAAAATGCCGGAAAAACATTGTATGGGTTGTAAGTAAATTATGCCAAATAATTTCAGATGTAGCTTTGCGGTATTAAAAAATCCGCCTGAGGGTGTGAAAATTACCGGAAAATTTTTGTATGGGAATAATTTCTTTCATCCTATTATGTGCGGACAGAATAGACTTAAAAAGAGTTGGAATGTCTAACTCGAAGGGCTCAGATGATAGTCTTTACAGATCAGAAGAGCGAGAGAATGTTAATAGTCAAGATTTTTTTCGATTCTTAAGGCCCTCTACGGGTCTAGACGACTGAATTTTATCTGTTTTTTTTTTTAAATTGTGGAAATAAATCGGGAAAAGATTTTCTAACTCTGTTTTTTGTATTTGGTTGCTGAATTCATTATAAACAATGCAAAATTAAAAACGTGTGAGCGCGAGGGCTGCTCAAAAAGTTTTCGGCCTTAAAAAGGGTCTTCTAAAAAAGGTGTTAAGTATAAATGCCTTTATGGCCAGAAGCAGAATCATGAAAAATAATTGAATTTGTAAAAGTTGTGGCCATTTAAAAATTTTGTAGTCCAGTGAACTAAAAAACAGTAAAAAATTGTTTTTTTTTTGATTGAGGTTCGGGCGATAGTCGCGTCAATTCTGAGCCCTATATCATCAAAATCGGTCCAGTAGATCTTGAGAAAAGTGTGAACCATTTTGGAAAACGTGGTTTCGAGAAAAACGAGTTTAAAGTTTGCAGTTGCTAGGAAATTTGGGTCACCTTGGGTCACTAAAATGGCTGAATCACCGAAAGTATTTCGAATGTTGAAAAATCCTCTTGGGGTAATATTTTTTGAATATCTAAGCTAAAAAGGAATAAACAAAGAAAAACCGTTTTCTAGACCAGAAGAGGGCCTTAATTTTAGTATCCAGCACTCCGGAATTTGGATTTCGTCACAATGTTTATATATAAAAATAAGCTGACCCGGCAGACGTTGTTCTGCCCTCCCCTATTATAAAAATAAACCAACGTAAATAATTGTTTTTCGTGCATTTTGCAATTGTTTATTTTTTCTTTAATTGACTCGTTCAATTCCGATGCACGGGCTCTCGCATGCAGTTCTCGGTCGGTTTCCATTCTCGCTTTTTTCTTTTTATTTTGTGCTTGAGACGTAGAACGACCAATCGAAGCATAACTGCACAAAAATGGATTTATATGATTGAATTTATAAATGTTTAGCGTTGATCAGAAATTAAAATTTCAAATTTTTTTTGACAAAAAAGTCACACTCTCACTCTAAGAGACATTCATTATTAGACTATATCCCTTTTCATTTTTACAGTTATAAATGTTGAGCGTTGATCAGAAATTAAAATTTCAAATATATCCGAAATTTTGCATATTTTGCGACTTTTTTGACCCTTTGGTTTACACCTTCTAGCATTTTGGACCGTCCAAACTGCAACTTTCATTTACCAACGCCTCCAATGTAAGCTCATAATTTAGCTAATTTCGCGGTTTTTGGACCATTACTCCGCCATTTTTCCAGCTTACAAACCTTTCCGGGCAAGCGGTTTACCATTTCCCAAAGTTTGATAGCAATTGGATGAACGGTTTAGGCAGGCATAAGAGACACACAGACAAACATTCATTTTTATATATATAGATAAGAAGATAACTTTTCAGCAAAACGGGTGTACAGTCGGCATGCGAACGAGTTAGGAGGCACGCCCGGGCCGGGTCGACCGAAGCGGAGATAGCGCGACCAGGTGCAGGGAGATATTTCGATGCTGGGTGTGACCTTCTGGTGGAATATCGCTCGGGAAAGAGGCGAGTGCCGGGCATTAGTTGCAGCGGCCGAGACCGTAAAACGGTTGTGATGCTTTCATCAGGCCAAAGAGGAAGAATAAGCATAGAGAAAAACTGTAATATGATCTTTCTACTTTTAAACTCTGCATTCTAAGTTTTTGGACCCATTGGAAGTCTAAGGTTCGGTTCCAGCATCCGTTCCTTAACTTACCGAACCTAAGATTTTAAGTTTCGAATGGATTAATGGATTCTCCATGGATTCTTAGATCGAAGCGACGTTTTTTGGTAAAAATTAAGACATGTTTTGTTAAAGGAAGCGTTCAGCTTACCAAGTTATTAAATACCAGAATAATGGACCTTATTTATTAAAGTTATCTTTAATACCACGGCCATCTGGACTGTAAAATTAAAGCTGGCCTCGCAAAGCTTTCTCTTCGCTTAACTTATTCATTATTTTCTTCTGGAAGTCGTTGCAATGTTTGAAGAAAATTGTTGTACCACTTATTTGGCCACGACCCAGTTCAGCTGTAAAGCTGTTGAAATGAGGAAATTTTAATTGTTTTAAGTCGAAAACTAGAATAAGAATATCACAACCCACAGTGAGCAACAGAACTGTTGAATTGAGGAATTTTCCATGTTTTGTAAACATGTCAGTAGAATGGTTTTGTTTTCTTCCTCTTGTTTTTGACTTATAAAAATTTGCTAAGTTCAACAACTCCACACCTCAACTGGGGGTCTTGAATACCCTAATTGATTTGTCAAATTCAATGACTATAGCATATTAAACCTCTTATCTGCAATAGAGATACAAGTAGATGAAAAAGTGGCGACCGTGATTTAAATCTTGGTGCACATAAACCATAGCAAAGAAAAATTTGCTGCTGAAGCGTTACAGTACTTTCCACTATTCGTGTGACATCACATTTTAAGATTTGAGAGGTAGAGGGAGTATTTTATAGCTCGACCGACTTTCTTAATTGTTATTCAGTTAGATGGTGTGACAGCTTTAAAGTTCACTGATGAGATATGCCGGGAGGCCAGCGAAACAGTACTGTCTGAGCAACCTTTGCTATTTATATATACAAATTCTTTGTTGATTTGATAGAGACGGTCTCTAAGGGCCAATTTCACATCTTCTACATCTGTCACATAAACTTACAAATAACAGAGTAAATTCTGGACTTATCTGCCACATAGCAGCTATCTGGAAGATGTAAAATCAGTCCTAAGCCCCATATACTTAGTTGTTAATATTGCAATATGGTTCTCATAACAAACAGTGGAGATGATCATCTCGGTTGGTGAACTGAAATTAAGATTTTATGTATTTTGTTCGACGCATCAGTGACTCCAGATATGAAAAGCATTTCATTGAAAAAAAAAACATGCTTGTTGAGCAAAGATTGTTATTTTCAAGCGTTTTGATTAAGTCGGATTTTCAGAAATGGACTTAGATAATGAAACTATTTAAAGCAGGAAAGAAATAATCCATTGACTGCTTGAGCAAGTTCACCTGAAACAAATTTGTGTGACGAATATTTCATATACCACCGAAACTATGTTGCTAACGCATGTTGCTGGCAACATCACCAACAACAACAACTGCACAACACACATGCCCCATGTTCAAGTGCAAAAAGGTGCACGCATGCGCAACAGGAAAGTAAACAAGGCAAACTCCAAGTTGTTGTCGTTCGTTCCTTCTTGGCTGGCCTTAACAGAAGGGGGTCACATGAAGGGGGGAGGGGGGGGGTAGGCTGACTAGCATGTTTGCGCAATATTTGCGACAAATAAAGCATAAAAACTGTTAAAGTTCACACGCATCAGGTCAAATATTTACATAAGCCGCCTGCCACAAAAAGCGACAACCACCACAAAAAGAAGAAAAAATTTATACAAAAAAATGTGGCCACACGCAACAGTCGGCCACACTTGGCCAGGCTAATTGGCCGAAGCCAAAAGCAATTATGATAACAAATAATTTTGGAAAAACTGAAAAGTGGTCAACGGAATGGCAACTCGTTTTTGGCCATAAAAGGTTAAACTGCATTTTAAGTGAGAGACACATTTTGAATTTGCATTTTGAGGCTTTAATTGACAATAATAAATAGTTTAGAAATATTTCAAAATTAAAAAAAAGTACCAAAAATACTAGAAAATACTAAAAAACGAACAAAATATATGAAACAATTAGTCAAGATTTACACGATGAAGCAAACTTTATGAAGTTTTCTTAAGTTTAAGGGAAAATGAATACAACTTATCAAAGAAAGGTATAGAATCTCAGCTGATTCTCTCGCCTTCGAAGAAAACTTCACAAAGTTTTTTTCATCGTGTAAATCCCGACTTACACCAATTAACAGAATTTCTGCCATAATAAATAGTTAAAAAATTTACAAAAATTACCTAAAAGTACCAACTAATTACAGAATCTGCTCCTTTTGTTCACTCACTCATAAATCACTTACGTGACACTTGGTTCAATTCGTGTCACGTGTCCCTCCCTAACTGTGTGTGTGTGTGTGTGTGTAACTGAGCAAGCTTAACCAATAGTTGATCAATGCAAACAGTTTTTATATTTCTTTGTTGTTGTTATTTTCATCGATGGGCTCCCCATATAACAACCAAAAGAAGCCGCCGCGCAGTCACTTTGAAGTGTTTGATTTTCGAATTGGCCGTTGTTGTTGTACTTGTTGGCTGTCGTTTTATTGAAGCCAAATTTGAATACGAGACAAGCGAGTGCGGTAGAAGCTGGCAGCAGCATCTCTCGCCGAGTCGCGACATCAAAGAGTGCCTGGACTCAAAATGGACATGGGCCTGCAACAATTTATGCCAGCCGCCAGAGGGAGAGAGCGTGAGCTGTGGCTGCCGCTGCTGCTGATGTTGCAGCAAGAACGGAAATGACCTTTTTTGTGCGGCTGTGGAGAGAAACAAAATGCCGACTACAACGACGACGACCACGAAGAGTCCACTTCATTCCACTGCGTGTTGCAGACAGATGACAAGAGGCGATAGTGTCTGGCAGCCTCCTTTTGAGCCTAAGCCTGAGCTTCTTGTACCAACGATCTTGGTCTCTCTGGGGCTAAGTGATGATCATGATGGGTTATTAGGCAGGTTGCGTTGACAACGCATTTGTCTTCCAAGACAACGCCGACGCAGGATTTTTTTTTCCTCCCTCTTTCTCTTTGGGTCGCTCGCCACGATAAGCGCGCGACATTTATTTATGGTGTTTTAACACAAGGCGCCCCTTTACCAAAAGGCCCAGACGGGAAAAGTAACAGCCACAGAAAGAGAGAGAGAGAAGGGAAAAGAAAGCCCCCGGCTCACACTCAAAAGTGTCAAATTAATGTCAGTAGGGGAAAACAACAGAATCATAAAGCAACATACTGAAATTTAAATAATTGCTCACTCAAAACTGGACATTTTGGGCATTATTGGGCATCTAACCAACTTCGAAAAGCTTTCTTCGAACGGAACTGTTTCGAGCCCGAAATTCGAAACTTTTTAAACCGTAAATCGAACTTTAATCCGATCCACGTGCCAGAAAATTAATGAACCTGTACCTGTTTCGAACCCAAATTTGCAGTTCGGTTCGTCAAATCCTGAAATCTATCGACATCTGGTCCGTTTAATGAAGTAAAATGAATATTTATTGATACCAAATTCCAATGGCCGGGTGGCTCCGCGGCTAGTGTGCGCGACCGCAGAGCATGAGGTCGTAGGTTCGATCCCGCCTCGGAACATCTAATGAAAAGTTTTTTCTTTGAATAAACTTTACACCCGGTCCCCCTTTCTCTGCTGTTGGCGCCAGCTTTGTAGTAATTAGCCATGAAAAGCTTCTCAAACTGCCGTTCGGACTCGGCGTTAAACTGTAGGTCCCTTTCTCTTGTGCGAAAATTAGAAGCGCACAAGCCAAGAGATTGAGAGAGGCTCGGCTTTGGCCCTTTGCGGCTGTGTCAAGCCATTTTACAATTCCAATCTAAAGAGCTATTCTAAAGTTTATTGACTAATTTATAAAAGATCGACTGAAGTCTCGGTTGATCGGGCCTTTTCTATCTGAAAACTGATTTTCTCTGTCCATAAGTAAAACAATTAAAATATTTTTTTAAATATTGAACACATGTAATGCTCTTCTATTCAAATAAAGTAAATCGTGGGATGAAACATCGTTCGATTCTAAACTTTCTTCCAAAAACCTCTAATCATAAGTTTTCAAACTGTTGGTAAAGTTGAGTTCAAACCCGAGAACCGGAGTATTCAGTACTTAATATCGTTTACTTATCATCCAAAACTTTTTGTTGAGTACTGAGTATCGGTTTTGGAGTACTAAGTAGCGAGTATTGAGTATCGAGTTAAAAGTATCGAGTATAGAGTAAAACACAAACAAGTTAGGGAAAGTCGGAGCACAACATCTTATACAGCATGTCCCACCTACTCTAAAAAAAATCAATCAATACGGGACTACATCAATCCGAAACAGTAATGAAAACAGGGTAATCCCGCAGAGCCGAAAAAAGTTTGATTTATTTCCAATTTGTTCAATACTGAAAAGATTGAACTTGTCCCACAAAAAGTTCGTGTACAATTTAATCCCAGTATCATTTGAAACAAATTTCTTACGTCCTTTGCTTTCTCCTTCCATATTCCATACCACAACCCTATAAATATCAAGAAACAACCATTTTGGTTTATTCAAAACTTTTAAAAAACCAAGAAATATAGAAATTTCTTTAGTCTTGAACTCAAATGAAATGGCATCTGATCGCACAGCACCATAGCTCATAATTGTTGCCCCATCTCTGAAATGATATTTACACTTTTGCGCTCTCACTTTTAACTTATGAACATGTGATCTCGAAAGGAATTGACCATATATGCTATAGTCATCCGATCCGGCCGTTTCCGACAAATGTACAGCGTATTTGTACCAAAAGACTTCGTGCAAAGAATAGCTTTAAGAGAATCGCTTTAAAACTGACGAAGGAGATAGCATACAAACGGACGGACAGGACTAAATCAACTCAGCTCGTCATGCTGATCAAGAATATATACACTTTATGTGGTCGGAGGTGCTTCCCTCAATGCGTTACAAACATCCGGACAATTTTATATACCCGGGTATAAAAAGCTTGACAGGCTTAACTTAAATGCTTGAAGTGAGTAGAATAAAGAATATTGATTTATTGAAATTGTTATAACAAAATGAAGAGCAATCACCAATTGATCATGCAGGGGATTGAAAAGTGATTTTCTTCAATTTCAAAGTGCCTTGTCCCCCATAGTTGCCGCCCCTGACACTATACTATTTTATCTTAAGTTTGGGAGCAGTTCAACAACAACAACAGAAAAAATAACCCCTTATTGGCGAGGCTCTAGTCGGCAAGCCAGACACACACTGCATTCATTTGTTTTTGCAGTCGTCACGATCGCTCACACTGCACCTGTTTTGCTGACTGCTTGTGCGACTTATCGGAGCCCTGCGCTGATGCGCAATGGGCAATTTTTAATGCGACTGCGTGGCGCCAATTGCCGTAATATAACTCTAGGAGCAATGGGAGCAAGGGCTTGCCCACCGCTTTCTTAAACAGACATACATTACAGCTCCATATATTCAGTTACTTTACAACTTCATACACCAAGTGTGTGGAGTTATACAGCTAGTACCCAAGTCCACACACAAATTTCCAAATTGTGTATCGTCTTGGGAACTGAACGCATTCTTTCTCGCCAACATGTTCCAACATGTTCTAAGGCCCAAGTGTTTTCTGTTATACACCCTCTTTTCCGATTACATCGAACTCTGTTTTGAAGTCAGATGGCGTACGAAAACGACCAAGCCTATGTAAAATCGATACTTAAAGGCTACAAACCTTCAAAGTGTTAAGGGGGTCTTCTCATTGCAAAACCTCTTTTTTTCGACCCTTTTTAAAAAAAATTTCTTATATTGAAAACGCAAAGGATAATTTGAAAACTATTTTTATTTATTGTAAACGCCCGAAGCCTGTTCAAAAGTATGTAAATAAAAAATGGTCGATAAAAAAATTAACGGGGTTATAATCAGTATAGATTGTCACATTCTCGGCTGAACCTCTTTTTTAAAACAAAATTTTTGTAATTTACTTTGACAATTTGAACCTTTAGTGTAAAAAAAAAAATAGTTTTTAAAAAATTTTTTAAAATTATGGTCGAGGTTCAAATGGGGGTTGAATGAGAAGACCCCCTTAAAGAAAACAACGATCTTGAAATAAGGCTTTTGAGCCGCTGGAAAGTATAGACAACACTGAGAGAAAAGTCAATAATTTTCGTACTTAAATCATGAATTTTCCGTTTCAAAACTTCAATAGACCATGAAATTTTTGATTTGGGTCCAAAATTCTTGATTCAAGCGCTTTTTATAAAATCCTTAAATTCTTGAATTTCAAACCGGCTTGGATAAGCTAAACTCGATTCGGTATTTTTAAAGTATTTTTAGAGCAATTTTTTTTTATCAAACTAAGTACTTTATGTCCTAAGTTTTAGAATGAATTATAGTTCTATTAGGAACTCTGATATTAAAATAAAAACCAAAAGCCTTCAAATGATACCGATATGTTCTTCATCCAATCCTTTTTTGCACTTATTTCCATCATAAAGCGATCTTAGATCAAACTCGATTTATGCTTGAATCAATCCGAATTTGAACTTCTTTTGTCCCGGTCTACGGAAATCAAACATATTTTAAAGATGCGCGGACATTTCAGAATCACAAATTAATCCATTCCCGTAATGTTCACTTAGATAATTTCGCAAGCGGCAATCCCCAAGATTTAAGTCCATTGAACCAAATTCATTAAGCAAACAAACAAAATTTTTCCTGGCATTTTCAACCACTTCGGGATAGAATTTTTCAAATTTTCTACATAACTAAACGAAGGTAGAGACCGTAGATCTCTAGGCTAAGCGGTTTGGGTTGTGGGTTGATAATCAGTCATCCGGGCTAAGAGTTTAGCATGTATACATTTTTAAATTAAACAAATTTTGACTAGTTTTCAGGCTCATTCGTGAGTATTCACATTTCGTTTTTGATGGATCCAAATAATTGTTTTGATTTTTCTACTCTTTTTTTTTTTTTGCAATTGCTTTAAGTCTCAACTTTAATCGCCCCCAAGGCTAGACATGACAACTTTAGCAACATGTTGCTTCAAGCCTCACTTAGCCACATGTTGCCAAGGTGTGTCTGAGCGGTGTGTACACAACTGGCCACATTCCTATGTACATTGCTTACCGTTATAATAAAAAAGAAGAAGAAAAAAAAAACTTAAGACCTCATTAAAAGAAGCCGCTGCTTTAGCTTTATGGCAGCAGCATCCCAGATCGAGTTGCCCATTTAACGCGTTTGCAATGACCAAAATCCCCCCCAGCCTGCCTCAGACCAGTCCGTTCTATATATCCACGTATTTAGTATTAAAACTGAGACGATTACGCACACGCAACTCACGGCCGCCGCCGCCAAAGGCTGTGTGCGTTGTTCATGCAAATTTTTAACTTCATTTCGGCTTCGTTTTGTTAATTAATTTATATTATTTTATTTGGGTGTCGTATACAAGCGGAGCGATCTGTGGACATGCCTTGTGGCTGCCTGCCTGCAATCGACGAGTTCTCTCGCTGTGTTCTCTGCAGCTCGCGTAGCCGAACGACAAATTTATATTTAATGAGCTTCATAAAATTTGAATTTCAAAGGAGCGTTGCACCGCAGCGGCATGTTTCGTCCATGGCATTGATTGCAGTGCCATCTCAGGTTGAGGACCGAATGAAGACCGAATGAAGGCATATAAATTGTTGGGTTTTATGGTGTTTTAAGTAGGCCTGCTTTATGACCCAACCTGGTCAGTCCTGGACTACCCTGAACTATAAGATGGTACATTCCGCCAGAGATTCTCGAGTACACATACTCGGATAATGATTCATTGGCGCTGTGTGGTCGCAAGACTTATTACTACCCACTTAGGCGACAAAACGTTCGTCGCCAACTTCCTCATAAATAAAGGCGGAATCGGCCACATGTAGCGCAGATCTGCAAGTGCCAACTTGTTTGGTGGGTTTTCAGTGCCTCTTCTTGCTGCTGTTGTTGTTGTTGTTTTAGGTTTGGTGTGTGGTTGCCGGTAGGCAACATTTCAATTTGATATAATGAGCTACATTTTGTTTACAGATAGGTTTTAACATGGGGTTAGTCGTAGGAAGTATTCCCTGTTCTACTGGCAAAAAGGGAAGGAGGGATAGTATAAAATTTGACTGCGTACGCGATTTGAAATAGGCAAGAGGAAGCAAGACTCTGGAAACCGATCGTTTACGCATCTGCATCAGAAATGCAATGGGTAGCAACATTGAAAACTCTTGTAATCAACTTTAACTGCTTTATATACTGCTTTTTGCTTTATATTTTAAGTTTGATTTGTTCTTGGTCATATTTAAATAAAGTGCCAACCATTCTTCAGTAATATATTTGAAATAAGAGAAAAACATTCTTGAATCAAGATTTTTCTTGTACAACAAAGGAGGTAAACAACTTTAGAATCGCGTTCTTAATTACAGCTAAAAATTTTTTTATGTTTGCGAAATATTTTAACACAAATCTGTCCTTAAAATTCCCAACTCGTTATACCACTTTGCATATTTTCTACAGTTATATATTCTTTATCTTTGGAGCTATGTAGCCCTTTTAATCCCAAACAGAGACCTTAAGTCTTAAGAACAAACTAGAAAAAGCTTTAGAATTTTGTATCCAAATAAAATTTATTAAAACTTCTTAAATAATTATCAATCAGATCCTATAATTGACCACCGGTTCCGACAAATGTGCAGCGTATTTGTACTAAAAGACTTCGTGCAAAGTTTGGTGAAAATAGCCATCAAACTGACGGAGGAGATAGCATTGAAACATACAGACGGACATGGCTACATCAACTCAGCTCGTCGGGCTAATCAAGAATATATATACTTTATGTGGTCGGAGATGCTTCCTTCAATGCGTTAGAAACATCCGGACAATTTTATAATACCCTCTGCAATTTATAAAAACAATTACCCTAGATAACTGAAATGACTCTAACCTATGTCTTTTCTTATTGAGCCCTTTGATTAACTTACTAGATTTGTTTTTGAGCTCTCTTTGTGCATGGGTTTCCATCAGACGCTTTGATGGGCAGAACTTTCCGAAAGTGTCTTTTACCTCAGTAAACTGTAAGTGTGTATGCGTGAGTTATGATTTGACCCCCCTGCCACTGTACCAATTCTCTATTTTACTTACTTGGTGGATTCCTTTTACTAAATTTGGATACTTTTTGTTTACTTTTTCGAAAATGTTATGTTTATACTCTGTACCAATAAGTTTGTGCAAAAGTATGTAACAGCCAGAAGGAAGCATCTCCGAACCCATAAAGTATATATATTCTTGATCAGCATCAACAGCCGAGTCGATATAGCCATGTCCGTCTGTCCGTCTGTCTGTCCGTATGAACGCACAGATCTCAGAGATGGTAAGAGATAGAGGTTTGACATGTATGGGACTTATTCTTCTTATACTTTCAGGCAGATCAAGTTTATTTTCAATTTTTGCCACGCCCCCTCCCGCCCCCGCAAATTGGAAAAAACGTCATATCTCCCACAGTTTTATAGATAGAAGGTTCGTTCCTTCTGGACATATTTAGTAATCAGGATTATTTATCGATCCGCCAAAGGAATGGTAAAGATCGGATGAATGGTAGTAAAGATACGAGCAAACGAAAATTCAATATATCTGGGCTGCTCCTGCAGCAGCAAAACACATACATATGTATGTAGATGTATGTATATATGAGCAAAATGATAGCCAACAATATTTTAGGACAAATTTTTATTTAACGATTCATATTGGATCGTTGTGGGTGTGATGACCCCGCCCTGCCAAAAATTCCACCTTTTAAATGAATTAAACCTGCAAATATATTGTCTGAGTAATTCCAACAACGAAATCCTATACAAAACCTAACAGCTATGGCTAGCTCATTAGATCCAATTGGATTCTTGCAGCTAACTGGGACGCTCGCATTTTCCCCTTCCCTTTTCCACATACACAATATTGAGAGAGAGAAATTAGAGATGGTCGCGGGACAAACATATCGCCCGATACCCATCTGACTACTAAGACGAGGATTGTTTAAATTGCAAATAATATAAAAATAGTCTAGTTCTTTAATTCTAACATAATATCAAGCAATCACAATGATGTTAAGTCATTCTGGTCACTCCGGAGTGCCGCGTAGTTTTCGATGTACGCCCATCTCTAGCTCTGGCAAATGCAAAGCTTTTTTTGCCAATCCTCTCTCTCTCCCTCTCTCTTCTAATTATACTCTGTACCAAAGGTACATAGAGTATAATAAGTTTGTGCAAAAGTATGTAACAGCACCTTAAATGATAAGTATTTAAGCAACTCAAGTCGACTCGTAGGTCTTTATTCATATATCGACCCCATTGCTATTGCCATGGCCTCCTCGTGGTGTTAACTGGATACCGATTTTATATAATATAATCGGGAGCAAATGCGAGCGGCGACCCCAACTGGTACAGAGTATAATATAGTCCGGCTTGACCGACTTTCTTCCTTGTTTTAATTATACATATTAGCTTAGGATGCGTAGATCGAAAACAATCGCTTTAACTGTAAAAGGTTAGAAAGGCATCAGCTTTAAACATTTTAAAATTGTACATTTTTGTGATTTTCTACTACATGTCTGGAAACCGAAAAAGGGATAAGAAACAGGCGAGCAACCGACGGGAAAAATTTGCCACATCGCATTCTAGAGAGCTGCTGAGACTGCAGAACAATCGCAAGCACGGTGCGATAGTCCAGTTGTGCGGCAGACCAGTTTAAGATTTGCAAGAACTCCGAAGCAGGCGTGCAATTGATGCCCTCAATTTGCTATACACATCGCGTTCTAGAGTATTGCTGAGACTAGGCAACAATCTCAATCGCGATCAACAAGTGGAGCAAAAGGCCAGTTTAATATCTGCAGAAACGACGGAGTAGTCAAGCAATCGACGCCAGCAATTTGCTATACACATTGCATCCTAGAGAGTTGCTGAATCTGCGGAACAATCCCAATCGCGATTAACAAGTGGAGCGGCAGGCTAGTAAAAGATTTGCAGAAACGCCGGAACAGGCGAGCAATTTGCTAATCACATATCAGCCCAGTGCTCTTCTGAGACTCCGTAACAATCGGAAGTGCTATAAACCAGTTGAGCGGCAGGCAGGATCTGCAGAAATGCCGAAGCAGGCGAGCAATCGACGTCAGCTATTTGCTATACACATTGCATCCCAGAGAGTTAGCAGTGGAAGCAGAAGCTCGGAGATAGGCTATTGCTGGAAGAGGTGACAAATAGGAGCTCCAAACTGTTCCAAACTTGACGAAAACTATATTTGACTTTTGAGTATCGAAAAATCGGGTAAACAGACAGATGATTTTAATCAACCGGTCTGGAAAACCGCGAAATTTGCCAAATTTCCGTATAAGTTTGGATTAAAAAAAGATTTAATAGATGACAACTGTAGATGGGTAAATAGGAGGTGGTGATTGAATGTCCAATTTCTTCTATTTGCTTTAGATTATTATGAAGATACCCAGGTATTGATAGTTCAAGGCTTTTAAATGCCATAATTATCACCTGATATCACCATAAGACCACAAAAATGCTTAAAAAATTGCTAAAATGCTTACGTCTATTTTTGAAAATCTGTATTTTTACACCGACAACTCTTCTAGACTACCAAATGTATACGACAACTTAGCTGACCCGCCTGAAATTGGGCATATTAAAGCACTCGTCGCCGTTTGGCGGCCTATTAAAGTGCAATTAAAAATTTTCCAACTCATTTTAAAGTTCATTCAAGGTGTCAGCAGCTTGTCAGGGACAGCGACTACTGGAAACAAAAAAAAAATATTAAATTTCATTTGAGGGAAAGGTGAATTTCATGTTGAAAGAGAAAGAGATAAATTAATGCCAAAACAAAAATTAGTTGGCCAACGAATGACTTGCCACGCCCGTTTATCGCGTGAGTTTCTGGAGCTAGAGACCAACCCTCAGAGTCGAGTCCCTCTCCAGGTGCTCATTAAAAGTGCGGCGTTTGCATTTCCCGCTGGGATTTTGGGGGCATGTTTAGTTTTCGGTGGCTTGTGGGAACACCCGCTGCGCCATATGACACCTTCGAATGGATGTGTGTGTGTGTGACTACGTGTGTGTTTGTGTGCTCAGGTGCATCAGTTGGCCTTTTTGGCGTGCGGCATGCAATGTCCGCTTTAATGGCGTCGTTTTTAAAGCTAAAGCCTTTCGCTCTCTTCAGTTTACGAGTGTCGATTTAATGGCTAATTAAGCATAAAAACAATAAAAAGCCAGAACACAGTTCTAGATGCTGTACTTCAAAATGCTTTGCCGCTGGCTAGACGCCTGACGCCAGCAACTACTTGACAACAAATTTGGCGTCAGTTCCACTTACATAATTCGAAGTACTCAACTTGCATATCCCATTACATGAACTACTTCTTTTTCTCTTCATTTTTTTTTTTTTTGACATGACATACAATCTCAAGTGCGTCCCAGTCTCCGAAAGGAGGCAGACACAGGCCATCAACAGGTTGACCGCCCTCAACAAAAATCCGACTCGCACCGCGGGGCAACTCATTCAAAATATTAGACGACGCCAGACAGTAGCCTCTCCGACTAATTACCGTTACCTGACAATATTTTGGCCAAAAGAAAAAATAAATAAAACTGGCCTCTACCTGCCACAGAATTTGTGGCTCATTATGTCAAATTGAAATGTTGCCCGACTGATGAGAAAACTGGCCCAACAGGTTAAACTGAGTTGAGTTGAGTTGATCTTTTGCTTGGATTTATGGGACAAATGTGCTGGTTCAATTTATGTCGTAGTGAAAATTAACAAAGTTATGATTAAAATTTTTGGTTTGTGATGTAAAACATGTTGTAGTTTGGTACGAAAGATTTTGGTGGGAGTACGATTTGATTACAGCGTCATGCAGCACGCATCAGGGTGGGGGTCTGAGGGTGCTGCGTCTAAATAAGGCTTAACAAGAAGGGAGGAATATGATGATCCTGCAACTGGGGCCGCCCCCTAAGACCCGCGTGCCGCCGCGCGGCCCCGCGGTCCCGAGCGCGGCGCCGGGGCCGGCGGGGGGGGGGGCGGGCGGGGGGGGGCCCACCCGGCCCGCGGGCGGGGGGCCGCGGCGGGAGCCAGCGCGTCACGCTGACATTGCTCTAATTTTAAGGGCTGGTTGTTAGTGGGGCCGTGGCGGCGCGGGGGGGGTGGGGGTGGGTGGGCGAGGGGGGCTGGGGGGGGGGGGGGGGGGGGGGGGGGGCGGCCGGGACTGAGTAGTCGAATACTATGAGAAGGGGGGGGGGGGGGGTGTGGAGCTATAGAGTCAGAAGTACTTCGAGTACTGAGGTCTTTGAAGGGATGCCTTTAACAGGATTATCGAGTACTTAGTATCGAATACGGTTGTAAGTATCGAGTACTAGTGTCGATCTGAGTATCGAGCACAAAAAGTAGTATTTTATACCGCGTATCGAGTGCTGAGTATCGAGTTCTTAGCATCGAATATTGATTTGTGAGTAACGAGTACTTAGTATCGAGTATACTTAATGTCAGGTATTAGGTATTTTTGAAGCCTAAGTAGGCATGTAGTAAACCCGATTCATAATTTTTCAGAAATTTCTTAGGATGATGGTTGATGGATAAGGTAAATTTGAAAACTGCCAGAAATCAGTCAAAGTCATAATTTTTCAAAAGTGATGGTTGATTGTTATGTTGAATGTCAAAAGATGCCAGAAATCAGTCTAAATCATAGTTTATCAAAAGGTGGCGACCGTGATTGTTGGTATAAATGCGGCGTTTTCCAATCCATAAATATCATTCCTGCCGGAAAGCAGTCAAAATAATCATTTTTTAATATGTAAAACAATTTCATTTATCTGTAATACTATAATATATAAATTTGTAAATATAAATTTTTCATATAAATATCCTCGCAAACTCACTCAAAATTCATTCAAAATATAAAAAAAATCAATGTCACACCCTTTCCACTCCCTTAGCAGGCAGACAGACACATTTTATCTATATTTTATGAGTTCCTATCGAATTCTTCTCCTTTTTTTTTTGCTCACGTTTCCGGTCAGTTTGTGTTTCTCGTGTTTGGCATCCCTGCTGTTTGGGGGTGATAAAGTTATTTAGGCGCAAATCATAAATTCCCAAAAAACAGAATCCCAAAATAAAAATCCCAAAAAGCTTATCTGATTTTGCACTTCGGTCCCGGGCACTAGATCAATATGTTATTTGCCATACGCTCTCCCGTTCTTGCTGCATACCTGTGATTCTCTGATGCAGAGACCCAAAGACAGCTGTGCGCCTGCGCCTTGTGTCACCTAATATAAAAAATAACAGAAAACAAAAAAAAAGAAAACAGCAGAGACAAACAGAGTAGAGAAACAGACATAGTTAGAAGACAGTTGGCCGATATCCACGCAGGTAAATTTGCGTGTGATTTTTTATTTTTGGAGCTGACTTTAATTAACAGCTCTTGGGGCGTCTTGTTGACTTTTGAAATTAGAAAATTATGCCTGGAATTTCCGTTCAGAGGGAGATGAGCAAAAAATAATTTATTTGCTGATTAGTGACCGAAATTGATTAGAATGGTTTGGCTTAGGGATAACTGAAGGGAGAAGTGAGAAATATTAAAGGCAATTATTCGAAATTGCTTTTTATTGACTTGATTTTGTTGTAATTTTTTTTTTAATTTGATAAATATTTGTATTTTTTGATTTTATTTTTTAACTACACTTAGAGAAAAGCTTAGAAATTTTATAGTTGGATCAAGATATTCATTCCTAAATCAAGAAGTTATATTCTTACCATACTGCAAAATAGTACAAAATGTTGTAATGCAAATTCACTTAGAAAAAAAAAATTTTAAATTACATAGTTTCACCAAGAAGTTTCGATGTCTGAAGGACGATAAGTATATAAATTCTTGATTACCTTATGAATTGTTTCAATTCAACTTTACGTGATTCCCACAAATCCAAGCCGGCTTTAAACCGAACCGAACCGCTATTTTGCTTACAACAGCGATGAACCGAATCGAAAGCCGCAAAATCAAATAGTTCCGTTGGTGCTCTTCATCCACGTTTTGATAATGATTAAGTGGGAATGAATCACTTTAATTTTATTCATTAAGAAAATTAAAACTGTCTAAAGTGTTTGAATCGACCAGTGATATTCCAACCTCAAGAGATTTTGATCTATGTTAGCGTTTAAGAACTGTTCAACTTTGGAATTCTTTAATCTCAGAATCTGGCTTGAAGAACCGATCTTGCATATTTTCCCGGTATATAATACCAACATTAATTTGAGATTTAAATTTTCAATGTTTTTGAACTAAATTCATACATATATATAAAATCAATTAGCTTGTTCTTGTTTCCAATTTCAGTTGATCAGAATTTAAAAAATTTGTAGAAAAGATTTTCTATCAGACAGAAGAAGTAAATGGAAATTTAAAGTTAAAGGCTGAATAAACCAATCGGTTTTTAAAACGGCAACAGCTAACAGTTCCGATTCATTGGAACAGGCCTAAATCTATATATTAATATGGTAAGAAATTTTCATTCGAATGTACGGCCCCCTTTTTAGCATAGTAAAACAAATTCAATTAACCCAAAATTTGTACCATATGTTCGTATGAGTTTTTAGATCCCGCAATTGCAAAAAAAAAATAAAATTAATTTTAATTATTTATTGTTTTAGAACGAAATTGAAGTTATACCAACACACATTACACAGATAGGTGAGCAGAGCAAAGAAGTGCTTTTGTTTCTGGAAACAACAACAAAGGCTAGCAATCAGTGCAGAGTGGAGTGGAGAGAGTGGCTCTCAGTCCGGCTCTCTTTGTAAACTTTACACTGTAAACAGCAATCTGCGCAGGTTTTGTTTTCGTTTTAAGCAGTTTTACAGTTTCGATAACTTGCTGGTCTAACTGAAATTCAACTGACAATTAAATGTTGTGCGAAGCAAGAGTTGTTGGAAAAATTTGTTTTGGAGCAATTATTTATAAAGAATTAAGGATTCGGTTACATGCAGAAGAAATTGAAATTCAATTGAGTTAAAAAATTTGTGGGAAAATAGTTAATACTTTTTTGCGAAATTCGGTGTGATACAGAAGAGGTACATATGTACGAGGGCCGTCCCAGAAATGGCCGACCTAGCACAGTAGTGTTGGAAAATATTCACAAAAAATATTAAAAAAGGGGAAGTACCGACTATTAAAAGCTTAAGTTTGAAGTTTGGTGCCTTACCTTGCACAGTTTTTTTTTTTTCGATTTTATTAGAGAACGCTTGTTATTGATTTGCAAACATGGACAAAATTGGACATCGTTATGTGATACAATACTTTCATATAAAAAATAAAATATTGGGTGGCTTAGTTTAAGCGAGGTCGTTTGAGCTGCGAAGATGAACATCGTAATGGGCGTCCAAATGAGGTGACCACTTCAGAAATGGTGGCCAAAATAAAAAAATGTGTATTGCGTGATCGGCGATTGAAAGTTCGTGAGTTAGCTGAATGTGTAGGCATTTCAAAAAGTGCTGTACATCGCATATTGACCGAAAAATTGGACATGAAAAAGATATGCGCAAGATGGGTGCCGCGTTTGCTGTTCCATCATGACAATGTGCCGGTTCACACCTCTGCCGTTGCAATGGCTAAAATTACTGCATTAAAATTTGAATTGCTTCACGCCTCCGCTTCGCCAGACTTAGCTCCCTCTGATTATTTGTTATTTCCAAACTTGAAAAAATGGCTCGGAGGAAAAAGATTTGGCAACAATGAAGATGTGGAGTCCGAGGTTAATGCCTGTTTTGAAGAGCTTCACAGTTCTTATGATAAAAAAGGTATCGAAGCTATTGAACATCGCTGGGAAAAGTGTATCGACCAAAAAGGATCCTAAGTTGAAAAATAAAAAAAAAAATGATAAATTTTTCTGTTTTAGAAGTTAGGTCGGCTATTTCTGGAACAGCCCTCGTAGCTGTATAGGACCGATGGGTCGGAAAACTAGTCTTAGTGAAAAAAAACTATTTTGTTTTCAATGAAAGCGCCTCCAAACTTCGTATTTCTACGTTTGGTATGATTTCCGATTATTCCACTAAGTTTAGTCTTTATAGTATAGCTGTCATAGAAAAGTATAGTCTAAAAAGTTGTCTTAGTTAAAAAAACTTTTTTGTTTCCAATAGACGCTGCAAGGGTATAAATACTTCGGCAGAGCCGAAGTTAACTTTCCCCTATTTTTTGTGTGAAAAGATTTTAAATCTAGGTTTTAAATTGGTTTTTTTAGGGAGAAGTGCTACGAAGAATTTCTAGAGCGACACGAGAATGCGTATGATATAATGAGCTTTGCATATATTCGATGTTTGTCGAGCGAAATTGGACGTTTCGTTTCTCTTTTCGATCTCCATCCAGCTTAACTGAAAAACTTCATCATTTTCTATTAGTACAAAAAAAGAAAAAGCTATTAACCATTATTTTTCATTTCTCTTCTCTATTTACATCTTTGAATGGTGCCAAAATCATCAATCACTACAACTTCAGCATTTTTAAGAATGGAAGGTCCTTCGCCTCTATAAAACACTAACATAAGTTGCACTTTAAAAGGGATCTGATAATTTCTTTTTTATATTCATTTATTATTCTTATTATTTTTTTCATTTTCTGCTGGTTCTTTGGTCAAAAAAAATAAAATTCCTTTGTCACTTTAAAAAAATGTAATTTCTGCTAAATCCACATTCTAGTGTCACTTTCACATTGTAATCCCTTTGGTAGTCAAAAAAATCGATATCAAATAAAGTTTGATTTGCGAAGTAGAAGAGGGCCATAAAACACAAACAATTTTATTGATTTATTTTGGCTTAATTTACCGGTGTAAACAAGATGCCTTTCACTTCACTCAAAACCAAAAATAAAGCACACTATTTTGAACCATCAGTCACATCTCAACCACAAGCCATCTAAGCTCTGTGCCATTCTCTCTAACTACAAACGTAACCTTCTATGGCAGCAGCATTTATTTCACATTTTTTTTATCACAATTTGTTATTTTATTTGTAGTTGACACTTAACAAATTATGGTAGAAATTAAAAACAACTTTTTATGGTGTGGCTGAACATTTGCTCAGCCAATTTTTCACAATTAACTTTTTAAAGCGGGTCAAGCATTTAAATGTTATGCATATTAATTAAGTCACACATATCCCTAAAATAGGCTACAGTTTTTCTTGAAAAGAAGAGTGTCGCTTTATTTGTTGTGTAAACAAAGCTTGAAGTCAAATGCTTTTTACTATATTTAATTAATTTAACGACTACTTGAGAAGTTAGCAACGACATACATACAAACGCAGCTGAGGCTGGCAGGGGGAGGGCAGTTGTGACATGAAAAACTCATTAAAATGTTTACAGCGCACAAAATCAACAAACAAACAAAAACAAAAAAAATATATATATATTCTGCTACGACTCTCGGACAGATAAACAAAAGAGAGAGAGAGATGAATATTTTCAAACTCCAAATTCCAGTTGGTCAAAGTTTTTCAATTAAAATTAAACTTTTTTTTTTTTTGTTCAGGGCTAAATTAATTAGAATTTAAAACTAATAGTTGAATCTGCTGGTGTTTGTGCGACTCATTTATAATTCAAAAGGTTTTGCCGTGTGTGTGTTTATGATTATGAGCTGTGTTTTTCGTTTCTTTTTTTTTGTTGACAAAATTGGCAGCCCAACATTTGTCACAATTTTTGTGTCAAAATTTAAATTATACATTTTGCGCTCACATTTTTTAGTGACACTTTTTGGGTTTTAAAAATTTATGAAATAATTTTAGAAATGCATTTCGCCTAGTAGTCGCCAAAATTTGTCACTCGCTTGCGATTAATTTTTGGCGAGATTTAATTGCACCACATTAAAATGTCATTCAACTGTTAATTTGCCAAATATTTTTGTATAAATTGTACTTCAAATAAAATACAGCTATAATTTTACAAAGCAAATGTGAAGCTGCCGCAGTCAGAGGTTAAGCGGTTTTTTAGTGGCAAAGATTTGAACGATAGCTAAAAGGTTAAAGACATTTCAATTATAAGGCACAAATTGCTTAATTTGAAACACTTTTAAAGGGAAATTCCCTTAAACTTGCTTTACTTTGAAGAGGCATAAATCAGCTCTGATTACTCGAAATTACTTGAAAAATAATTTTCATTTAAAAGTTTGAAAGTTTTAGGCACAAGCTTACTTAGAACTTTTTTAGGTACGGTCACTCTTTCTATTGTACTTTCTTTGAGAAAGTTTTGAGGGGTTTTAGGGCTTCAACAGTTTTTTCTGCCTTTCAAAAACAAAAACTTGGCGTGTTTTATTAAAAAGCTTCACATATTTTAGCACAATCCTACTCAGAACTTTTTATTGTAAGGTCACTCTGTCTATTTTATTTCTAATCAGAAAGTGTCGCCGTCGAAAAACGAAAACTTGGAGTTTTTAATCAAAAGTTTTCACATATTTTAGAACAATCTTACTCGAAACTTTTTGTGGTACGGTCACTCTATCTGGTACTTTTATTCAGAAAGTGTTGCCAGGTGTTTAAGGCCTCTAGAGGATTTTTCTTTTAGAGGATTTTTAAGGCTACAACTTCTTTTTCTGTCTTGGAAAAACGAAGACTTGGCGATATACATCAAAAAGTTTCTTTTATCTTAGCACAATCATATTGTTGTACGGTCACACTGTCTGTAGCACTTCCTTCCAGAAAGTATTGCGAGGTTTTAAAGGCTTCAACAGCATTTTCTGCGTCGAAAACGTAAAGAACTTTTCGTTGTACGGTCACTCTGTCTATTTTACTCTTTTTCAGAAAGTACTGCAACGTTTTTAAGGCTTCAACGCTTTCTGTCGACAAAAATTAAAACTTATCGTTAATCATTAAAAAGTTTCACATTTTTGGCCCAACCTCACTCAGAACTTTTTGTGGTTCGATCACTCTGACTATTGTACATCCCTTCAGAAAGTTCTACTAGGTCTTAAAGGCTTCAACAGCATTTTCTGCAGTGGAAAAACGATATACTGACGTTATGCATCAAAAAGTAACACATTTTTAAGCACAATCTTACTCAGAACTTATGGATGTACAGTCACTCTGTCTATTGTACTACCTTTGAGTTACTGTTCCAAGGTTTTTAAGGCTTCAACAGCTTTTTCTGCGGTCGAAAAACCAAAACTTGGCGTTATTCATTAAAAAGTTTGACATATATTATTACAATCTTACTCAGAACTATTTGCTATACGGTCACTCTATCTATTGTACGCCTTTTCAGAAAGTATTGCTAGTTTTTTAAGACATCAACAGCTTTTTCTGCCGTCGAAAAACGAAAACTTGTCGTTATTCATCAATCAATTTCACATATTTTATGACATCTTTCTCAGAACTTCTGTTGTACGGTCACTCTGTACATGGTACTTCCCTTAAGAAAGTATTTTTTAAAGTTTTAACAGTATTTTCTGCCGTCGAAAACCCAAAACTTGGCGTTTTTCATTAACAAGTTTCACTTATATCAGCACAATCTTACTCAGAACTATTTGCTGTACGCTCACTCAGTCTATTGTACTTCCTTTTAAAAAGAGCTGCTTTGTTTTCAGGGCTTCAGCAGCTTTTTCTGCCCTTTGAAAATAAAAACTTGGCGTTATTCATTTAAAAGATAAAACATTCTTAGCACAATCTTACTTATAACTTTTTGTGGTACGGTCACTCTGTCTATTATACTTCCTTTAAGAAAGTTTTACGAGTGTTTTGCGGCTTCAAAAGCATTTTTTGCCTTCAAAAGACGGAAACTTGGCTTTATTCATTAATCAATTTCACAGAATTTCTGTTGTACGGTCACTCTGTCAATTATAATTCCTTTTAGAATGTGTTGTAAGGTTTTCAAGGCACAATCTTACTTATAACTTTTTGTGATACGGTCACTCTGTCTATTATAATCCCTTTAAGAAAGTTTTACGTGTGTTTTGAAGCCTCAAAAGCATTTTCTGCCTTCAAAAGACGGAAACTTGGCTTTATTCATTAATCAATTTCTTTTATTTTAGCACAATCTTTCACAGAATTTCTGTTGTACGGTCACTCTGTCAATTATTATTCCTTTTTGAATGTGTTGTAAGGTTTTCAAGGCACAATCTTACTTATAACTTTTTGTGGTACGGTCACTCTGTCTATTATACTTCCTTTAAGACAGTTTTACGAGTGTTTTGAGGCTTCAACAGGATTTTCTGCTTTCAAAAGACGTAAACTTGGCTTTATTCATTAATAAATTTCACTTAATTTAGTACAATCTTTCACAGAATTGTACGGTCACTCTGTTCATTGTACTTCCCTTTGGAAAGTGTTGTGAGTTTTTTAAGGCTTCAAAGGTATTTTTTGGCATTCGAAAAACCAAAACATGGCGTTATTCAATAAAAAGTTTCACATATCTTAGCACAATCTTACTCAAAACGTTTTGCTGTACGGTCACTCTGCCTATTATACTTCCTTTTAGAAAGTATTGCGAGGTCTTAAAGGCTTCAACAGCTTTTTCTGCCCTCGAAAAATAAAAACTTGGCGTTATTCATTTAAAAGTTTCACATGTTTTAGCACAATCTTACTTATAACTTTTTGTTGTACGGTCACTCGGTCATTTTAACTTCCTTTCAAAAAGTGTTGCGATGATTATAAGGTTATAATAGCATTTTCTGCCGTCGAATAATGAAAACTTAGCGTTATTCTTCAAACAATTTCTCATATTTTAGCACAATCTTTCTCAGAATTTCTGTTGTACGGTCACTCTGTCAATTATACTTCCTTTTAGAATGTGTTGTAAGGTTTTAAAGGCTTCAACTGCATTTTTCGCCGTCTAAAAACCAAAACTTTACGTTATTCATTAAAAAGTTTCACATATTTTAGCACCATCTTACTCAAAACTTTTTGCTGTACGGTCACTCTGTCTATTGTACTTCTTTTTAGAAAGATATTGCGAGGTCTTTCAGGCTTCAAGAGCATTTTCTGCAGTCGAAAATCGAAAATTTTGCGCTATTCATTTAAAAGATTCACATATTTCAGCACAATCTTTCTCAAAACATTTTGTGCTACTAGCTTTTAAGCCTTCAACAGCTTTTTCTGCAGTCGAAAAAAGGAAAAATTGGCGTTATTTCTGAAAAAGTTTCATATGTTTTAGCAGAAGCTAACTCAGAACTTTTTGCAGTATGGTCACTCTGTTTAATGCACTTGCTTTTAGAAAGTGTTTCGAGATTTTAGCATACAGAAAAAAAAGATTCACAGAAAAAAAAGATTCATTATGCCTTTAATATCCTTTTAATCATCCAACGGAGCTGAAAATCGTCCAAATGAAATTAAAAATTATTATCCTTTGGACGATTTTCAGCTCCTTTGGATGATTAAAAGTATATTAGAAACATATCCTGTTGCAATGGATACAAAAATCATCAAATGGATATTATTTAATAGAGCCCTGCACGTTTGAAAATGTCCACTTCTGACAGCTCGCAAAGCAACTAGATCAAACAAGCCATTTTAAATCCAAATTAATCACAAAAAGCAGAACTCTTTCAACGCAGCTCAGCTTAGCCTAAACATGAAAATGAACGCAGTTTCTTTTTAATTTAAAAAATAACCACATTTATTTGTGAGTCGCAAATTCTTCATCTGAAGATGCACATTGCCTTCGCTTTCAAAAATGACTTTTGAATCCCAATATGTAACATGAGCAAAAAATTTTCTGAACCGCAAATTCTTCAGATGAAGATGGATGAATATATTGCAAAGCCTAAGTTGAGGTGATGTTTATTAAAATAAGCCGGAAATTAAATCGATTACTTTGCTTGGCACCAAAATTACCTAACAAAATTACTTTTCATAGATCCAAAAACAACGAGATAATTTACGAGTTGAGCTGTTATTTTCAGCTGTTTGCTTGAATCGGAAAATTTTTCTGAATTGATTTACTTGAACTGTTTTTTTGAAAGGGGGCTAAAAGGGCTCTACGAGTGGACTCTCTGTGCATTTCTCTGTTCATAAGCTTACTCAGAACTTCTTGTTGTACGGTCACACTGTATATTGTACATTCCATTAGAAAGTATTGCATGGATTTTCTGGCTTCAACAGCTTTTCCTGCAGTCGAGTGTCAAAAACTTGATTCACCAAAAAGTTTCACACATTTTAGCACAATCTTACTCAGAACATTTTGATTCCAATTGAGTCAAATTTACAATAAATATCGAATTAACTTTCTTTGTTCTCCAAATCATTCCCAATTACCCTCACCTACCTGCAACTAACTCAATTACTCACCTCACACTTAGCTTAACTAGTTTCGAAAACACAAACAAAAACGTTAAAAAAAACACAACGCAACCCATTTTCAAGTGTGCTCAACGTATCAGTTACTACTAATAAAGCTATTTAAGCGAGTTAATGACTTATTTATAGCTATTGTCGTAGTCCAAAAAAAAAGCTAACAAAGGCAAAAAAAAAATTATATATAAATCTTGCAAATTAAACTGTCATTAAACTTTAAAAAAAAAAAAAAACACAGCCAGTATATGCACTGAGCTGTGACTTTCCTAACAGCCAAAAGAGAAAGAGAGAGAAGGGGGAAAATACCGTTTAGACATTAAAAACTAATAAAACGTCAAATGAATAGCATATTAAAAATTTATTCCTCAATGCTCAGGTGGGTAATCGTTGAGCTACTTTGGTGGAAATATATAGATAATTTTACAATTTTGCTACACTGAAAAGCAAGAGAAACCAATGCGTATCTTCACATGCTCTTTCAATTTGTCCAAGACTGCCATTTGGTTCAATGTTTTCCAGTTTTTTATATTTTTAGCCTTGGCTACTTAAAGTGTGACCAGTTTTAAACATTTTGTGTTGTAGGGTCACTCTGCAATCTCATCACACCACATTTTTCTTTAAACCCAACATTTTTGAGTCCCTTTCATAGATTGTAGATTATAGATATAACAAATTGAAAGCGAATGCCTTGCTTACTTGAAGTATTTCACAATAAATATATTATATTTTGAGGGAAGAGTCTGTAAGCTCTCGCTGTTAAAAAAGGTAAGGTTGTCCATTGACTTCCAACTATGAGGAACTTATAGTTGTTCTAAAAGGAATAACAATTTTTGGAACCCATAAATCTTTAACAACAATGAAGCTAAACATTTCCAAAAATGTATCTAAGAGAAAATGCTTAAACTGTGTTCTAACACAATTTTAGTGAAACTTACAATAACTATATATCTATGTATTCCAAGAAATTTGATAAAGTGTCATTTTGGAAAAACGTAATCTATTCAAATTTCTATAAAAATTTCCGAAATAAAATTTTGTTTGCAACAAACAAAATCAAACCGCAATCACCAATCAAACTTTTGGTTCGATTTCTTAACAGCCATGGTATTCGCAACTGAAAACCGGAAATCATAAAATATAAAAATTATGATATCGCAGATTTTAGATGGCAAAAGCTAATGCAAACCGCAAAGTTTCGCCCTTTATGAAACTGGCGTCCGTGAAATAATGGGAATGTGGAAGAATGGGAAATTTCAATAGATTTAAGAACTTCCTCCCTATGAATCAAAAGAAAGTAAAAGCCGGAGTACAGCTATCGGTATTATCAACCTTGGTCCCTCCGTCTCAAAAATTGTAAGATTTGGAGATGAACTCGATTTGTTTTAAAACTGATATTAACGGCTGTATATTACCTAGTCCAAAAAACTTAAAATACTTAAATAGACTAAGTTTTATGAAGATTTTTTCGAATGCAAAGTCGCTGAATCACCATTATTCTCATTTGGATCATTCTTTTCCGCGTTTGTGTTATGTTAAGGGTAGAAAGAGTTAAATAAAAGAATAAAAAACCATAAGAAAATTCATTATATTTTTTAAATAAAAATTTTATGAATGACTTTTCTTTAACTAATTTTTAACCTAAAAATTTTATTTTGTTAAAACGATCTTCCAACTGTTAGGTGGGATGTGATTAAACTATGAACAAAATTTTAACTCATTTTTGGGTAAAATCAAAAACTCTTTAAAGCAGGGATTAATACCGAAAAGATTTCGGCTTCGGTCGAGGCAATTATAGGGCCGTAAGCGTTTTTTTAATTGTTCAGGATACGATTTAGTAATCTATAACCGCTTCCGATCATAAACCGTAAATAAAATATAGCTATCGTCCGGGATACACAACCTGTCCGATACCGAAAACTGTTTCGGTATTAGCCCCGCTATTAAGAGACATGAATTGAATTGGGATTTGCCAAAATCAATGTTTGAATTGTTGCCCGCGAAATCCACTTTTGTTTGTGCCCCGTGTAATTGACTTGGTTTGTTGCAATTGTTTTGAAAACGAAAAATTTCCCAAAATACAAGCAAATGTAGTAGTAAGTTAATTCCTTTATCAAAGTAGAAATCTGTTTAATTTTGATCAGATTTTCATAAATTAACATGCGTTTGTCGGTGAAGTTCGTCATCTTGCATATGGGTTTCGTGTTTTGAAGGTCTGATCTGAGCGATAGTTTTAAGTGTAGCAAAAAATTAATAATTAATTTTCCTAAAAGCAACCAAAATGTTCCCAAAATGAGCCAAATCTTTTGAAAACTTGGTACCTAAATTTTGTCAAAAGAACCTCGAGTATTTATACTCAGTACCAGAGGTTCACAGAGTATATTAAGTTTGTGCAAAAGTTTCCGTCTGTCTGTCCGTAAGAACAAACAGATCTCAGAGATGGTAAGAGATAGAGGTTTGACATGTATGGAACATATGTTTCTTATACTTGCAGGCAGATCAAGTTTATTTTTAATTTTGGCCACGCCCCCTCCCGCCCCCGCAATATCGAAAAAACGTCATATCTCCCACAGTTTTATAGATAGACGGTTCGAACCTTCTGGACATATTTAGTATTCGGGATTCTTTATCGATCCGCTGAAGGAATTTTAAAGATCGGATGAATGATATTCGAGTTATAAGGAAAACAAACAATTATAGGCAGCACCGGCAAACGGCAATCGGGTCCTCACCCAGTGCGCCCAAGGATTGCCAACCCCAGTCAATGGGAAGTCCACGCTTGCAACTTCAACAAGAAATTTCCCAACTGTTACAACGGTGATGTGAAGCACTTCTCAGGTACAGATTATATTATAGTCGGGCTTGTTTTAAAGTGTGAAATATTCATAAAATGGTATTCAGTATTCAAAAGTAGACCGAAATAGTGTTGTTAAAGTTCATTGCACATTGACACGAAGTGTTAAAACTGTAGATAGACCGAAATTTTCAAATTGAAAAAGAAGAGAGAATTGCGCTCTCTTCGAATTCCTTTGTACATTCCGAAATTATAATTTTTTTTTTGTTTAATATATTGTGACCTACATACAAAAGCCGAATCACTAACGCAGTATGATTGATTTTCATAGAAAATTACTGAAGGATTTTTGAAATAAGCATTAAATGGCAATTTCCAATACTCTATTCATATGGAAATGATAACAATCTACGAAATATATGGTTACACTAGTAAAAGTTGCATTGCAGCTTGAATGATGTGACTTTTGAGTGACGCCACGCCGCTTACTTATGTATTTATTATGAGAAAAAGTGTTTGAGTTTCGATTTGTGTAGGTTTTTTGATGCTGCGGTAAGTGTAATTCGATATTAGATCCTTGAAGATTCGTAAGATGACGAAAGTTATCTCCACGATTTTGTTGCTAACGAAAGTGTGTCAAACGGGGCTTTAAACCGGTTTGCAGTTGATAGGAAGGGAAGTTCGAACTGATCCTAAGAATCTAAGTTTGAACCGAAATCGTAAGGGGTTCGGGTCACCAATACAATAGTTTAGTTCAGTAGTGGAGTTAACCACAGCTGACAAAGCTCTGTGTCTTTAAAGACGATTCCCGAAGGGTGTCGATATGTATTGGAAAGAAAAGCTTGTGTTGATTTTCTTTAGCACATCAAAAACATTGACCTCGAGCCGGCTAGAAACTACAGTTTAATTTTTATAAAGATTTTCTCAAAATTCTTTTGTTTTAAAGTTTTGGGAAGACAATCTTGGTAAGGGACTTAAAAATTTTGCGTTTCTTGTATAAGCTGTTCCTGAAACATAAGTATCAATTCCTTTCTTCCTCTTAAAATGGTTCCCGAACCTTGGTTCGAACCTGATCCTAGATTCAGCAACCTTCTGAAACCGCTACGTGGGCACCGAACTAAAAGATTCGTGGGTTCTAACCTCGTAGAGAACCTCTTCCCATTTTTGGAGGTTTGTCCTATTGTCAAATATTGCGAATTATTGACATCTTAAGGAACTTCGATGGCATTAATAGAGTGAAAGTACCGACCGAATACAATATATGAAAGAATTTGACAACTTATATATAGAAGCAGTTAAGAATGACTTTAAACTTGTTTTGTGTGAACAAATGTAAAGAAATACAAAATATTTTAGATTTTATCGAATGAAATGAGAACCGGTCAACAGAAGGTTTCAAGCTGGAAACAAGTCCATTTTCAAAATTTCTCTAGTATGTCAAGTTTTTGACAAATCAATGGTCAAAGTGGTAAAAAGTGCCTAAAATGGCACTTTTCAAAAACTGATTAAAACCCATTTTAAAAGGAATGAATCTTAAGATGCTGAGAGGGTACTATAATCTATGGAAGGCAATAATCTAAATCCCTGGTTGCTGGAACCAAGGCTCAAGCCAAATCGTTATTCCAATATCGTTAAGCTAAAATTTATCAACTTTATATATTGGTTTTAGGTATTTGGGATAACGTTTGGGTGCTTATCTTGGTTCGGCCCATGTCTTACTACTACAATATGCAAACATTACGCAATGGTTTATATTGTTTGAAGCCCTCTTATCGAATTTATTCACAAAAGTATATAAAAAACGTTGAAAAGAAGCAGAACCCAACGGATCCGGTGTCCTAGGCTTCTAATCAACTGTTTCCTGAACCGTTTTAAACAGTCTTGTTCACAATTTTGTGATTTAAAACCGGTTTTATGACTAGATTTGGTGTGCAAATCGCCAAACTTTTGCGGAAGTGGAATTGAGAAAGTCCTTTTTGAACGAATCTTTAGAATTTCAGAATTCAAAGTAAAGGCATTTCAGCCTTCCTTAGAGCTTTCCCATTGCCGATCCAAATAACAATCCAATTGTGCACACTACTTACTTATCACATCGTGTCCATGACAATCCAAATCCAGGTGATGATTCATCACCAGCGATGGCTGTAATCCAGTTTGATTATTATGATTATGCAATGGTAGCTGGTGAGCCAAATGGCCACCAATCTCTGCCATTACCATATATTTGGCTGACAAACTTCGGAAAAACACACTCGAAACACACTTTGGATTAAGGGAGAAACTCAAAAATTGGCTTGGCCTGTGCGGCGTTTTTCATCGGGCATTGAGCAAAGGAGCAAAAGAGTGAGATTATTGGGATTAGTTGATCTGCTGCTGTGTTGGTGATGGTTAAGGCACTGCACTTCGAGTTGGTTTCATTAAGTTTTCGTATCCACACACAGAAAAGGCGACGGTAAAACGGGCAACCGACGCGACGAATTATTGTTGTTGTCGGCGGCGGCGTACGACTTTGACAACAACAACAACAACAACAACAGCGGCACAACGTGCAATGCGAACGGCGCTAAGACTGCTGAACGACTAAACCGGTCGCCCATACTGAGTCGGCCCGACGATTTGCGTCGCAGTCGATACTGACGACGTCAGCCACCCCTGAAAATGTAGAAAATGCTGCTGCTGCGAGCAACCAAATGGGTTAGAGCAGTGCCACTAGCTGGGGGTTACCAAATGACGACGTCGCTGCAGCAAGCCGGTTTTTCTGTGGGGCGTCTTTGGCACAGGAACAGGTGTTTTTCCGTCTCTGTCTCGGAGGGATGACGACGATGACTTCTCGCTCTCTCTATGATTTCTAAATGGCGTCCAAGCGGGCCAATCGGTTGGAGTCATTGCGCATGAACAGCTCCAGCTTGCAATCTCACAATCCACACGCATACAATGGAGGGAGTCACCCACCCCTGAGGAGCAGTGAGCAGGACTAAGGGCCCCTGCCTTTGTTTTGCCAATTTCGCTTTTGGTTTTCCAAGTTTGTACTACAAAATGGTTGCACTTGTAAGCAAATGCTGGGAGCTGGGAGGGGATTGGGAGTGGGGGGCACAATTGTTGGCTATGTAATGCGCTTGTCGAACTTTTCGGCAGCCGCCGCCGCACCTTGTCTTGACTTGGGTCTGTGGTTTGTGTCAGGAGTGGAGTGGGTGATTCGGTTTGGTACTAACATCATAATAATTATTGATCTTTTGATTTTGGCCCTGTTGCAATTTTAATGACAACTGCCACGCCTGCGCCGCCCACAATTCTGTGTGTGTGTGTGTGTGTCGCTTTGCGGTTTGAAGCAGTTCGTTGACTTGGGCGCTGCCAGTTGCTCCTCTCTGTCTGCTGGCTCGAATTCCCCCAGTTGCCATTATTTTTGCCATTTTTATTTGGCTTCCGTTGGCTGCTCCGCTCTCCGCTGCCGCCTGTCATGTTGTAATCAAGGTCATCAGCTTCATAGCCCGTGTCTCAGTTAGCCAGACGCCGACATTAGTACATACTTGTTACACCCGCTCCACCACCCTACCCATCCAGGCGAGCGAGCTTTCGCGCCATCTCCTTCGCACAGCTGGCCATTCAAAACAGCTGACTGCACACTCTGTGTGTGTGTGTGTGCTGGTGTGTGTGGTGGAGTATTTCAAAATTTAATTAGGTCCCGTCCATTAATTGGGTTAATTGAAATGCCGGTAAAAGTCGGCGCTTACGAATTAGGACATGTCACTCAAGCGACGTGGCAAAATGTACAAAATATGTTCAACTTGTTGGCCAAAATAGTAGAAATTGGTTTAGTTAACTACGGCTGACAATTGAGATGCCATCGGCAAGTTTATGAGGGGGGGTTATGCTTAATTAGCTAACCTGGACGGGTTCCTCAAGCAACTAGGTAAAAACTCAGCACAACGTTTCTGTACACTCAAAAAAAATAATAGTTAATAGTTCTAGAAATATCATTTCTTGATATTTTGGAAAGTTTTGCTTAAATGTTCTCTGAAAATTATAAAATGATTAGCTGAAACCCGCTCCTAAAGCGTCAGTATTTTCGCTGCCCAATCCAAAACCGTGTGTTTCTGGATACAAGATGGCTCTGTAGTGGTTTAATTGGGAATCGGGGCATGGTCTTGTTGAAAAACTTATCCTCTGAAGGATATCCCAAATATCTTTACAGGACTCGGCATTAGTTTTAGTGGAATAACCCGGCGTTCTACATAAAAAAGAGCGAGCAAATCATTAAATATCCGCCTGGTTCGCTTAAGCCGGTTATTCTTTGGTGGTCGGTTTGCGCCAATATTTATTTCAGCCTTTGAGCCGACGAAATTATCTGTTTCTCGTTGTAAAATTACATAGTAGAAACAGTTTACCAAAATATGAATCTTTTAGCCGGAACGAGCATTCAGATGACGTGGGAAGTAGTTTTGGTATATAAACTCGGGATAAATGAAACGTTATTGTTGTCAGTAAAAACTTGATGAAAACGTCTTCTAGGTTCATTGGGCTTAAATGACACTTTGTCTCGTTACAAGACATTCTTTCCGAACCGCAAGACACCCAAATTTCTCATTTCAGCGCAAGTCAATGGTGGTTGAACTGCCGCCGCCTTTGATTTCACCTCGAATGTGGGTTTTTCAATAAGTTTGAAGTCGCGTTCTTATGCCTTATAACCTGGCAGCTATATAATAGATTTTAGGGCCATTTATCTTAAGCCCCATTATTAATCTGCGCTCATCAGCTGACAAATGCATTCTGAGGCGAGCTACGATAAAAGCCCCCTCTAGCATCATATTTTCATGTTATAAATGCTTCCTAGTTAACGACTTTTTTTGAAGAGTATACAGTAAATGAAACAAAATATATAAAATTATATCGACGCATACCGCTAAATGCATAAAACTAAGCCGCACATATACTTATTTCCTAAGAAAAATACTGACACACCACACAAAAGTCGAGATAACTCTGAATGATGTCTAAAGAAAGATTTTTGCATAAGACATTCTAAAAAAAAAAACCAAAATAACACTTTTGTATACAAAAAGAGAAAACATATATGCACATACACTTAGTTCCCTGAGGTGACCTCCCATTCAACCGTCTACCCCTTATGATAATCCATTTGAAACTTTGTTCTATTCACGATACATAACAATATTTGTCTTCTGCTCCGAGCTGGATTAAAAATCAGTTAAACTCAAGAAACTTTATGAAATTAGGCATTCTTCTTTCTTGAAAGCACATTTTAAAGCACTTGCCACCATCATATCGATCATTAGCTTTGTCAGAATCAGTCCGATTCCTTTGCGGAGTTTGGGGGCTTCCTGATTATAGATGAATTGTTCAATTTAAGTCGTTGACGTGGGTTCAACCAATCGTATTTGCTATAATTTTGAAATGAGTTTATCTTTCGTTGAAGTAATTATAAGTGGTAGAATCGATATTAAACCCTTGGTACTTAGTATCTATCCTAATTTTACCATTTCCGATTGACAGATCTGCAGTTCTATGCAGAAATCTTTTGCGGTTCTATCCTGTTGCCGGAACAAAACCATATTCATACTCAATGGAATGGCTTTAACGTATCACTACAAGTATTTATTTAACTAACCAGTGATGCTAAGCGGTTCTGAACCGAACCGCTTTTTCCAGCTGGTGAACCGAACTTATTTGGAAGGCAGGAACTCTCCTGTGGTTATGGGGGCGTATGTAGTGAGGTAAAGTTTGTGACCGGTTGAACATGGCTTACTGCGTCTCAAGTCGACTCACAACTCCCCGTGGTAACCCCTGGTAACTGAGCGATGCATTCGCAAAGCTGCTGGCTAACATGAGCGGCGATCCTTTCCCTGGGACAAAAGGGGGCCTTACTTCGGGCTTGGCACCCGATTCTCGTCTAATTCATCCGCCAATGAAAACTAAAAAAATGCCTTGGATACGGACCACCATCGATGACGACCCACGCAAGCTTTATACCGATAAGGTCAAAGTTCTTTGAAGCCCTGTCTACTTTTGGTATACAAGCAAAGTACGTTCGACTTTGCATGATGACGTTGAGAAGCACACAAAGTTCCGTCAAAATTGGAAAGAACCTCTCCGAGCCTTTCGATACAGAAGAGGTTTTAGGCAGGGTGACTTCTTTAATCTGTTGATGGAGTATATACTGTGCCCAAAGTAAGATCGGGCACATTCTATAAGATGTAATGTGTTGATCGGAAGTATCAAATACTGCGAACAAATCAGTGCCCAAATAGCTAATAGATAGGGCACCATCTTTGTAGTAATAGATGTAACATTCTACTTACTAATGCTACTGCATATGCCGATGATATTGACATTATCGGCAAATCTGAACGGGCGGTAAGCAAGGCGTTTTCAGAGATTGAGAAGCAGTCAAAACTCATGGGCTTAGCGGTAAATGAGGAAAAGACGAAGTTCCTAGTCTCAGCGCGCAGTGAGCCTACGCGTCTTGGACAATCTGTTGCAACGGGAGAGTACAACTTTAACGTTGTAAAGGACTTTGTCTACCTCGGATTACCAGCGACAACAAAATCAGTCTGAAGATCCGAAGAAGAATAACACTTGCAAACCGATGTTACTACGTCTTTGTAAGGAGTTCTAAAAGCAGAGCCCTCACTCGAAAACGAACGGCGCAGAAGCATGGACATTAACAACAGTGGAAGAGGAGGCGATCGGCGGGTTCGAGAGAAAAGTCCTTCGGAGGATTTATGGACCTGCAAAAGTAGGCGATGAGTTCCGCACCCGTATGAACCACGAACTGTATAAGCTCTATGGGGACACTGATCTAGTAAAGCGCATAAAACAACAGCGGCTGCGCTGGCTTGAACATGTTGGACGTAAGAATGAAGAAGCTCCAGTAAAAAAAGTGTACAGGCGGAAGCGAACGAATAAGGGAAAGAAAGAGGTGGAGGACGACCGAAACTTAGTTGGGGAAAATAGGGGAAAGTTAACTTCCGGCTCGGCCGAAGTTTTGTATACCCTTGCAGCTTCCATTAAAAACAAAAAAGTTTTTCTAACTAAGACTACTTTTTGGACCTTACCTTTCTATGGGATCTGTACTATATAGATGTCTGATTTCGACCAAACTTAGTACAATCATGAACAAGCATAACAAATTGTTAATTACGAAATTTGGAGGCGATCCGATATAAAACAAAAAAGTTTTTCTCACTAGAACTTCTTTTTCTACCGATCATTCGTACTGCAGCTATATGCTATAGTCATCCGATTTTAATTAAAACTTTGTAGAATTGTGTAAAAGTATATAAAATAAGTGTAGGCCAATGATAAAGTTTTTCTCACTAGAACTAGTTTTTCGACCGATCGTTCCTATGGGAGCTATATGATATAGTCATCCGATTTCAACCAAACTTAGTGAAATCATGGGAAAGGATAGCTAAACTAAGAAATACGCACTTTGGAGGCGATTTCATTTAAAAACAAAAAAGTTTTTTTCACTAAAACCAGTTTTTCAACCGATCGTTCCTATGACAGCTATATGCTATAGTCATCCGATCCGGCCGGTTCCGACAAATGTGCAGCGTATTTGTTAAAAGACTTCGGGCAAAGTTTGGTGAGGATAGCTGGTACCAATAAATTTCGGCGCATCTGCCTCCGAGGCTGCCATCGCCATTAACGATCCCCGAACCAGGCGAGACCAGACCAGAGAGACCAGCAGCCGCACAGGGCCCCGTCACGTTTTCATTCATAAAACTGGCTGCGACGACTGGCGCTGGCGCACGTTGGCCTGGTCTGGCTTATAGCTGTCCGCTGGTGGCTGCTACGCATTTCATCACTCCGCCACTCAAAGCCAATGCATGGATACACATACACACTCACTCCTGCGTGCATACACATTGCTCCACGTTCTTTTCAATACACTGCAGCAGCAGCAGGGTGTTATGGTGCCACACACAGCACCAGCTCATTAAATAATCTAAAATTGTGCTTGAATGTAGAATGTTTCGTATGTCCTGTATTAGTTAGTCGAGCGAAAACTGAATGGTACAGTTTGGCAAGATGTTGTCTCTAATGAACTGTTTCGTTCTTCCAATTACTAAATACGTCTAGAAGGTACGAACCATGTATTTACAAAACTGTGGGATATGAGATTCTTGATCTGCCTGCCTTACCATTTTTGAGATCGGTTTTTATTTCTTACTTACTTGGATTGTAGATTGTAAGGTATATAGAACTTCTGAAACCACCAATTTACCGAGTCTGCCTCTAATTGAGACGATCAGCTGATACTAGAGATTGTCGCGAAAAAAAAGTAAAGATCCAATGACCGCTTCGCCCTTTCTTTCAGTTATGAAAACACTTAACTATATGTCCAGCAAGTCCTTGCGAGTTGATTTTTCAAATGTTTAATAAGCCAGCTCTAGACAGTTTAAGAGATTAGCATATAGTACAGAGAACCGGTTTGCAGGCTTCAGCTATGAGGTGCTTGATTTTTCTTCATACAAAATGCAATTTTTGTTATTATTTTGGTTTTCTAACACCATTGGGCAGGGTGTTTCTCGGGCTAGTGGCTCTGTGCAGGTCGGGTTTTGATCCCTCCTCGGGACATCTAATAAAAAGTTTTTTTGTTTGTAAAATCCCCCCGTCCTTTTACTAACGTGGCGCCAGCTTCGAAGTAGTCATGAAAGAACTTTTCCAACTTCGGTACGGCAGAATATGGAATCTCACCGCAACGTTAAGCTTTAAAGGGACTGAATTGTCTAACCTTCGGTTTTCTTTACGTGGTATGAGCCATAGGTAGGCAACACTACGGTGCCCTAAGACCTCTGCTGATCTCCGGCTAGCACCGTGAAATTTACATTACTTCACGTCGAGACTCTAATAGGGACTCTAGCCGCGATGTAGGTTTCTTGCACACTAGGGTGCCAACTGGGATGTGAACAGCCTAGGGCTGCTATTCTTTCAGTGGTACCCATAAGAGCTCGGCGGGATTCTCCCTTTTTAGCCGCGACAGGCTTGAATTTAGTTTAACAGGGGTCGACAGGATTGTCAAGCCCGTCATGATGCGCTTATAACACTCATGCGCCTTGCTCTAAGGGACAGCATAATATTCCTTAAAGATACTAAGGCTCTATATTTTTGAAACAAGTAAGAAGTCGACAATCCCACTTTATACTCTGAACCAACGAAAGTGTAGCAGTATGAACTGCGCAGTTGCTAAATCAACTCGGCTGTTGATGCTACAAGAAAATTAATACTCATATCCCGTCAGTCTACTGACGGGCTATCCCCGGATTTATTATCGTTATCGTTATAAACGACACATTTATTTAGTCGCCGTTGCCGATATCGCTATCGCTATTGATTCGCTATCGATACCGTTATCGCTATTGTGATCGTTATCGTCATCGTTATTTCTAATACTATCCTTACAAACCGAGTCAGGAGACAATCGGATGAAAAGGTTTTCTGCATGCAGAGTTTTCCATGATTTTTCTGACCCAAATGTCAAATTTTCAACATCAGAAGATCACGTCACAAATTATTTCACTTACTATCCTTACAAACCAAATTCCAAGTCAATCGGATGGAAAATAGATTTTGCATATCGAATTTCCCGAAAACTCACTGTGGGCGGACTTTCTGAAATCGGGAATTATTTAGCATACAAACCAAATTTCAAGCCAATTGGATGAAAAATAAAATTCTCACCATACAAACTTTTCCGACGCTTTTATGGCTAATCCAAAACCCCGTCCTAGGAATTACTTTACCACATAACGAAACATCTGTTTAAACTTTTTTAACTGATTTTTTAAAAATCCAAAAATAGCAGATCCTTAGTAATTGTTTTACGGGACTTGGTTACAGAAAAAATCGGTTAAATGGAGACGAGAAAAATCAAAATAGCTGAGGGTGACTCAGATAAAATTCCCCACCAACGCAAACAGAAATTTGTCATGAGATTTTCTAAGGTTTAGGCGTAAATTAAAGCCAGTACAAATATTCGAAGAATGCCAAATTGCATATGGATCATTGGAACATCTCTAAAAACTATTTCAAAGTGCTTTAAAGATTCCAAACGAGACATTTTCCGTAGAGGTTTAGGCGCGAGAAGGTTAAAGCTAAAGCAGACGAAGACCCTCGATCAACACAGGAACACAGGGCTAAATGCCATGGCCGCACCCGATATTGCATCATGATCTGGCCTAGGGAACGGAACACAAACTCTAGTTCAGAATTCAGGACCATCTACGTTCATACTCATGTTAAATCTAATGTAGGATCTGAATTTGGACGGTCGACTTGACAGAACCGTCCTCGAGGGGATGCCTCGGCAGACTAGGCAGTGGTAGGATTGAACACCTCGAGTATGGGGGGCGGGCTCAGAAAAAAAAAAATGGATCGAATAAGAAGGAATTCTTTTGGTATTTAATTGACAACAGAAGGTTTGTTCTGGACATTACAAATTGGTTATTTCTCGGTACCTTCGACTATTTGTTTGAGCAGGCCGCGAGATGCCTGGTTAACCACACCATCAGAACCCGAATAAGTCTTCACTCGTGGGAGGGGGGAGGTTGTCTTCCTTGACAATTACTAGATCCCCAGCTTCTAGGTTTCTAGTGGGATATTGCCATTTTTCCTCGAAATTCAATCCTCCCAGCGTGAGCAGAACTGCTGGTTCAGGGCCTTGAGAGGCTGCCACCGATTTAGAATAGAGGCGTCTGGGTCCTTGATCTCTGGTTCAGCTACCGAGGGTAAGGGACCCCCATCAGTAGGGTACTGGACTTAGGGCTAGAGGATCGGTCTGATCTTCGGACATGGGAGAAATAGGCTGAGAATTCAGAGAGGCTTCGATTTTAGTGAGTATTGTCGATAGCTCCTAGAGAGTGTATTTTGTGAAACCCATGGGCTTGTAGAAAAGCGTTTTGAAACTCTTCACTCCGGCTTCCCAAAGGTCTTCCATATAAAGTGACCCGGGGGGAATAAACCGCCAATTCAATTTCTGATGGCTGTACCCAGCTGTTATTTGGGTCTTGGTCGCCTGGAGGAAGTCAGATGATAAGGTTCTGGAAGCTCTTACTAACTTTTTACCATTGTCGGAGTGAACTTCATGGGGGCATCCTCGTCTAGACACAAATCGAGCGAAGGCTGCCAAAAATTTTTCGATCGTTGGGTCAGATGTAGCTTCTAAATCAGAGGCAGGCAAAAATACAATTACATTTTTGCATTGGTGTGTGAGAGCAGCGCAAAAATTGCTCTCAATTTCAGTAGCAACGAGTGCGTCGCGGCGTGGAAAGCCAGCAACGAGCGGCGCTTGTACAGCTTATTCTATGTGTGTCAGAGCAGCGCTGCTTAGAAAACTTTTCTATGCACACGAGATAGGAATGTGATTGTCCCTGTTCTAAATGGATGGCCTTAGCGCAGAAGCAGACGAAAACGCAGACGTACGGCACGCTCATCCTGTGAAGCTTTTAACTTCGAACGGGCCAGCAAGTCTACACCGGTGTAGGTGAACGGTCTGGATAACGTCACTCGCTGGGTGGGCAAATCGCCCATGATTTGAGTCTGGAGTCCTTTTTATGGATGACGCAGACCATACACACGTTGATAATACCATTCACTACATTTCGTAGCTTGGGAATCCAATAGTTTGAACGGATCAAACGAACAACCATCTGGTTTTCTTCATGTAGAGATGGTGGGTGAATCGTACCAGCAGGAGCGCTAGCAGACTCGAAGGAGAGACCAGAATTGAATGTCGTTCATTATATGTCATGGATTCGGTGATGCTCTAACACGGCCACATGCTCTAAGCACACCTCTGTGGTCTAGGAAGAGATTTAAATTCATGATGGGGCTCGTTCTTGGAAGAGGACTCTTGTTTGAAAGGCAGAGTATTCTTCATTGTCGCGGTATTTATTCGATAGGTCGGTTATTTCTAGATTAAACCATAGACCTAAATCTCATCATCAGTTACAGATTTTTCGTAAAAATTAAGTTTTTATTCAGTCAACGAATCTGAGGTTTTTTTACCTTTTGCAATCTATATCCGGTTATTCATCCCCAGCCCAGGCAGTTTGTCCTAGAAATCTAAGATTTGGCTTAGACCTTCGTTCAGGAAAAATCTTTCCCAAGAGGTGGAAATGCCCGGAAAAGTTTCTATGAGGAACACATTTTCATCCGGTAGTCTACCGGATGAAGACTGAAACTCGGGCTTTAAGAAAAGTACGCAAAATAGTTTGTGATATGCTGGAAAAATCCTAAAAGTAAATGCTCGGAAAATTTGTATGGTAAAAACTATTTATCATCCGGCTTATCAATAGGCGTCTGAGAGTTGGACGCTCCGCTTCCAGAGTGCAAAATTACCGGAAAATGTTGAATGTTCATTCATTTTTTCAAACTACTGACTTGAAACTGAGTGTCCAAAATAATGAGACAAGTAAAGTTCCTATTTTGATAAATGCATGGGAAAATTATCAAAAAAATTTGACGGATACATAGTTTTTTCATTCGATTGACTTGAAACTCAGTTTCAAAAATTGGTAAGGCTTGTTATATCAAATTTCCAACCCATTTTTTGAATAATAACGAAGTTGTCAAATGGCAAACGAAGTCGTTTTCGAAGACAATTTTTATATCTCTTCCCACGCCTCCAAATAAAGCAGGACAAAATAAACTTTCTTTCCATTACAAAACATTCAGCGGGTTTCCCATTTCTAGAGTGTGTTCTGCGCTTCGGTCTAAACGCTTTCCACTATTTTCCCCATTCTTCTTGTTTTGTTGACACCAATGCACTTTGCCGCTTATCGCACATATTTCATATCTGGTTTCTCGCACTGTGTGCTTCTTCGTGGTTAATCTCCTCCACTGATAAACCCTGGGCTCTGCCCTAGCCCTCGGAGCTTGTAAAAATTAAATGCCTGATGCACTTGCCTCTTAACTGCTCATTGTTGGCGCCTAATACTTATTGTACATTTATTTCAATTTATTAATTTCGTATGCATAAATCTTGCGCTTTATTTATTCAATTTGAGTCTTTGTTGTCTGCTGATCGCTGGCGGTGGCCCTGGCCACAGATACAATGCAACAAGGAGGAGGTGGAGGTGGAGTGGGCGGGGAAGGGGGGGGACGGGGGACGGCACTATCGTTTGAGCGCAGCACATTCGATCTTTGACTTATGAATTCTTGGAATGCAGTTAGTGGGGCATTTTAATGGAGGCTGTCGCCCCGCTTGTGGCCCGGTCGATGTCCGACGATGTCGATGTCTGATGCAAATGCAGGCCGAAAATCGAGTTAGTTATTTGGTTGCATGTGATTAAATGCCTGTTAGATGTAACCACAGTCAGAAATATGTGTGTGTGTGTGTGTAGTAACCAATCAGCGATAATGCGAGACTTGGCTTAGTTAATTTGTTAAGTGCAAACATTCTTTCGATCGGTTAAACACATTCTCCAAAAGATCTTGGAATTGGCAGAACGTATTAGGATATATGTGGCTATTATAAACTGAAATGCTGCAGAACATCAAATAAAAAGAACTTGTTCTAACGTTCATCTTCTACAGCCATTGCCGCCAGCTGTAAAGTAAGCTGCTCAAACTTTGACTTGCAATAGAGATCCTATTATCTTCCACACAAGGCAAGAGATTGGGAAAAGTTCAATACTGTCCCCCTCAGCCCATCCGTGGAACCAGCTTGCATATCTGCGATAAGCTTACAAGTTACCAGTTGCGTCTATCCACAGACCACTTAACCATCCCAGGGCAGTATTGAACTTTCCAAGTCCCTTCGATAAGCACATAGCCACCGGAAGTCATAGACGTGTGTCAAACTTATCAATGTCCTAGTCGGTTTGTAAAGAAAATCAGGTGAATTCGTTCTCACCTTCCAATTGCACATTCTTCTGGCCTCTCTATTTTGCTGGCACTGTCTTCGATCCAAGTTTCTAACTGATAAGGCCATATTCTTCCTCAACTTCGCCCATGCTCTTCAAACTGCAGTGTACCCTTTTGCTAACTTTGGGGACCCGGAATAGTTGATTCCTTTTTCATCTAAATCGGCTTTAACTTTGTTTTTTCTCAACTTGGAGATCGACCCCACATTTATGTTGCTGCATGATCACTTTATGCCATTTTCTGTAAACCATAGAAACAGACCTGTGCTCGTCTCAAGATAGCAATGCGATGAATTACGGAAGGCCTTGGAGAATCTTACTACCAGAGATACGGAAAACGGAAGATTAATTTATGTATAAACCGAAGCCATATGGAAGTTTATCAAGTTATACGGGTTTTACACGGTGAAGTAAACTTCATGAAGTTTTCGAAAAAGACTTCGTTTGTAGGAGAGAGGTGTAGTGGTGTCGCTTGCCCCTCTACACCTCTTTCCTACAAGCAAGAGCTTTTTGAAAAACTTCATAAAGTTTGCTCCACCGAGTAAATCCAGTCTTAATCAGCGTACAGCCCGGTTTAGCACGCTTCGATAAACTTCCCAAGGGCCTTTCGATCCCGCTTGAGGGTCCTGCAATCTTTCATCTTTTGTTAAGCGTAAGCTAGGATCAAAGCATATTCAGATCAAAGCATAAGTTTATATAACACCAAAGGAATTCAAGATCTACTCTCGGTTGTGGGATTTAAGGTTAAGGAGAAAGGGATAAGTGCTTAATAATGACCAGTAAACAGTTTTTTCCATTTCCTTGAATTCGTTTTCAAAAACAAATCTCAATTTCTTAATCACATTTAACTCACAAGACGTGTGAACTAAGCCTTAAATTGTGATAAACCTCGGACAGCTCCAAACTAAACAATCAACCCACATACTAACAATTCTAGATGCTCAAGATGGAAGTTATTATGCTCGAAGAGGCGTTCATGATAAATGCTATGTGGCTATGGGACGATGTACCTCATGAAGTAAAGACAATTGGTAATATTGCGTTGCAACTGCACTGGATAAAGTGAGCGACAAACCTTACTTGGTGTTTTGAGCTGGATACTGAAAACTGTGACAGTAATGCCTCGAATAGGAACGCATTTCGTCGATCACCCGGGTGTGGCTAAGCGGCTAGTATACGCGACCGCTGTGTAAGAGGTCGTGGGTTCGATCCCACCTCGGAACATCCATTGAAAAGTTTTTTTCCTTGAATAAACTTTCACACCCGGTCACCCCTCACTGCTGTTGGCGCCAGCTTTGTAGTAATCAGCCATGCAAAGCTTCTCAAAATGCCGTTCGGATTCGGCGTTAAACGTCGGTCCCCTTTGTGCGAAAATTAGCGAAGATCTGGCACAAGCCAAGAGATTGAGAGAACGGGCAGATCGGCTCGTTGAGGGCACTTTTATAAATGAGGGGGGCTGTGTCAAGCCATTTTACATTCGTCGACCGCCCACGCATACGTATAAACAGGATTAACATATGAAAATCCACGTAGTGAATAGCCTTGTGAGATTTGCTCTCACTATCTGTCCCAATCACTACATTTAGATCCTGCTAGGCACGAAAATGGGAATTGTCGAAGTCTTTGGCTCGATAGTCGGCTGTTTAAGCCTTCATCAAATTCAAGGATGTACCAGATTTTAACACGTGGAATTCCCCTGATCGATTGACGCGAATCCTGCTTGTTTCCGTTGTGACTTACGGAAGGCTTTCATTGAGTATTCTAGACGTAAGTGTGTTTCGGGGTGCCAATTTAGACTCGGATGACTTAAATTGCAGCAGCCTAGGTACGTACGAGGATCGTAAGCTGCATGCCGGGAAGCACCAATCCAACTGCTCCGAAAAATCTCATCATTCCCTTATGATGTAAACATATTTCACACTTCAATATACATTGAGTACCCTCGAAATCAATCATGGAACGGTGAGAAGTGCCGCCACGATACTGCAGAGAAAGACTTGGCGTACATTAAAACTCTGCCAACGGTAGCAACGCGGGCTGTCAAGAGAGGGGAACGAAAAATGGAGATAGGATCGAGGACATTGTTTACCATATTGTCTTTGGAGAAAATAGAGCACCGCAATCAGTCTTGATCTATTTAGCCTCTATATTGAGCAGCCCTATATCCAGTTGATTGAGCATCGCAGTGTAGCAGCAGAGCATCGCAGTATGCTAATATACCTTCTTCTCCTCACAGTATTTGCATAGTTGGGTGTAGCTTGTTGCCAACTTGAATAAGGTGGCTCCGCAGTCTGCATTAGCTCGTGCCTAAGTCCTGAGGGAAATCTTATATATATTTTTTGAATTACACAGTGCAAAATTTTGCGAAAATTTGCAATTTAGTTTGAGTTGATAGAGGATAACTGTAGACGGCAAAAAGTCACCAAAGCAAAAATCAGGTTTAGTTAGAGTAAATAGAGGAAAAGATCGAACGGTCCAAAATCTTTATATCGATTTGCAGCCAGCACTAGCTTGAATGTAATCGCTGTCATAAGAATCATAAGGACCCGGGCGACGCCGGAAAACGGTCCAAAAACCTCGAAATTAGCTAAATTATGCCGTTCATCCGATTGTAATGAATCTTGAGGATTGGTTGTACGCTTTCTAAGTTGAAGAAATGAGCGGAAGATGGTCCAAGACCCGCGAAATTTACAAAATTTCCGATTACGATGAAACATTTGGGCATGGTTGGACGCTTGCCCGGAAGTTTCCGATGCGGAAAATGTTCCGAAATCAGCGAAGTTTAAAATATAATACCGTTCATTCAATTGCGATAAAACTTTGAGGAATGGTTGGACGCTTACCGGCAATGGTTTTAAAGTTCCAAAAACCGCGAAATTTGCAATATTATCTAATGATCATATATATGAAAGCGTATAATTTTTAGATTTCAATGCAGGCGTTGGTAAATGGAAGATGCTGATTGAAAGGTCCAAAATGCTAGGAGGTGTAAACCAAAGAGTCAAAAAGTCGCAAAATTTGCAAAATGTTCTTGAGTTTAGATTATTATTTAGACGGACAAATATGTAGAGGCGAAGATCGAACGGTCAAAAATATCGCGATATTTTCTTATTTTAACGTCGCATCTCGAAAGCGAAACTTTTCAATTGGATTTCCAGTCACAAATGCTTAAGCAGACAATCGGTTTAAAAATGTGGTTCACCTACACCTTTCGATTAGAGAATTGGTATTTATGATAATAATGTGAGAGTTAGACGTTTTATAAGTCTCAGAATTTATTTAAGCTATGAACTGGAAATTTGTTGTATGGGCTGGAAATTCGTAGTTTTCCCTAGGTAGAACGGTTAATATCGACTTTCAGCCAGTTGTACCTTCGGTACAGAGTAAAACAACCCAAAAATTCACAAAAATATAATATACTAGAATTAATTTATATGGCAGAACAACGTTGCCGGGTCAGCTCGAAAGCATAAACCAGGCAAGCCGTCAAGTTGGAGGGACGCTTTAAATAGTTTTTGAGTGCAAGTGTGTTCAAAACGCGTACCAAAGTAATTGCGACTAGCAGGTATAACCACGACGTCAGTCGTGTCTACTAGGCTTACCTCATAGCGGAGCAAGTGCCATCAATATCTACCATCCAGAAGGCCGCCTAACACCTAAGCAAACTCATGATCGAAAAGGAAACATTTACACAGATAGTAAAGCAGCTCTAAGCTCCAAGATACTTACGGAAAGTCGTAGGTCGGTATGTCCGTGTCCACTTCATCTGAGCGCCTGGATACCACAACGAGCGGATAGAGCGGAGGGATACAAACTAATCACAAGGAATGAAACCTGAACAATGCAATAATCTTCTCATTTGCCCTGGAGCTAGTGTGACGCGACCCACGTTCAACCTAAAACGTACCAAAGTACAGGAAAAATCTCATTTATAGACATGGCCCTAACGGATCACTGCCTCATCGGTAGATATGCAGCACGCTTGTGCGTCGCTCACAACGACTTCTGTAGAAGCTGCAAGTGTGAGGAAGATGAGGAAACTTTTCCGCATGTTTTATGCCATTGCCCAGCAATTAATAGATGGAGCAACTATATACATTTGGTCACCCCTTTCTACTCAAACTCTACGAAGTAACTCAGATAGAGATTCCATCTCTACTTAAAATGTAATTGACCTCACAAGGGCTCAAACGGAAGAAACCTAATCCCCATCCCCATTACTCACTTGCCAATTGGTGTTAAGAAATGTTGATTGCGGTGCTTAAAATGGCGAGTATGATCATAAAAAGTTACATTTATGGATCTATCATCAAAACCAAAATCGACTATATGGGAGTACCGAATCAGCTCAAATTGATCACTAGTTTATAAAATATTTTCAAAGTTTTATTTGCGCAATGAAGGCAAAAGCATTGGCGAAATAGCCAATATTGTAGAAATTAGCAAGACCCAAAATTTTAAACCCGGAAGCATACAATTAAACAATTAAAAGGGGCCGACCTTGCACAGTGTCAGAACAGACCAACCGACAAATAAAGAATTTGCTGTAAATACAGCGACTAGTTCACGGAATAGTTAAACTGCCTCTTACGATCACCCCGTCGTATTCTGGCAAATATTAAGTTCTGATAATAACATTAAATATGAAAAAATGGTTCGCAAACCTATGTTTTAATAAGGCATAAAACAGCTCAGCTGCTTTTGGGCAGAAAAGTACAAATTTTGGACAAGGGAAGGGTCACCTTTATCTTCAGTGACGAAAATAAGTTCAACTTAAATGGTCCTGACGGAAAAGTGGTGTACTGAGAGATATCCGCCGTGAACGCAAGTCCTGCTATGCTCGTACTCTCGTGTGGCTCAATTACGGTATGGGCTGCATTTGGACACCCCGGGAGGTCCCCTGTAAGCGTTTTGTATCAACACTAATGAATTCTCAGGATGTACATAAGCCTTAGACGACGTTTTTATACCGTTTACCAAAACATACTGGAGGAAACGATGATTTTTCAACAGGATAACGCTGCAATTCACGTATCCAGCGTCAAAAGCAGTTCTTTGAAGATCGGAAAAATTGATGCTTTGGGGTGGCCAGCTTATAGTCCCGACTTAAACCCGATTGAGAATGTTTGGGGGTGGTAGCAAGTGGACGACATTTTGAAAATTTGGCCGAGCCTAAGCAGGCAATTATTATAGAATGGCCCAAAATCGACGAAAAACACTACAAAATTTGCAATGTCAATGCCTAAACGCTTGGCTGGGGTCATTTCAATCATGGTAAAAAAATATATTTTTTCCTCTCTAATTATAAAATAAAATAAAAATATTTTCTTCCTAGTGTACCAATAAATATTTCTAAGGGAACAATAGATAAAGATTTTTCGTGGAAAGGACCAGTAAACTAAAATATGTTCACAGCCAGTGCATTTATTCTCTATATTTACGAATAAAATAAAAATAAAAATTAAAAGCCATTAACGATTTTATTTTAAAAAAATGAAGTGTCCCAATATTTTTTCTTCGACCAGGTATTAAAAGCTATGGCGAACATTTATTAGGAAGATTTTTCTTCAGGGCGCTTGATAGACATGATTGTGATTGTGATTGATTGCCTTCTGGGGCACTTCACTTGTCTAAGCC
>JAEIFV010001032.1:0-104501 GCA_018904265.1 Lordiphosa collinella | reverse complement strand
AGTATTTACCTCATGAGTTCATTACTCAGGAGAAAATAGAAGAATGTTCCAGAGGCTAGATCGGATTTTCCCAATGCTTTGGCGCACTTGGTATGAAGATTTATATACTTAAGTTTGCATTTATAATGAAATAATTTTTTGCAGTTAGAAGTTATATTGAAATTCATCCAATGAGTTCCGAAGCTATTGACTACTATAATTTTAAAGGATGGTATTCAATGATTTTGATGGCATTAGTAGATTATCGGTAATAACAGCATAAAATTTATTTGAAATATGTTAAATTTCGTTTTATTACATTTCTGTCAACGTAGGGTGCCCCTGCCGCTGCTACGACCCGCAGTGGTACGAGAACAGCACCTTGAAGCGTATGGTGGACTCAACTAGCCTATGCCAGTGGTTATACTTGGTAACTCTGCATTAAGATTTACAGAAAGCCTAATGAAGCCCTATCCCTTTTCAATGTCTGCTCCAGAAGAAGAGAAGAGATTTAATTATGAGCTTCCAAAATTCGAGAAGAGTTGTCGAGAATGCTTTTTGGCAGTTAAAGGCTCGTTTCCGAATAGTTGGAAAAGGATTGGATAACCGATGTGACAAAAGCCCACTAATCATTATGCTGTTGCATTCTGCACAATTTTCTTAATTGAAGGAATAGCACAGTTCTTGAAAATTGGCAGGATTTGCAAAGTGAACAGCCTCAGCCTGAGCACTCCAATTTTTCCGAAATCGGGAAAACTCACGTCAAATAATTTCACGTAATTTGCTAACAGAACAAGTTTCAAGTGAACCGAAAGAAAATAAATCTTTCCTCAAAGAAACTTTTCCGTGCATTTTTATCCACTTCCGAATGTAATTTTCTTTGATCGTGTGCTCAGCCATTATAAATGAACGAAAGTCTGTGTCAAGAAATAGTCCTCCAGGATAAGTGGTCTGGACAGTGGATTGAGTCAATGCGGCCAAGAGATTATACTACTTAAGTGCGCAAATATTTATAAAGATTATTGATCAGATATAACTAATTTAGGGCCGATTTCTCAGCTTCTTTAAAGAAAAATCAGTCACAAAAGCTTTCTAGTTTACAAAGCAGCTAGTTGGAAGATGAGAATATAAGCCATTAGTCCTAGATCGAACAGAAAACAAGGAATCAAAGAAGCAATAAATTTTGTATTTTGTTTTTAGTGTCATGTCTTGTATGTTAAAGTGTCATTTAATTTCTTCCTTCCAACTCCTAGTCTATAAAGAGAAGAGTGACTTAAATTCGTTGCTTTTCTAATTGAATATTTGCATATCTCTTTCCTATTTTCGCACCCTTCTGGCAAATCTGCACATAAAAAAAAATTACACAATTTGGTTGGCTATTTTTAGCCCAAGGGACTGCGCACTTTATTTTCTAATGATTTCCAATGATTTTTAATAAACGAACACAGGCGCAGCCAACGCAACAAATTCGCATGGTATGCAGATAAAACTCTCATGTACTCGCAATTTATTCAGTGGCATGGAACGAACTCGCGCTGAACTCCCAAACTACAAAATCAAAATTTGCAATTTTTAAGGAAATATACAATACAAATGTGAAATATTTCGTAACAGAAATCAAAATTGAAACGAAAGCAGAATGAACATGTTGCCAAATTTGCATTTAACATGGAATCAAAATTTCGATAGCGAATAATTTTTGATAAATTTGGCAAATGCTTTGCCAACAGGGGAAAGGTATAAACCATGCAAAGTTTATTGTATAAAATGGATTAAAGAATTTACATGGCTAGTGGAAAACGCCAATAATTGTAAAATATTGAAACAACAATTTTATATCATAACCAATTTTGATGGACTTAGTGCAAAGTCGTGTCGGTGAACAGTAAAGGCAACAATTTCTCATGCTGTCCAGTTCAATAGAAAAAGCCAAAAATCGAACAAATTTTCCAAAACAAAAAAATATGTACATTTAAAACTGAAGCAACAAAGAAACAGCAAGCGATGGCACACAGTTTTGGTGAATGCTTTCGCATAAACACTAGAACCGAGTTATCCGACTATAAAATACCAACACTTCACATCTTAGTTGTTAAGTTTTTAGCTACCGTGATTTCTATCCGCTTTTATGGAGACTTTCAGCATAGTTAGTTAGACGAATAAGGCTATATCTCACCAAGAAACTTTATAGCCTGGTGGATCGAGAGTTTTTCCGGCTGATTTATATGATTTTGTCTGTTTTTTTGTTGGCAATTTTGCGAATACAAAGTTAGACTATTATGACTTTATCTATCAATTGTTGAATTTGAATGTAAATTCACATAATTCTGGTTTAATATTCAAGTGCATTTTTGTAAGTTTAACCCTGCTCACATAACTCTCCAATGGGTATATTGGTCTTATAACAAACAAAACAAAATATTTATGCATACTTATATATGCAGGTATGGATATCGTAATCGTATTTTTTTGTTGCGGCTGCAGGCACAATTGTTTTTCCATTTATTCCATTTGATTTCGAATTTCATTTTTGTGATAAATAAATTGCTCTGAAAAGTGTATGGAAAATAGTTAAGTGATTGATTTAACTCTGGTGGTTGCCTCCACTTACCTCCCTCCCTCCTCACCGTTTTGCCGGGGGTGACTTCAGCGAATATTCAATTTCAATTCAAAAGTCTCAAACGAAGCTAAATTTCGACGCATGAATTTTTGTCGGATAAATTTATTAACTACAAATAAAAGAGGTAGAATTTTTTGCACGAGTTTTTGTGGAAAAACCTGTGCCTTGACCTGAATTTTTTTGGGACCATGGGGAAATCTAAACCAAAAATTGTTGGGGCAAGCGTTTTTGAATGATTGTTTATTTGCATTTTTATGTGGCATCAGCAGGATAGGAAGTTAAGTAAGCAGGATTAAGCGAATGGGACTTACAAAAATGCATCTGAATATTATACCAGAATTATGTGGATTGAGATTCGAAATCAACAATTGGCTTAGACGGACTAGCCTGCGAAAAGTGTCCCAAGATAATTTGTATCTTATGTGAACGTCTAAAGCAGGGAATGAGCAAACTGATAAAACCTTATCAGTTTGGCTTTAGAGCTGGTAAATCCATCAAAGACCAGTTATTCACATTAAGACAAATACTGGATAAAACCCAAGAGACAAAAATCAACACCTAACATCTTTTTGTTGATTATAAAGCCACTTTCGCCACACCGATAAGGTCAAAGTTCTTTGAAGCCCTGTCTACTTTTGGTATACTAGCATAGTACGTTCGACTTTGCATGATGACGCTGAGAAGTCAAAATAGGAAACAACCGCTCCGAGCCTTTCGATACCAGAAGAGGTTTTAGGCAGGCGGGTGACACCTCATCGTGTAACTTCTTTAATCTGCTGATGGATTGGGCACCATCTTTTATATAGATGTAATGCTACAACCAGAAAAAAGTAGAACAAATAATTTAAGTACGAACGCTCTTGAAAAAAAAATTTATTTATTCTTGAATTTTTAAGAATTTTGCGCTTGATATCGATGTAAAATTCGTTCTGTTTGGTGTTTTAAGGCGAGGAGGGTGAGGAAAAGAAACTGGGAGAGCAAGCACATTTGAGAGAATAGCGATGAACCCGCTCTCACAGCATCGTTTTTTTTTGGGAGAGGGGTGTGAGGGGAAACAATCGAGTGAAGAGCGCTCCCCGTCAGTTAATTATATAAATTTGGACGATGCTCAAGGCATCCTACATATGGTGCTGTTGTTTAAGCCATCACGTTCCGTTCTAAGAAATACGAAGTTTGGAGACGTTTCAATTGAGAACAAAATTTTTTTCTCGTTAAAACTAGTTTTTCGACCGATCGTTCCTATGGCAGCTACATGCTATAGTCATCCGATTTCGACCAAACTAAGTGAAATCATGGGAAAGCATAGTAAACCAAGAAATACGTACTTTGGAGGCGTTTCCATTAAAAACAAAAAAGTTTTTCTCACTAAGACAAGTTTTTCGACCGATCGTTCCTATGATAGCTATATGCTATAGTCATCCGAACCGGCCGGTTCCGACAAATGTACAGCGTATTTGTACCAAAAGACTTCGTGCAAAGTTTGGTGAGGATAGCTTTAAAACTGACGGAGGAGATAGCATAGAAACAGACAGACGAACAGACGGACGGACGGACGGACAGACGGACAAGGCTCAGCTCGTCATGCTGATCAAGAATATATATACTTTATGTGGTCGGAGATGCTTCCTTCAATGCGATACAAACATCCGCACAATTTTATAATACCCTCTGCAAGGGTTAAAGAAGGCTGGGACGCCCAAAGCTAAGTTGGAAAGATAAGGTGCCTGAAGGCATTGGTGCGCTTCAACTAACCAACTGGTGCCAGCTCGCACAAGACAGAGGCAAGTGGCGGGTATTTATTGTAGCGGCCGAGATTGCCTAAGCACCTATCCAAAATTTCAATGTGATATGCTAAATGTGATGGGTTACTTGGCTTGTCGGGACTTCCTAGTTTGGGATCCATCGTCTGAAGCCTTGAGTGTCAGTATCAGGTTCCTAAAGGGTGATTTTTTAGCTATTATCTTTTTGGCAACACTGGTTTAAACAGCTCACGCACGTTTCGTGTTTTGTTTCACTGTCAAACACCTTCAGTTTGGTCTATAATTTAACCATGAATCGTCTTACAAACGAACAACGCTTGCAAATTATTGAATTTTACTATCAAAATGCATGCTCTGTTAAGAAAGTTCATCGCGCGCTTCTTCCATTTTATGGTCAGTTTAATCGACCCACATATTTCGCACCAAATTTTCATTGTTGGACATTAAACCACCAACACGCTTACGTAGAGTGCGAACTGAAGAAAATATCGCAGCTGTATAGGCCAGTGTTAATGATGACCATCAATTATCGATTCGTCGCCGTTCGTAGCAATTGGGCCTCTGTTACTCAACAACGTTGAAAATTTTGCGGAAGGATTTAGGTGAGAAGCCTTTCAAAATACAGCTGGTGCAAGAATTGAAGCCGAACGACCTACCGCAACGTAGAATTTTTGGCGAAGCTCATTTTTGGCTCAATGGGTACCTTAATAAGCAGAATTGTCGATTTTGGAGTGAATATCAGCCAAAAGCATTGCAAGAGCTACCAATGCATCCAGAAAGTCACAGTCAGGTGCGGTTTATGGGCTGGTGGCATCATTGGACCGTACTTCTTCAAAGATGATGCGAATTGTAACGTAACTGTGAATGGTGAGCGCTACCGTGAGATGATATCCAACTTTTTTTTGCCTAAAATGCAAGAGCTTGACTTGCATGACATGTGGTTTCAACAAGACGGTGCCACGTGCCAGACAGCACGCGCAACAATGGACTTATTGAGAGGCGAGTTCGGTGAACATTTTATTTGACGTTCGGCATCGGTCAATTGGCCGCCTAGATCGAGCGATTTAACGACTTTAGACTATTTTTTGTGGGGCTATGTTAAAGCTTCAATTAACGCATTGGAAGACAACATTGAAGCATTTATTCGTGAGATACCGGCCGAAATGTTGGACAGAGTATGCCAAAATTGGACTAAGCGGATGGACCATTTGAGGCGCAGTCACGGTCAACATTTGCATGACATAATCTTAACATTAAATTATATGGACCGTACTATCGATTCAAACAAAGAGTTCATGCATTTTTCTGAACTTGATGTTTTTTTTTTTAAACTTTTCTATAGCTCTTAAAAAATCACCCTTTAGATTCGTGTTCTGGCTACTCTGTCCGTCTGTCTGTCGTCTGATGACAAAGTAAGCTTTGCTTTCTCGTTAAATATTTTGCTATTCCCAATAGAAAGGCCAAAAAAGAATATGTGAACCTGAGCTCAAGAAAACGAAATGCAAGATCAACCGATTGTTGTGGAACCTCTCGAGTCAACTTCACTTCAAATGAATCTTTCTGAAAAGTTTACAATTCATTCTTATTATTTAACTCAAGCAATCAAGAACTAAAACACTTGGCAGTGCTACCATTAGTATGTATCCATGTTTCTCAAAACTGGCCACACTGGACCAAAACAAAAGAATTTGCCACTTTTGGTATTTTTGATTTGGCAGTTACTATGTTGAGGTGTATACTAAGCTTAAAGCCGGAAACCTTTAGTAAGGCAGTTTTTTCGAATCAGCGGCCAGTATGAACCTTCCGCAGAATTGGGGCTTGCAGCCTAGCAGATTGTGTTGTATTCCTAATTTATTGACAGTTTGCAATGCGATTTACATTTCTTTGGATTCCAATTGTGTTGCAGGTGGGCTTCAGCAACACGGCCAGCAACTGTAACACGTTGCACATGGTCCAGTTGCACAGCAAGGTCCACACACATTAGGTCCATAGCAAGGTCCGCAACATGGTGAGCAGCAAGGCGCACAAGAGCCGCAAGGCCCGCAAGGTCCACAGGGTCCACAGCACGGTCCACACATTGTTATTAGATCTGTCAAACTTTGGAATAAAAAATAAAATAGAAACTTCCTCTTCACTTGATACCTTTACTTACCTGAAATCCAAAAAAATTTAAATCTTGGGACTACACAAAAGTTTTAGATGTTGCTGTTATGAATTGTGTTGTAGGAATGTTTGGGAGTCACAGGAAATCGTATACAAAAATTTTGAAATCAGACAGAAGTTTTTCTCAAATGTAACTTGATTGAAAAATTGAATTGGCTTTATAAGTTTTGCGAAAAAATGAGAAATACATTCGAACAGCAATAAGAGCTCAGCCAATTTTTCTGCCTTCTGTGCTTTTTACAGTCAATGCTTTAAGCGGAGGTGTGCAGGAAAATTAAGTTTAGGTGCTGTTCAACAAAAGCATCAGAAAAAAGCAACCCTTATTAGCGAGGCTCAAGTCGACGAGCCAGACACACACTGCATAAATTGGTTTTTGCAGTCGTCTCGTTCGCGCACACTGCATCCGCCTTTCTGGTGCCGTACCCGAAACGCAATGGATTTGAGTGCGGCTGACGCCGAGAAGCGAGGCGCGACTGCGCAGTGCCAGTTGCCGAAAAATAACTCTCGGAGCAATGGGAGCAAAGGCTTGCCCAACGCTGCTAACTCACTAGGTGAGATTGACAATTGTTTAAACACAAAAATCTTGTAATTTGGTATGCTTAAAGTTGCTAAAGGTGCCGATTTTGACCCTTTTTAGGAGCGTTTTTTCGGGGAATCTATTCTTTTGTTTGGACTCTCTTTTGTACCATCGGAAAGCACCACTCCTTAGCTTTAAAATGAACTATCCCAAACAATTCTGCGATTTTTTCAATGGAGATATACCTCTTTTAGCACTTGTGTAAGAATCCAAATATATCCTATTTATTGCTGGTGCCCCAAAGTGGCAATGGGTGGTAGAGACTCTAATATGTTTTCGTTTCCTAAAATAAGTAAAATTGGCTAGTCATTTGTAATAAACTTTCCGATGGTATCAAAGAGAGTCCAAACAATAGTATGGATTCCCCGAGAAACGCTCCTAAAAAGTGTCAAAATAGGCACCTTTAGCAACTTTAAGCTCAAATTACTAAAAATCTCGAAGTGATGGACAATTTCTGAAAACGCAGTCTTGCTTAGCACACGAAAATCATCTAGAATCACTATCAACCATTCAAGATACTGGACCTTTTTGCCTAGTGTTATTCAAATGACATTTCTTTCCTTCCATCAGAGCTAATTTCATTTCCAACTTTAATACAAAAGCTACTCCAATTTCTTACATTGTTTCATTTTTCGCAGACCATCACAGCACACACACACACACGCTCAGACCCACACAATACCCCTGCACTTCCGTTGATCTTTTTATTGTATTTTCGCCTTTGGCAGCAGACAAAAAAATGCTCCAGCTATCTCCCCCACCCTTGCCTTCTCCCCGAACAAAAAGGGAATCAGAGTCAGTTACAGCGGCTGCGACTCTGTTGCAGTTTTTGGCTCTGTAAATGCGGAGGTTAAATTGTCCGTGAAGGATTTATTTGCTCAAAATTATGATTTATAAGGTCAGCAGCCATTCACAGACACACTCACACTCGTGCCACGAATCAGAGCCAGAAACCTCAGCCAATGCGCCTCTGGGACACTTTCTTTTATTGTTTTTGGCCATTGACCTCGATTCAGTTAGTGTGCCAGGTCGCTGAGACATCTTTCAATGCCTTCGAGGATAGAATAGTTAGGACAAAAGAATTACAAAAATTGAATTACGCAATGCTTTTAGCTGCAGGTTGTGAAAACTGAACAGTTGGCAAAAAAAAGCGAAAAGGGATTCAATGACCGAGTGCACTTAATCGAAAATGTGTTGCATTCGCATAAATAGCAGACAGAGTTCTGTGGACAATGCGTTGATAAAGTGAAGGTTGGGTAGAAATATTCGACAAAAGTTTATTGATGCAGAGAGAATTGAGGTTTGTTTTTAAAAAAAATGAATAGAGTAAGCATGAGACGAACAGAACCGGAAACCGTGAGTGGAAAGCGGTAACTTGGCTAAGCTCTTTTTGAAAACCATTACTTATATTGTAAACACAGATTTTTAAAACTAAAACCCTTCCAAATTCGTGGTAAGAGAGCAACTTAGCGCTTGCTTCAGCAACTGCGGAGTTTAACCAAACTCGACATAACTAGATGATAATTTTAAAATTTATCCGCCCTCGCTATAGCTCCTTCAAAGTTACAAATATCAAGCTCTATAACACACACTTTTATTTCTTTTAAAGCTTTAAGCTGCATCTACTTTTAGTGGAGACACAAATGGATTTTAACAAAAGCCTACCAAGTTTTGTAGTTAAGGGATGTGACATTTCCCAAAAGCTTTCAAAGTTTTTTTTGGAAGCTAAATTGGAATCTGCTTTAAAACACTGAAATTACATCTGCACCGGTTTGTATTTTATTCAGTTTGGTTTTAACGGACGGTACATGATCTAGTGACAAAGTTCCGAAACGAAAATGTTAATGCATCAGACATTAAATTCAGTGCAGGGGAAACATTTGTAAGCCGTCTCAAAGTCAAGGATTAACTATAATTCAATAATCAACATAAATCAACAAGGATTTTGTTCATGTGGACAGCAGGTTACTCAGACAGATTGTTTCGTTGGGCTCCTTCAACGCTGACACACCATCAAGCCGCTTGCAAATACCTACTTATAAAGGGTGATTTTTTAGCTATTATCTTTTTGGCAACACTGGTTTAAACAGCTCACGCACGTTTCGTGTTTTGTTTCACTGTCAAACATCTTCAGTTTGGTCTATAATTTAACCATGAATCGTCTTACAAACGAACAACGCTTGCAAATTATTGAATTTTATTATCAAAATGCGTGCTCTGTTAAGAAAGTTCATCGCGCGCTTCTTCCATTTTATGGTCAGTTTAATCGACCCACTGTAGCGGCTATTCGGGCTATTGTGACTAAATTTCGCACCAAATTTACATTGTTGGACATTAAACCATCAACACGCTTACGTAGAGTGCGAACTGAAGAAAATATCGCAGCTGTATCGGCCAGTGTTAATGATGACCATCAATTATCGATTCGTCGCCGTTCGCAGCAATTGGGCCTCTGTTACTCAACAACGTGGAAAATTTTGCGGAAGGATTTAGGTGTGAAGCCTTTCAAAATACAGCACCCACCGCAACGTAGAATTTTTGGTGAATGGGCTCTTGGAAAGTTGGCCGAAGATCCACTTTTTTACCGAAAAATTGTGTTCAGCGACGAAGCTCATTTTTGGCTCAATGGGTACGTAAATAAGCAGAATTGTCGATTTTGGAGTGAATATCAGCCAGAAGCATTGCAAGAGCTACCAATGCATCCAGAAAAAGTCTCAGTTTGGTGCGGTTTATGGGCCGGTGGCATCATTTAGACCGTACTTCTTCAAAGATGATGCGAATCGTAACGTAACTGTGAATGGTGAGCGCTACCGTGAGATGATATCCAACTTTTTTTTTGCCCAAAATGCAAGAGCTTGACTTGCATGACATAGGGGTTTCAACAAGACGGTGCCACATGCCACACAGCACGCGCAACAATGGACTTATTGAGAGGCGAGGTCGGTGAACATTTTATTTCACGTCGGCGGTCAATTGGCCGCCTAGATCGTCGCGATTTAACGCCTTTAGACTAATTTTTGTTTGGCTATGTTAAAGCTCATTTCTATACAGATCAGCCCGCTTCAATTGACGCATTGGAAGACAACATTGAAGCATTTATTCGTGAGATACCGGCCGAAATGTTGGAAAGAGTATGCCAAAATTGGACTAAGCGGATCGACCATTTGAGGCGCAGTCACGGTCAACATTTGCATGAAATAATCTTCAAACATTAAATTATATGGACCGTACTATCGATTCAAATGACTTTTTTCTGAATTTTATGTGTTTTTTTTTTAAACTTTCCTGTAGCTTTTAAAAATCACCCTTTATAAGCATAGCGGAGAATAAAGAGCTAATCTATTTTAAGCTTTTGATTTAAGCCCAGCCGAAAGGTAACTATCATTTTCTTTAAAGGTTTGCCAAATGTTAAATCTTTGTTGGTTGCTCAATTTTCTGCACATCGTTTAGAGTAGTAATCACATAGCAGTGGCAAGATTACTTGAATGCATTTGGAAGGGTTTGCTTCATTTTTAAAAATAAAAAATTAGAGGGAAGTTAACTTCGGCTCAGCCGAAGTTTTTTATACCCTTGCAGTTAGTTTTTCTAAACAAGACTACTTTTCTGACATTACTTTACTATGAGAGCTATACTTTATAGAAGTCCGATTTTGACCAAACTTAGTGGAATCATGGAGAAGCATAACAATCTAACAGTTTCGAAATTTGGAGGCGATCCCATTTAAAACAAAAAAGTTTTTCTCACTAGAACTTCATTTTCGACCGATCATTCGTACTGCAGCTATATTCTATAGTCATCTGATTTTGACAAAACTTTGTAGAATTGTGTAAAAGTATACGAAATAAGTATATGCCAATGATAAGGACGTTTTCATAAAAAACCAAAAAGTTTTCATTACTCGAACTAGTTTTGCGACCGATCGTTCCTATGGAAGCTATATGCTATAGTCATCCGATCTGCCCGATTCCGACAAATGTGCAGCGTATTTGTACCAAAAGACTTCGTGCAAAGTTTGGTGAGGATAGCTTTAAAACTGACGGAGGAGATAGCATAGAAACAGACAGACGGATGGACGGAGCGTACAGGGTTAAATGAACTCAGCTAGTCTTGCTGATTAAGAATATATATACTCTATGTGGTCGGAGATGCTTCCTTCAATGCGTTACAAACATCCGCACAATTTTATAATACCCTCTGCTAGAGTATAAAAAACGTATTTATTGTTTGCTTAATATGATTTTTTATAACAAACTACAGCGAAACTACCTTTTTGGATAGCGGTTTTTACTGAGGGTATTATAAAATTGTGCGGATGTTGTAAGCATTAAAGATCTCCGCAAAGTGTATATTCTTGATCAGCTGGGGTGGTTATTAGCCTGTCGTTCTCGTCTGTTGTCTGTATATCCTCACAAACTGCTGGTTTTCCGGTGGATATATATGTAGACGGTGAAAAATGAAAAACTTTTTTTTGAATGGAAAACGCCTCAAGGTATTCTTAGTTTATCCTTTCAAGACATATTTCTAAAAATCGGATGACTATAGCATATAGCTCCATAGGAACGATCGGTCGAAAAAATAGTTCTAGTGAGAAAAACTTTTGTTTTTAATGAAAACGTCCTTTTATTGGCTATTTTTTTATTATTTACACATTTCTACAGTTTTATCAAAATCGTGTTATAGCATATACCTGCGTATGGGATCGGTGAAAAAAAGTTTTAGTAAGAAAAACTTTTTGTTTTAAATGGGATCGCTCAATTTCGTAATTAACGTGTATTATGCTTTTCCATGATTTCACCAAGCTTGTCGAAATCAGACATCTATATAGAAGTCCAAAAGCAGTCATAGTTAGAAAAACTTTTTTGTTTTAATGGGCTACTAGGGGGATACAAAACTTCGGCCGAGCCGTGAAATACCTTTTTTTTGATCAAAACAGGTTGTTAAGCCCCATATACGTAAAGTGGAAACTTTTCTCGATGTTTTTCTCGATAACAGCATTTCCTGATAGCGTCGCGACCTGGCTAGTAACCATACCTCTTTAGACATCCCTAAGCCATCCCTAGTCTGGCATCAAGACTTCGTGCTTTTAGACTATTCTTTTCAAAGTCTGGTTCAGTCACGAAGACATTTTTCTACGGATTCGTTTCCATATCTGCCTCGCACTTACAAAAACTATTATATGCCAAATTGAAACATTTGAGTCAATTAAGAATTTATTTTTTTATTTGTAGCTTATGTGACTGATAGATGATGACTAATAATCAAGTTTCGAAGCAACTCACAACTTTTGAAACCGGTCCTTGAACAGAACCGTGCCGAACATTTTACTTAAAAATGCTGCCTCGACATTTTCATCAATTAATTTCTTAGCAATAAATACAAAACATAAAATGCAACCATAAATGAAACCTATCTACGAATATGCTAAACCATCAACAACCAGATTTAAGAATGCAGCTTGTCTGTATAGCTTCTTTAAGGGTCTTTTCTTCAACAGTCATTGCATTCATCTTAATGGATGGGAAATCAAAATACCGTTGAAATTCCGATTAAGTGAACAAAATTAAAGCATTGGTTCACTGGTTCAATGCGTTCGTTTCAAGGGCTGTTAAGTTCTAAAGTTTTTAAACGCTGAATACATAAGTAGAGAATTTCATACTCGGGCCAAGAATGTTGGACGTCAGAAGTACGGTAAAGATTTTAATTTTTGAACGAATGTCTGCAATCAAAAATGAATTTTTGATTCCAGATTTCTTGAATCTTGCTATAAACTCAAGAGTATTATAGCTGGATTCAAGTAGAAACAACTCGCTAACAAAAAAAATCATTCATGAATCAGGAGCTTAACATATTCCTAACCAAGATTGTTCATTCAAAAACCAAGAGCTCGACAACTTCAAATTCGAGTCCGCATATTCTTGAATCAAAGCCTCTATGGATTGACACTTAAGTATTTCGGTATTTTACTCATTTTGGCAGGCTGAGAACATCTGCAGCTTAGCTCTGAAAAATTTTATCAACATCGTATAGCTTTATCATATTGCTGCTGAGAGAACGATCGTTCTGAAAATGCTTTATTTTAAATCAAAAAACAACGAAACACACTGCGAACGTTCTTAGAGAAGCTGTGCTGTGAACTTGGACTTATAAGAGCTTTTAAATTATGTTGCATTCCTTGCACATGAAAACTTTCAATGCTTCTTGTTAACTTTATTTTTGTCTAGGGTAAATGTAGAAGCAGATTAAAGCTTTTAAAGCTGACGGAAAATTCACAAAGATGGCAACCCTTTGCGGAAAATTGTAGCAGATACTTGAACCGAAAGGGAAATTTTTATTTAGTTTTTCCCACCAGCTAATTGGTATGTGGACCATAATAAACTTTCAACTTGAATAAGAGCTTAAGGTAAAGACGGTCGTGCTGACTTAATTATACCTTAAGTTAAGATAAGTTACTATAATTTAAGGGGTTAGTACAAATTGTGGGTGCTGTTTTTAGATGCTTTTTTAAAAATTCACAGAAAAAGATTTTTTTAAAGTTTTATTTATTTGAAAGATAATAAATGAATAAAAAATACAAAATTTTTTGTTTTATAATTGTGACGTCGGCTGAGAACTTTCTGGTCTAGGAAAAGTGGTATGAAAAAAAAAGTGCGCCCATGGCAGCCGTGATTCGGTGTCACTCCGTTATCCGTTTTGTATCTAAAAGTTGGAGGTTCAGGCCGCACACAGCCCGAAGGGCATAGCCGAGCGAGCTTCTTCTCAATCTCTTGGCTTGTGCCTTTCTTCCAAAATAGACAGTTTAGATAGCCCTAGACGGTATTGCAGACATACACACTACCCGCTACATCACAATCGGCCAGATTACCAGAGACTGTTCATGAAATGTTGTGCGTCCGCCAGGCGATTTTGGGACATCGTTCGGCTGGCTAACACATTCTCTTAAAAGTCGCCACATTCCTCATAAAGAAGTTTTGAACTTAAAACGTTGGTCCATTGGTAGCATCTCCGACCACAAAAAAGTGTATCATATTCTTGCTCCGACGAGCTGAGTTGATTTACTCTCTCTCCTCTTCTATATGCCACCCCCAAAATGGAAAGCTATCCTCACCAAACTTTGCACAAAGTCTTTTGGTATAAATACGCTGCACATTTGTCGGAACCGGCCGGATCGGATGACTATAGCATATAGCTGCCATAGGAACGATCGGTTGAAAAACAAGTCTTAAAGAGAAAAACTTTTTTGTTTTTAATGGAAACGCCTTCAAAGTACGTATTTCTTAGTTTACTATCCTTTCCCATGATTTCACTAAGTTTGGTCGAAATCGGATGACTATAGCATATAGCTGCCATAGGAACGATCGGTCGAAAAACTAGTTCTAGTGAGAAAAACTTTTTGTTTTTAGTGAAAACGTCCTTATCATTGGCATACACTTAATCTATATACTTTTACACAATTCTACAAAGATTGGTCGAAATCGGATGACTATAGCATATAGCTCCCATAGGAACGATCGGTCGAAAAACTGGTTCTAGTGAGAAAAACTTTTTGTTTTTAGTGAAAACGTCCTTATCATTGGCATACACTTAATCTATATACTTTTACACAATTCTACAAAGATTGGTCGAAATCGGATGACTATAGCTATAGCTCCCATAGGAACGATCGGTCGAAAAACTAGTTCTAGTGAGAAAAACTTTTTGTTTTTAATGGAAACGTCCTTATCATTGGCATACTTATTATCTTTTACACAATTCTACATGATTGGTCGAAATCGGATGACTATAGCATATAGCTCCCATAGGAACGATCGGTCGAAAAACTAGTTCTAGTGAGAAAAACTTTTTGTTTTTTAATGAAAACGTCCTTATCATTGGCATACATTAATCTATATACTTTTACACAATTCTACAAAGATTGGTCGAAATCGGATGACTATAGCATATAGCTCCCATAGGAACGATCGGTCGAAAAACTAGTTCTAGTGAGAAAAACTTTTTTGTTTTTAGTGGAAACGTCCTTATCATTTGGCATACACTTAATCTATACACTTTTTACACAATTCTACAAAGATTGGTCGAAATCGGATGACTATAGCATATAGCTCCCATAGGAACGATCGGTCGAAAAACTAGTTCTAGTGAGAAAAACTTTTTTTTTTAATGAAAACGTCCTTATCATTGGCATACACTTATTTTATTTACTTTGGACACATTTCTACAAAGATTGGTCAAAATCGGATGACTATAGCATATAGCTGCAGTATGAATGATCGGTCGAAAAAGAAGTTCAAGTTAGAAAAACTTTTTGTCTTAAATGACATCGCCTCCAAATTTCGCAATTAACAGTGTATTATGCCTTTCCATGATTTCACCAAGTTTAATAGAAATCAGACATCTTTATAGTATAGATCCCATAGAAAAGTAATGTCCCAAAAATAGTCTTAGAAAAACTTTTTTGTTATCAATGGAAGCTGCAAGGGTATACAAAACTTCGGCCGAGCCAAAGTTAACTTACCCCTATTTTTGAATCTATTTTCGAAGCTTACTACGATTAGTTTTGATTTGGGCCTTTTGTCGGTGGGCGTTTTGTCATGTCACCCTCTTGGAGCTTATGTAAAGTTTCAGGACGCTTATTAAGATTGTTTCAAACCTAACTTTTTTATGGCAACTGTACTACACATTCTTCCGATTTCGACCAAACTAATTGAAATCATAAAAAAGCATAAAAACATATAGATACGAAGTCTAATGCCGATTTCATTCAAAACATTAAAGTTTTCGTTGTGTTGCGCTTCTTTGCGGGTTAGAGAGGCCCACCACAGGGGCTTCGGTTGATCGGCGCGTTTCATGAGGGACCACCTCCCTCGCGGTCTTCGCCTGTGTCTGTCCAAACGCGCTCCCATGCCTGCGGCACCGTTTGGGAATTCCAAAGGGCGCTTTGCGCGCAAAACACCAAAAGACAGCTTGAGACGTATTCCCTTTGTAAGGTGTGGCCTCTGTTTTGGACTTGGACTCGGTGCGCGGCCGCCGCTCTGGTACAAGACCAAAATGTTTGTATATACAGGAGTTTTGTGTGGGAGCGTTGTTGGTGTTTGGCGCGGACCCAACGGTGCGCGGGGGGAATCTCGTGCTAACAGTAGACCCGGCTGTTTAGTTAAGGCGTTTAGTCTAAAGTCTCTCAAAAACTCGTTTTTTGACCGATCGTTTCTATGCTATAGTCGTCCGATTCGACCGGTTTTATACTTGTGCAGCGTAATTGTACTTTAAGACTTGGAGGAAGGATTCGTGAAGATAGGTTTCAAACTGACGAAGGAAATCGAATAAAAACTATCGGACGAATAGACGTTTTATGTAATCGGAAACGCTTCCTTCTATGCGATACAAGCATCCGGACAATTTTAATATACCCTCTTCAAGGATGTAACAAGAAAGAAAGACGGTCAAGCCCGACTATTGCATACTCTGTACCTGTGAAGTGCTGAGCATCACCGTTGCGACCGGTGCTGCCCATAATTGTTTGTTTTCCTTATAACTCGACAACCGATTATCCGATCTTTACCATTCCAATCCTGATTACTATATATATTCAGAAAGAACGAACCTTCTATCAATAAAACTGTGGAAGATATGACTTTTTTCCAATTTGGGGCGGGAGGGGGCGTGGCAAAAATTTAAAATAAACTTGATCTGGCTGCAAGTATAAGAAGCACATGTTGCATACATGTCAAACCTATATCTCTTACCATCTCTGAGATCTGTGCGTTCATACGGACAGTCGGACAGACGGACAGACAGACGGACGAAAAGACGAACATGGCTATACGGTCGGAGATGCTTCATCTGCCTGTTACATACTTTTGCACAAACTTAATATTCTCTGTGAACCTCTGGTACAGAGTATAAAAACTCTCAAACTGTTTAAGAAGATACAAATTATGGAAATTATATGGACTCGGCCTTATATAATAATGGCATAACTTGGTAATTGTTAAATATATACCTGTGTATCCTAAAAATACGAAATAATTAAAAGAGTTACGTCAACTATGCTGAAATATCGGCCAAACCAGCACTTGGAACCATTTTTACAGGTCGAATCTGAGGGTCAGATGAATATACCATACAGCGTGTTCAGAAACTTTTCGTCAGAACTTTAATACATGATAGCTGTTATCAATACAAATATTTACATAAAATTGTCCGGTTGCTTGTGGCGCTTTGAAGGAAGCATCTCCGACCACATAAAGTATAAATATTCTTGATCAGCAAGACGAGCTGAGCTGTTCGTCCGTCTGTCTGTCCGTCCATCTGTTTCTATGCTATCTCCTCCATCAGTTTTAAAGCTATCCTCACCAAACTTTGCACGAATCTTTACGCTGCATATTTGTCAGAACTGGCCGGATCGGATGACTATAGCATATAGATGACATAGGAACGATCGATCGAAAAACTAGTACTAGCGAGAAAACCTTTTTTGTTTTCAATGGAGTCGCCTTCAATCTTATTTATTTTTTAATTTTCTATGCTTCTTCATGATTCCACCAAATTTGGTCGAAATCGAACATCTATATAGTATAGCTGTCATAGAAAAGTATCGTCAGAAAGTAGTTTAAGTTAGAAAAACCTTTTTTGTTTTCAATGGAAATGTCCTCAAAATTGGCTTGCATTTCTTTTATATGCTCCCACACAATTCTACAAAGTTTTGTCAAAATCAAATGGCTATAGCATATAGCTGCAGTAAGCATGATCGGTCGAAAAAGAAGTTCTAGTGAGAAAAACTTTTAATACTCTGTACCAGAGGTACACAGAGTATATTAAATTTGTGCAAAAGTGTCCGTCCGTCTGTCTGTCCGTATGAACAAACAGATCTCAGAGATGGTAAGAGATGGAGGTTTGACATGTATGGAACATACAAGGGCCGTCCCAGAAATGGCCGACCACAGTAGTGTTAGAAAATGTTCACAAAAAAATATTAAAAAGGGGAAGTACCGACTATTTAAAGCTTAAGTTTGAAGTTTTGTGCCTTTACCTTGCACAGTTATTTTTTGGTCGATTTTAATAGAGAACGCTTGTTATTGATTTGCAAACATGGACAAAATTGGTCATCGGTCTTAGTCCAACCAATATTAAAAAGGAGCTGGATTCTACAAAATACTGTTCCTTGTCGTGTGTTTTTTCTTTACATACACACACACTCACACAACTCCAACAAACACAACAGGCGCGGCCGCGCGGTGCCCCCCAATGATCGTATATAACTCGGGTTTATTGTCCGTCGTGTCTTCAGAAGTAAAGGCCGGCGTGCGCGGAGGGGGGGGGGGGGGGGGGGATTCAAACTGAAACCTCCAGCAAAAATTGTGGCTCTGCTCATAGTGAGAAAGGACGTAAAGTGTGAAGAAAATTTATAGGGATGGTGCCTCCACGGGTTTAAAGCCTGATACTTACGTAATTCTGCTCTCGTTGGGTCGTTTGAGCTGCGAAGATGAACATCGTAATGGGCGTCCAAATGGGGTGACCACTTAAGAAATGGTGGCCAAAATTAAAAAATGTGTATTGAGTGACCGGCGATTGAAAGTTCGTGAGTTAGCTGAATGTGTAGGCATTTCAAAAAGTGCTGTACATCGCATATTGACCGAAAAATTGGACATGAAAAAGTTATGCGCAAGATGGGTGCCGCGTTTGCTGTTCCATCATGACAATGCGCCGGTTCACACCACTGCCGTTGCAATGGCTAAAATTAATGAATTAAAATTTGAATTGCTACCTCACGCCACTTATTCGCCAGACTTAGCTCCCTCTGATTATTTCTTATTTCCAAACTTGAAAAAAATGGAAAAAAAAAAAAAAAGATACATTTTTGTGTTTTAGTAGTTAGGTCGGCTATTTCTCGGACCGTCCTCGTAATTCTGGCCTGAAACTCAGATTTGGAAACAAGTTAATTTTCGACAAAATGGTGGCAAAAATTTTTTTTTGGTATTTTTTTGTAGTCTAGTGAAAAAAAAAAACTTAAAATGGTTGTATCTAAAAGTTTGAGGTTCAGGCCAGAATACACAATTCTGCGTCGTTCGACACCTTGTTGAACAAAATCGTCGTGTTTGGCTAAATCGATGCCGCCATTTTGAAAAACGTGGTTTCGAGAAAGGCACGTTCAAAGTTTGCAGTTGCTAAGGCATTTGGGTCACCTTGAGTCACTAAAAGGGCTATATCTCCTAAACTAATTCGAGTTATCGAAAATACTTTTAGGAAAATATTTTTGAATATCTGAGCTATGAAAAAAAGCAAAAAATAAGTCGATTTTTTTCCGGTCCAACTTGTACTACCCCCTTAATTAACGCTCTTTTCCAAGGCTTTGACACAGCCCCAAAAGGCCAAAGCCAATCCTTTATAATTACCTATCACAGCCTAATTTACTGTTTTTAGGTAACGAAAACATATTAAAAATCTCTACCACCCATTGCATACTTTGGGGCACCAGCAATAAATAGAATATTTTGGGATTCTTACACAAGTGCAAAAAGAGGTATATCTCCATTGAAAAAATCGCAAAATTGTTTGGGATAGTTCATTTCAAAGCTAAGGAGTGGTACTTTCCGATGGTATCAAAAAGTGTCCAAACAATTTAATGGATTCCCCGAAAAACGCTCCTAAAAAGTGTCAAAGTTGTCACTTCATGCAACTTTGAGCTCAAATTACAAAAAATCTCGACGTGATGGAAAATTTCTGAAAACGCAGTTTTGTTTAGCACACGAAAATCATAGAAATTTGTTGCCCTGTGTTTTTATTTCAAAAGTTTAACCGTCAGCAAAACACAAAATGCAGTGAACAAATTGGAAAATTTGTTAAAAACACATTTGCCCTAGTCTACTTGGATTAAAATCGGTTTGAAAATATGCAAGATCCGCTACGTCTACTAATCATACTCTTGACCTTCATTGTAATAGTAACTTGGTCAAGTCGGGTGATTAGAAATTTTTGGTTTTCGTTGCTAGCGATTACAAATTATTAATTAGATTCTTAATTTTGGATTTGTCAAAATCTGACAATTGGCAGCTATCGAAAAGATCAGTTGGAACATGCAATTGCAAGTAAATAATCATTTTTGTGGCCGGATGGCTCAGCGGCTAGTGTGCTCGACCGCTCCAATTCGCGGCTGCATTAGGGAATCTTTCCCAAACCTTCACAGGCAGAACCACAAGTAACCAAGGCTTACAATCTGATCCCATTGATTGGACTAGCAGTCAATCGGCTGGGAAGGTTCGTGGCCATCATGATAATCAGACATCATACACAATTTTAAATTTATAGAGTCCCTAAAATTATCTTTCAATAAATAATACCCAGGCAATTTCTATTGAAGCTAAACAATGTAAAGAAGGAGGATGTTTTCGGATAAACTCAAAGTAAATCTGTTTAGGCTTTCTCTGATGAATGGTGAGCGTCTTTACCCTCCTACCTTGATCCATGGTGGCTAAATTTAATCATGCCTGAGGCGACTGACCAATACAGCTGTCTCTCCTATCCTGTCGCACGGAAACAGTTTTATTTCTAAATTTTTAAGACAGCCTTCCCTGTATACTGTGTTCATTAAGTGTTGTTTCATTGTACTATGTGCACAGCTTGGCAAAGACAAGTGTAAACATTGGAGCTGCAATTGTAAATGAGCAACTATATGCTTTAGTTTGTAAGCAACAACAGTCAGAACGATCTAATGAATAAAACGACCTTTAATTTTAACGTAGGGTGTACACGCTCGAGGCTTCTGCAAAGTTGCATATACAATGATACAACACTTAATGAACACCTCTACTATATGATTTCAGATCAACAATAATTACCAAAGAAATGAAAAAATTGAACTTAAAACGAGTTGTGTTTCCATTAACTCAAAAGATTAAACTCAAAATATCTTTTCTTGGGATATTTAAAAATATATAATAAAACTATCTTTAACTAATATTGATGAGGAGGGAAAGGGTTGTATTAAATAATAATCAATGTAGTTGTTGTAGATTGTAGCATGTTATAAGGTGAACTCCGCTTGCTTAAAGATTACTCAGATGGTTACTTTTAGGCTTCGCACAAAAACACAAACTCGATTCCCATTAGTGAACTAGATTTAGGGTACGTCTATTAATTCTGCAAACTCCATTCCAAATCTCATTTACACTCTAGACATTTCCAAACTCTCCATCCGCCACTCAGAAACGACCACACATATCCGCCGTTCAAGAGGATCACTGGTCACTGAAACTGCTTAAAACGCCTGCGACAACTTTGTGGGGTGTAAGGCGAGGCGTAAAGTTGTCTGAGTCAAGTTGCTCCCCTGTGGCCGGAATCACACAAAGAACAGGAACAGCTCTGGCTGCCTCTAAATGAACGGAGGTGATCAAAGTAGAGTCGCCAAGTTCCCAAGAGCGCGATTGAGAAATATAACCCAACTCCTGGGTGTGGACAATGTTCCCTTTTGCTGTTGCCTCTTCCACATATGTTACTGCCACACTAACATAGGTATATGTAAAGACAGGCGGGCCAGAACGGAACGAAGCTATTCAGGAAAAAGAACCAGGGTATCTATCTATACATCTATACATACATCTATATAAAAGTGAAAGTATGTTTGTATGTTTGTCCCTTATGGGCGTCTAAACCGCTGAACCGATCTTCACGAATTTTTCACAGTAAGTTCATGTCGATCAGGAAAGTGTCATAGGCTATGTCTCATGTCTGTGAAATGGTCCAAAAACCGCGAAATTTGTAAAATTATACCGTTCATCCGATTGCAATGAAAATCTGGGAATGGTTGAACGCTTGCCCGGGAAGGTTTCTAAGTTGAAAAAAATTGCGGAAAACGGTCCAAAAATCGCGAAAATTGCAAAATTTAAGTTTTCGCTAGAACTTTGGGAAATTGATCGACGCTTACCCGGGAAGGTTTCCAAGTAGAAGAAACCGCGATATTTGCAAAATGTTCGTTTGTTATAAAACTTTGGAGAATATTTGGACGCTTGCGCGTAAAGAAATCTGATTTGAGGAAATGTTCGGGAAATAGTCTAAAAACCGCGATAATTAAAGAGCTATACCGTTCATCCGATTGTGATGAAATTTTGTTCAATGGTTATCAAAGTTTCTAAGGTCAAAAATCGCGAAATTCGCCAATTATAACCGTCATTCGATTGCAATCATACTTTGGGAATGAATTAAACCCTTGCTCGGAAGGGTTTTTTAAGTTGAAGAAATTTGCAGAAAATTGTCCAAAAACCGCGAAAATGAAAAAAATTTGCGGTTTCGGTAAATCTTTGGATAGTGGTTCGACGATTGCCCGGAAAGGTTTTCAAGTAGAAGAAATGGGCAGAAAATGGTCCAAGAACCGCGAAATTTGCAAAATGTTCGATTGTGATGAAGCTTTTAGGAATGGTTGTACGCTTGCCCGCAAAATTGAAATTGAAGAAATGGGCCGGAAATGGATATAAAATCTCGAAATTTCAAAAACTTTACCGTTTATCTGATTGCCATAAAACCTTGGGGCAACGCTTGCCCGCGAAGGTTTCTAAGGTCCAAAATCGCGAAATTTGCAAAATATCCTTTTGAGTATATATGAAAGCGCTTAGTGCTTATATTACAATGCCGGAGTTGGTAAATAGAAGTTGTAGATTACACGGTCGAAAATATTGCGAAATTTGCAAATTTTTGATTTGAGCCTAGATTATTGTGAAGATTTGATAGACGGCAATTGTAGATATGTAAATAGGGGGATAAACAAAGCGGTCAAAAAAGTCACAAAGTTTGCGAAATTTAAGTTTAGATTATAATGAAGATGGTTAAATAGAGAAAAAGATCGAACGGTCCAAAATGTTTATGGCGACTTGCAGCCAACACTAGCTTGAATGCAGTCGCTCTCATAAGGACCCGGGCGACGCCCGGCTAGTTTAACAATAAAAAATGGCTTGACACAGCCCCAAAAGGGCCAAAGCCGAGCCTCTCACAATCTCTTGGCTTGTGTGCTTCTAATTTTTACACAAGAGAAAGGGACCTACAGTTTAACGCCGAGTCCGAACCGCAGTTTGAGAAGCTTTTTAGAGCTAATTACTACAAAGCTTGCGCCAACAGCAGAGCGGGGTGACCGGGTATAACGTTTATTCAAAGGAAAAAACTTTTTCATTAGATGTTCCGAGGCGGGATCGAATCCACAACCTCTTGCACAGCGGTAGCGCCCACTAGCCGCTGAGCCACCCGGCCACACAATTAGGGTACTCCAACATACAAAACCTGGAGCTCCCTTGGATAAAAGTTACCTTGGGCAAGTCCAACTTGACGGAAACTACAGTTTTACTGGCCTGGGCGTCAGCCTGTTCAGGCAACTGACGAGGGACACTGTTCACTAAATGAGAATGGACGTCAACAGCTAGCAGCAACTAAGGTTTTGTTCAACTTTTACCACTCCCAATTGAAGATGGAATTTCCGTGAATCTGTTTGCTGAAGCTTCAAACTAGCTCTGAAATCGTTTTGTGCAGCTCAATGTAAGCACGATTTAAGTTTCTCTTTCGCTTTTCATCCAAAGATGGCTAAGTTATCGCCAGATTAAAATTTTGGTTTGACGAAGAAATTCAGATGCGACTGGTCTGCTCAATGGAAAGCGAGAAAGAGAGACCAAAGAAAAACGGAAGCAACTCAAGATGGCCGCATTGCTAGCCGCACGGTTGCTAATTAAATCATATCGAAGACTTAGCACTGATTTTGTTAAATGAGCCAGTTCGTTTCATGCAAAACATTATATGCAACAAAATGTCTAAAAATTCAAATTCTACCAGAATCGACCATTACAAAGCTCACAAGCCAAGAGATTGAGGCCATTTTATAATTTTTGCACAGAGGATGTTAACTTAGCTTTTCCCTATTTAGTAAGGTGGATATAAAAATGGTTGACTTTAATAAATTGCTTAAAAAATAAACCCCCCTCTCTCATCTGAACTAGCAACAAGTCGAGTAACATTTTTTCGAACTCTTGCATAAAGGGAAAGAAATTGCCCCACTTTCCGCCTATCCCAATGAAACTCACATTTGCCCCTCCACTCTCATCAAATAAAGGGAATATCTCTCACTCTATATGTTTCCCCTGTCTGAACAGAAAATCCAATAGACATGCGCCTGCTCTCACCAAAAAGTTTAGTACACAAGGCTACCGTTTGGCGCTGATGTCTCGTACCACATGCACGAGAAGGCAACGAAGTAACAACACGAATACTCCTAAATAAACGAACGGCAACCGTGCGGCTTGCTGGGATTCTGAGCCTGGTCTTGGCTGCTGGTTTGAAGTGGCAAATTTCCATGTCAGTTCACGTTCGATATTTGTGTTGTTTGGTAAGGCAAAACGCGCGTCATTCGTCAGCGCCGCCAAACGAGAAGCGAACGTCGCGTCGCGTTTATTCTGGCACCTAAACAACCGTGCTGCTCCGTGTGAATCCTTGTGCGCGCGAAGCTGTGCAAGTGTGCGTTAAAGTTGCCACATAAATAAAATTAAGGCAAATTATACAAAGCTTTGACCAGCCAAAAAACATACAACACAAGAAAATTGTAAAAGTAGAAGAGGAAGGGCAAAGAAAGAAAAGCCGCTACCGGAAATCGCAACAACACAGCAGCCAAGTTTAAGTGTGTCGTTGTATGTGAGTGGTTTGTGTGTGTGTTTTGGTGTATGTGCGTGCGTGTAGCAAACGTCACAGGCGCCAAGGCGTCCCAACTAAAATAAAATAAATAGCACAAAAAAGTGAAAAGAATTGCTAAAGAGAAAATATTAAAGAAAATTAAATTTTGTCAGCTAAAAAGCTTTTTTCCGGTGTTATTTGAGTGTGCGGAAAAGGCAAGTGAAGTGTGACTACAAATAAATCAAAGGCAAGCCAAAGGAAACAGGACCCGGGATCAGGACTATAAAAACGGTAATTGAATTATTAAACTTGTCTAGTTAAGTGAAGTGACGATCCATCAAAAACACTCAGAAAAAACTTAAGTATCGAATCAATTTCAAATTTGTTAAAATTAAAGTTCAAATAACAATTTAGTGCTCACAGTTTCTTGGTTTTTCTAAGTGTATGCTCATGTGATGGATGGTTTGATCCTGGTTATCCACTTATCAGTTGACATGAACTGTGCAATTAGCGCTTGAATCGAAATGTTATCTGACCCCACAAATGAACTCTTGTTTGCCAATCATTCGGGTTCAATTGTTTTTGCTTTCGGATTCTTTTGCTCGATATGCACAGTTGATTGTGCTCATTGACATGGGATTCCGTTTATGATATGCTCCATGCTTTATTCTCGTGTGTGTGTTGTGTGTGGGCGGACAGCTTAGAGTCCGAATGCAATTGCGAAATTTATAATCCTCTCAACATTTATGGAAGGGGTAAAAAGCTGGTCAAATGTGGACCAAATGTTGACTGCAAATTTGAAATTTTATTTATGGCACAATTTGAGAGAATAGAAATTTGGTTTGAATGTTTCGATAGAAATTAATTATACAGCGGTCGGGAAAAGTACTTTGATCGATTGCTCTCACATAAACTGAAATAGTTGATAAAGCGATAAATTTTTAGTTTATTGCTCGGCTTCGGATTATATGCAGTTGCATAATTGGTTGTCCAGAGATAAATCTTAAATTTTATTCATGCTAAATTTATTGCTTTTAATTTAAGTTAATTTTGTATATTTGCATAATTGCATAAATTTACAGGCTTGGCATGAACATTTATCTTGCTCAGTAGTGCCCTGAAGGCGCAAAAGTTAAATGATATTTGCCTGTTGGCAGAACCCCAGATGAGAAAGGGATTCTTCCAGAGATATTCATTTTCTAACACATCTCCCCTGGGAAATAAGTGCACCTTTCTGCTACGCTTTTGTGATTGTGAAACATGTGATCCCGTATACCTGTAGTTGTCCACCAACCTCTTAATATGCCTGCTAATCGATTTGTTTGCGTATTTCATTTCCTTTACGGGACGATATTCTCCTAAGTTTGCCGAGCTTCTTCACCTAAATCCAACTTTAGACAGGAGTACAGCATTATGGACGTAGCCTATCAATGTTCTTTAGGAATTTATTTTCGAAAATTCACATATTCATTTAGAAATCACTATACAGGGTGGCTGATGAATATTGCTACATTAAGAAAGTCAAATTACCTTTTTTTTCAGTGTATGGAATTAATTTTTCTTTAATTCATGTTAAAGCTCATTAAATTTTATTAAATATAGCTTTATTAGATCTTAAGATAGTTTCATTTAAATGCCCCCCTGCTCGTTGATGCATGTGCGGCATCTTATCAAAAAGTTGTTTATCACTGCTTGGAGAGTTGACACAGGAATAGCCGCAATTGTTGCTCGAATGGATTGCTTTAGTTGAATCAAATTTGTCGGTTTTGTTTTTTAGACTTCCTGTTTGCAATAACCCCACAAGAAAATGTCAGGTGCAGTAAGGTCGGGCAAACTGGGGGGCCATCGGAATGTGAAGTTTCTGGATATAAGCTTATTGGGAAATTTTCGTCGCAATTCTGTCATAACAGGCTGGGCTATGTGAGGAGTTGCACCATCTTGATGAAACCACACAGACTTGAAAGGAATTCTCTTTCGGCGTAATTCTGGATAGAAAAACTCTCTCAACATGCTCAAGTAACGGCGTCCAGTAACAGTAACGTTGTGACCGTTTTCTTCGAAGAAGAAGGGCCTGACAATGCAGCTTGATGAAACTACACACCACTCTGTCACACAAAGTGGATGCAATTCCGTCTCATGGAGTATCTGTGGGTTGGAAGCACTTTATTTTCGACAATTTTGTTTGTTTATGTTGCCGTTTAAGTCGAAATGGGCCTCGTCCGACATAAAAAGACAGTTCAACATGTTTTCGTCCTCTTCCACCATTTGAAGCATCTTCTGGCCAAATTCCAAGCGAATCGGCAATTCTGCTGCGTTCAGATTGTTGGCCATTTGAATATTAAATGGGAATAAGTTCAAATCATTGTTCATAATGGACTGCAATGACTGGTTACTTATACCCATTTGAGCAGATAAGTTCCTTGTCGAAACTCTTGGATTGTTTTGTATTGCTACAGCCAACGCAGCGATTGTTTCCTCCGTTCAAACTGTAGGGTTTCGATGGGAAAGTCTTCTTTCGACCGTCCCACGCTCAGCAAAATTGCTTACAGTCTCATTATGGTCCATCTGATCGGAGGATCGCCGCCAATCGTGCGCCTATACTCTCTTTGAACCGAAACTACGGACTCCAGGGCGTGATAGCGGCGGACAATCCAAATTCTTGTTTCAGTGTTCCAATTATCCATTTTCCATTAATTTAAAGACAAATCTACGAAACAAAACAAAAACTAAGTAGATTCATCAAATAGAAAAAAAGTTATTCAATTTTTTTTGGTAGCAGCTTTCATCAGCCACCCAGTATTTCAAATATTGGAGCAAAACTTCAGGGAAAAGATACTATAGGTTTAGAAAGATAAAAAAGTTTTTCAGTTTGAAATAGCTTTCTCTAAGAAAACTTTCAGTATTTTAAGGATTAGCTAGACCATAAAGAGTTGGTCCAAACAAAAACCCTCTTAAAACCAGAACTAATACTTAATAATGTGTTCGAACCCAACTTAATTGTACATCAAATAGTTTTATAGTGTTTCAGACTTCTGCAGCTTTAAAAGTCGAAAAAAAAATTACGTTCTGAACAGATTTAAGGACAATTCTGAATGTTAGACTTCAGAATGGTCTTAAGGAGTTAGGATTCGGTGGAATTGGTGGCGGAAAAGTACGAAAAAATTACTTTCCGGGCCGATTTCAGGGTAAATTGCGATGATATACTCAAGGAAGGGCTTTAAGAGTTTGAGTATCCTGATATAAGGGCGATCCAAGAAACTTATGGAGTTTTTAAAAGGGTTTCAGGCTGCTTTACTTTCGAAACTTCGTACAAAATACCTTTCAGACTTGAGGGCAAACTGGTACTTTATACTTAATTTGTACTTAAGGCTTAAGACACGACGAAATCAAAGACGATTCCTGAACAGAAATGTGATTTTGGCAACTTTTCGGACTGCCTTAGCTTCGAATATGTGGAAAAAATAACTTTCCAAACAGATTCAAGCAAAATTCGGGAAGTAATCCTTAATTACACGCTTTAAGGGTTGGGAATTGGTGGAATTAAAGGCATTCCTAAAACAGAAATGAGATTTTTGATATTTTTTTAAACTAGTCCATGAATATATCGGGTTTGTTACACTTAGGAATGGGCTTTAAGAACATAAATTGCGTTGCAAGAACATAAATTGCGTTGCGAATACCTTTTAGCGTAGATTTGAGGAAAGATTGGGATTATTTGAGAAAACTGAAAATGACCTTTATTAAATTTATAAAAAATTAAGACTGAACAACTGAACCGAACCGAAACCGCGGTTCAGTTGGCTTCAAAAACCATGTAATGGACCGAACCGTTGGTTCAAAAAACTGCGTGAACCACTGAACCGAACCAGTCCTTATTTTCGATCGGCTTGCATTCCTGATATAATCATATTGATTTTTTGTGTTTCATCAAAAGTCTTTTGCTATTTTATTAAACTTTTCCCATATAAAAACACATTAAATAAATTATTTTTTTTCCAAATCCACCTTTTATTTCTCATATATATTTTTTTTTTCATTTTTTTATCACAACAAACTTATCCTCGAATTTTTTACCCCCTTTTTAACCAAAATAATCATTCTTTCCCCCCTTTTAAGCAAGGCAATTGAAATCATTTATTTATGCCTTAAGATTATTAATAACAATTACTCTGAGAATCTAAGTAAATGTTCTGTGCGGATAATCGTTGCTGAAATAACTAACCATCAATAAACAGTGCACCATAAAATTTAGAACAGAGACCCACCAAATGTGATATAGTAGTAAAAAAATTGGCTGGGTTTGTATTGGCTACGGTTTTAGTGAAATAGACTCCTGAAGTTTTCATAGGAAAATGGATTTTATTGAAAAAATGTTTTTTGTTCATGTTCATAGCTGCCCATAAACTTTTTGGAATAGACATTTTATTATTTTTTACGAGGCTCAAGATCGCTGATGAGTGAGAATTTGGTCTTTCATGAAACGCGTCCGATCAAACCTGACGCCTCCTTTAATGTGGTGTGTGGACTCTGCTTAAAGTTAGTTAATAGCATAAGAAGACCTGAGCCAGTAAAAGCTGCAAGAAAACGAAAATATATTTTTCCAATGGTTTTTTTTTAATTTAAAAGTTAGTGAATGAATAAAAAAAAAAAAATGTTTTTGTTTTAGAACTGTGACGTCGGCTGAAAAAGTTTCTGGTCTGCGAAAAGTGGTATTGAAAAAATGTGCGCCCATGACGACCGTCATTCGGGGGTCACTCTGTTATCCGAATTCAAAAAGAATAAAGATTCCGGATAAGTATTGATGTAATTTTGGACTGAACCTCAGATTTGGAAAACAGTTAATTTTGGAAAAAATGGTGGCACTTTGAAAATGATTCTTTATTCGAATAATGCTAACTCTGATACATATTTCGTATACGAATTTTCGTTTCGTTTAAATATCTTTACGGAATTATAGCTCTTCTAAAATGGCTTGACACAGCAGAAAGGGGCCAAAGCCGAGCCTCTCTCAAACTCTTGGCTTGTGCGCTTCTAATTTTCGCACACGAGAAAGGGATTTACAGTCTAACGCCGAATCCGAACGGCAAATTGAGAAGCTATTCATGGCTAATTACTACAAAGCTGGCGCCAACAGCAGAGAGGGGTGACCGGGTGTAAAGTTTATTCAAAGAAAAAACTTTTCTTTAGATGTTCCGAGGCGGGATCGAACCCACGACCTTTTGCACAGCGGTCGCGCACACTAGCCACTGAGCCACCAGGCCACCCGTCTCTGCAAATCCCATTTATCATCTTCGGTGCCTAAACACAAAATTATTCAACAATATTATTTTAACCGAAAGTATTATCTTAGTTCGAGTTTTCTTTCAAATTTTGGATGATAGACAACTGATAGACCGAATTGGCTTGGATATGCCAGATCAATATAGCTTTAAGGCATAACTTGTTAACAGTTTTACAATGCTTGATCTTCCAAGACTTCGGCAACTGTCCTCCTAACTCTTTATATACCTAGTGTAACGATCCAATAAAAATACGCTTTACTTGTTTAGCTTACGGGATATAATTTGATTGTTCTCCTTGAAGTCTACAACACTGCTCAACATTATTATACACAAACGAACAGGCTACTACAACTATCATCAATCTGCATTCTTTCTTTGGAAGTTGCTAATTGATTTGTCGTCATATGCGGGTCAATTTGCTCATCACTAGTAGTTCTTCATTTTAATTCAATCTTTGGCAGGAAAGTTTCTTTGTAAGCCTTCGAAGCCTTCATATTCGACTTCATAAATTTTGAATTATTCATATGGATTTTAAAGCTATTCCAAACCGCTTTTGAGTCGATCCAGTTCAAACTCAGCATACACTTTTGTTGGTACAGAGTATACTATAGTCAGGCTTGAACGACTTTTTACTTGCTATTTATGTATTAGTATTGTGTAAAGCATGGGCTAAAAACCGAGGTTCGACCCAAAATATTCGCAAAAAACCAATGCATGGAACATATTTCGCATTTTTCCTTCAAATCTTTGACCTTAGCCTTGCAAAGTGGATTGATCTCTGGACTCTCACATTTCTCCATAAAGTCATAAGCACCCGGGAACCATCGTACCTATTTCAAAAACTAAAACCTGCTCTCTCTCAAAGAACCAACAACTTTGTCTGTCCACGACCCAAAATGCTATGCTCGAGAGAGCAGTTTTTCATCAGCAGGTTCTCACCATCTTAAAACTATTAGAAGCACCCCTCAGTTTAAAATAAAACTTAAAAAACACTTGCAAATTGATGTTTAAAATTCACTTATAAAAGAAAACTAAAAATCAAATTTAAAATTAATTAAATTATTAGTATTTTGTGGCATGAAACTATATATGTATAAGGTTTAAGTTAGTTATTATTTTCGAAATTAATCGTTGAAACATTGTAGTGACTAGCACAATCAGATAAGTCTATTTGTACTTGTAGTGCTGGGATAAATCAATAAATTAAATTAAAATTTAATTAAATCCTCAATCCGGTTCAGAAACTGTATGAACCACTGAACCACACCAGTCCTAATTTTGGAGTGTCTACCATCCGTAGAATTCATTTTATACTCTGTACCAAAGGAACACAGAGTATATTAAGTTTAAGCAAAAGTATGCAACAGGCAGAAGGAAGCATCTCCGACCATATAAAGAATATATATTCTTGATTCTTGAGGTTCTCAAGTACTACCCCTTTCAGCTGAAGGCCAATTAAAAATTGTGGACAAATAAGGAGAACAAAAAATACAAAAAAAGAGCGCGCCCCTTAGCTGAGCTTTTACATTAAAGCCATCGGGATGACATTTCTTTCTCTTTTTCGCCTGTCAACACGTTTTCATGCCCCCTGACAAAAATTTTGACAAGTAGTCGCCATCATGCCGTCCGAGCAAGAACGTCTTCGTGATCGCGTTGTAAATTCCCACGAAATGCACGCTGACAAAGGTAAAGTGGTTTACAGTAAACCATTTTACCCAAGAGGGCAAGTCCAAACGCACTATTTATATTATTTTACAACTAAAAATAATAAAAAAGAAGTTGGAAGTGGTCGGAAAGCAAACATTATAACCGGCCAAGCTGATTTGAAAGCTAACCCAACTTTTAATTTCGACGAAATCCATTGAAGCTGTTCTTTTGTATATGTAGTCATAAATAAACTGTCAAATTTTTATAAAGATCCGTTGAGAATTGTGGTTATGGCGGCATTTTTAAGTTTATGCAGATTTTTAGTTGTCACCTGTTAGAAAATTCTTCCAGAATTGTAAAGAAATATCTAACTCTAACCGCATACTCCCCTAAACAAAAACTAAAGGCAATCCAAAGTAAAGTAAATTATGCTTGTTTTGTCCAAACTAAATGGGTTTAATCTAACATTTTCAGCTTGTCGCACTTTCTCTCTTGTTTTCTTTTCCTTTTTTTTTTGCACACTTTTCATGCTGTAACAAAACGAATTTCCACCTTTCTCTTTCATACTTTATGCATGAAGTATTCACAGTTACTCAGGCAAAATATCAACTCAACATCACTATGACTACAGTCAATTCGTTATTTATTCATCCAAGAACGCACAACCTGCCTTCCCATCTAGATACTTTGGGGTTCACTCAACTTCTCAGCGCTTGACTTTTAATTAAATATTTATTTTTATGCGAAAATAATACGCAGAAATTAGCACAGGGACCGTTGCCCATTGTAATTATTTGTCAGAAACGCCGGAAGTGCTCGGTTCGGGCAGGCTAGTCCCCGTGCTTAGTTGCTGTGATTAATAATGGCCTTAATTGCAAGTATTTGGCGTGGTCGTGGGGAAAAATGGCTAAGCCGAGGCCCGCAGCGAAGATTTTGGCATTTGATTGATTACAGGCATTTTGTCGCACTAATGCCGAAGGCTTTCGAGAAATACTCGTAAGTTCCGTTGCGGATTAGTTTTAGGCGCAGGCCCAGCATCGAAGCCACTTGAAGGCTAATCAACAATTAATGAGCAATTAATATGCAATTTTTGGTCTGACTATTGTCAGTGGGCAGAGGAGTGCTGAATGGATGTGTGTTTGAGTGTAATCAGGCGTCGCTTAAATGCATAAATTAATAAGCGGTTTCCTTGGTTTCTGGTGTTGTGAATGGTTGTCACTCATTAAGCATACGCCATGTGCGCCAGATGGGTGTATAAACGAGCCATGAATCAATTGAATAAAGTCCAAAAAAAAGTAAATAAATTATTTGTAATAAATCTGGAAATTGGAAAAAATTCAACGAATTAATTTGAGAATTTTTAATTCTTTCCAAAATTTATGCTCATGAATTATGGCTGAGGTTTAATAAACACCAAATTCCATGGTCAATGCACAGTGGGACAAACAAGTGAATTGGTAGGCTGAAATATTGAATTAAGCTTACTTTCCCCCAGATATGAGTGAGATAAATATAGTCTAAGTTTTTATTTCATTTCAAAATGTATTCAAAAAATTCCATTAAAGTGTTTTTGTAATTATGCTACAGCTTAAAAACCAATCCGATCCATATTTTGTCTGGTAGATTCAGTAGAATTTTATAAAATTGTACATGCTAGCTGACTTTTATTTCGAGTCACTGTCCTATTGTGCACTTTCCACGCATTTTTAATTTAAAATAAGTAAACAATGGCAAATTGCATGTGTCGTAAAATTACAACAAAAATGTTTCCATATGCATTAAAAAAAAAGTAATTAATTTTTAATGCTGGCCACACAGAGGGATGGCATTTAAGCACTTTATTCAACCGAAAGGTCAACTATTTGCTTTTGCCAGAAGAAGGCAAATTAAAAGAACATTTGCACGAACAAATAAAACACTCCGTTTGTTTTGGTGCCTTTGTTGTTCACCATGCATTACAAATGCGCCATAAACTGCCGCCGATAAGAGCTGAAACAGCCACGCGTTGTGCGGTTGCCCTAATGCCTAAATGTTCGTTGGCAATTGCATTAATAATGTGCCACATATACGAGAAAGTACGTGCAACTTTAACATAAACTAAGCACATAAATCACAAGCGTTAGACTTGTCAAAAAAAAAGAAAGGAAAATGTGAATGGTACACGCAATCGAAGGAGTAAGAAAACAATGGCAAGAAAATACAATTATATACTTCTGATTTGGAGGCAATTGGGCCAGAGATTCGTTGACCACGTAAATGAAGTAAGAACGAGAGCGTAAGTTAAAGTCGGTCCTGCCCGACTTCGATATACCGGTTACTCAGGGCAATTAGTGTTTAATAGCCTTTCTCTATTTTAATTAAAAGAGCAAGAACGTTAATGTGACCATTTCAATATTATGTGAGAAAAAAGTGCATGCAGCGCCAAAAAGCATGCAACGTTTTTATAATCTTCTTTATGAAACTTTTAGAGATAAAAGATATTGGGCACATACACTACACTGCAAAATATGAGCTTGATATCTTTAAAATTGTTGAAGTTATTCAAAAATTTTTATTGTGGTGGCGGGAGGGGGCTCGGCCTAAATTTGAGGTAAACTTGATCTGCGTAGGAACAATAGGAGTCTAAATACAAAATTTGCTGGCTCAAGCTCTTCTAGTCTCCGAGATCTAGGTGTTCATACAGACAGACAGACATGGCTATATAGACTCGGCTGTTGATGCTGATCAAGAATATATATACTTTAAGGGGTCGGAGATGCTTCCTGCTGCCTGTTACATACATTTGCACGACTTTATTATCTCTTCCTCTTTATTCTATGAGTAACGGGTATAAAAATATAGTAATCAACCAGAAAATTCAACAGAGAATACATATGAACATGAATAGTAGCTGTGGCTGTGTAGACCGACGTTTTGGCTGCCGCCATGGCAAAGCCTTCGCCAGTACACTTTCTGTTGCTGTCACACCAACCAGCCATTTGCAAATCCTATTTATATACCCAGCCGGCGAATGAGTTGAGAATTCTAAGTGCACAAATAGCACGAAATTTCAGCTAGCTTTAAGCTCCGCTGTTTAGGGTAGCTGAAGGTATATGCAAGTAGTATGCTAATAGTCTATTTCCACTGAGCAACATCTAACATCTTGAAGCAAAATGTTTCTATCCCACACGTTCCTCATAAAATAATGTTAGAGAAACTTGTCATGCCCATTAAAATTTGGTTTTGTTTTTAATATTAAATCGGCAAGAAAAGCACTTGAAATAGCCTTGCATGGAAGCTGGCATGAGAAATTAGTTGATGACATGCAAAAAAATCATCCCGACATGATGCAGATCTTTCCAACTTCCTCACAAAAGACACAATTGTCTATGATTCTGAAATTCCGGGCAGCGCTTGCACCAATGCCCACATACCAAATCACATGAACTTCGGTAACCAATAAGTGATGGCAAATTAACCAAGTTAGAGACAGGAACAGTAGAGTTGGCGAAAGTTTTCCCCAGGCACCCAAAGAGTCTTACTTTGTTTTTTACCCCATATGTTTTTTAAAGCTGCTATTGTAGACCAAATATGAAATAAATGACGTTTCAATTTATTTTTTCTTTAAATATTTTTGTATTATTTTATATTCAATACATTTTTAAAAGCTTCAACTGACAGATGTAAGATGTTAAATATTACCAATGTATATTTCAATTTCACATCATCATCAAATTACATGCGTTCCTCTAAAATGTACTCAGTGTGCAGAGACTATAACATACACTTTGACTAAAATCAAAACAGGTCGTTAAACCCATATTCAAAAATATTAAACTAAATTTGCAAAAACTATAAAAATATTGTTCCACTATAAAAAATCTAGTGAACTTTTCATCTTTTACTTGAGTATTTAAAAAGTAAGCAGAGTTACTTCAATGATGAAGCAACCACCTATTTGCCTATTTGTAAATTTTGGTGGTTTTTCTTTGTCTATTGAATTACGAATAACAGTCCTTGAATGAATGGTCCCATTCATCAGCTAATTCCAACTAGCGATTACTGATTTAAGATTTGCGACTCCCACTCACTCGAAGAAATTTCAATATGCATGCAAAGGCTGACTGACCCACCAATCATATTTTTAGCTCGATTCCTTTTCAGCAATCATTATTATCAAATTTACCAATCGCATTGCAGTGATTAGCAGGTAAAATCTGCCATCATAAATCACATATCGCAAATCGAAATTATCTATTTTATATTTTTTATTTGGTTCACCAAGGTCACCAAGCAATGCTTCTTCCTTCTTTTCATTCTTCTTCCTTCTTTTGGTCATTCCGAATTTTCTCATGTTTCTCTTAGTGTAAAGCTTGTTTGATGAATCGACTAGAATTGTCGTTTTCAAAACGTGCGCCGCAGAGTCAGCGGAAATAATAGTAATTGCTATATAAAGCATTAAAAATTCAAAGAAAAAAATAGTTGAACATTTTTAAGATCGTTTAAAATCAATACTTAAACTGTTTAAAATTGCAGTACAATTTATAAGAATATTTGTATAAGCATCTATGAAAAATGGCATGAAAAACCGAGCTGTTCTAAATTCAACTTTATTTGTTAGTCGATTTCGACAGCTTCTAGGGTTGCTGCGTATGAATTTATTTAATCGGAAAGCACTTTTTCTATTTCACTTATTTCACTTTAACCATATTTGATATTAAATATTCAAAAGTAATATTTAAATACTGGTTTAAGTAAAAATAAATGGATTTAAAGAGTTGCTGCTGACGATATACACAAACACGTGCGCAGGCCATCCAGCCAGCTGTTTTCGAAACCGAGTTCAAAAAGTCGAAACGTAACCAAATCGTTCGGAATTGGCAAATAGTAAAACGTTCGTTTTCGTTTCGTTTTTACTTTTTGAAAACGTTCGGAATTCGGAACAGGCCTGAGATATTTATATTTTCCAACATATGATTCCTGCACGATATTTGGATCCATTTATTCAAAAAAGGCTATAAAGTTAGTTCAGCTGGTTTTTGACAGCTACCCAGTTTTCGGGACTTAAGCTTTCCAACTATATGCGAATCCATAGAGTCTTTAAAAGTCTCAAGTCTTTCTAAAAATATGTTTTTGTGTTAAAGTTTTCCATATTTACGCTGATACCCAAGTAACTGTCTAGACCGGTGACAGAATGTCTACTTATTTAAAAACTAATATTGGAGTCTGGCAACGATGATTGCTGTCTCCCCTTTTACTCGCATTACATTTGGATGATCTTCACGATTTCCTTGGTGGTGATCTTAGTGTCTCCAACAAAAACATAAGACTGCTGCTTTATGCAGACGAAATAGTGATGTTGGCTGACGATGTTACTGAACTGCAATAAATGATACATAGACTTGAGCAATACTGCGAGAAGAGGAGAGCGTTTGTCAGCGACGGAAAAATGGGTGTACAAGGGCGAACCAGTCCAAAGAAAAGAAACTCGGAGGCGAAAAATAGTAAAAGCTGTACTTGGACAAACATGCTGTCAAAAAACAATTTTTCATTTCACATGAAGCTCAAGTTTTTTGCGGCAGTGTGCAGATCAATACAGGCAAATGGTAGGAAAGTTTGGGGCTACACACTTCCAGAAGATATAGATAATTTATAATTGTTCTTATACTCTGTTCCAAAGGTACACAGAGTATAAGAAGTTTGTTCAAAAGTATTTAACAGCCAGAAGGAAACATTTGTAACCCTATAAAGCAGGGCTGTAAAAGAATGATTCATTTTTGAATCAATCATGAGAATCATTCACATCTCTAACATTTCTGAATACTTCGATTTTTCAATTACTGGTAAATATCTAATCATTTTGCAAAATTTGTTAAATTAAAGATTCTATATTTTTAGAAACCTGCCGAATCAGAATTTTCTGCATACTTGTCCGACTCGTCAAAGTCGTTATACATGCTTAACAAATATCCACAAATAAAGAAGGTTTTTTTAAAATTTAATACTCTACTTCCATCGTCAGCTGCAGTAGAGAGACTGTTTTCTTACGCTTCCATTTTAAACATATCAAAACGTGGATGCCTAGCAGTTGAAAACTTTGAAAAGATTTTATTATTAAAAGTAATACTTTATCTAAAATGGGTTTGTTTCTGTGCTAATACTGATTTAGAATGATTATACTTTGGGGTCTGATTTGCTTCCTTTTGTCTATTACATACATTTCCACGAACTTGGTATACCCCTTTTTAGTATTCTGCGATTATAGGGCTTAAAATCTTCTCATAATAAACACAAAACGTGCATTTAAATTTAAGTCGACTCTGTTTTATATCAAATGAATGAACATACAAATTTTCCAACTCATTTGATTTAATACAAAATCAATTCAATTCTTTTTTTTTTGAATTAGGTCAAAATCAGTACATTTCGGATTTTGCAAAGAGAGGAATAATTCAAACTTTTCTTAATTCAATGTGAGTTAAAAATAAAAGTGAATCATTCTTTTACTGCTTTGCTATAAAGTATATATATTTTTGAACAGCATCAACAGCCTAGTCGATTTAGCCATGTCCTTCTGTCCGTCCGTCCGTATGAACAAACAGATCTCAGAGATGGTAAGATATAGAGGTTCAACATGTATGGGACATATGTTTCATGTTGTTACTTGCAGACAGATCGTTTATTTCAAATTTTTGCCACGTCTCCCCCCACCCCCGCAAATTGGATAAAACGTCTCACAGCGTTTAATAGGCAGAAAGTTCGTATTATTATCTATCGATCCGCCAAAGGAATGGAAAAGATCGGATGAACGATAGTCGAGTTATAGGAAAAACAAACAATTATGGGCAGCACCGGTTGCAACGGTGATGAGCAGCACTTCACAGGTACAGAGTATGTTATAGTCGGGCTTGACCGACTTTCTTGTTTTTTTAGCCTTTAAAGCAGCTTTTTTTTGTTCCGTAAAGTCAAAAACAGTTGGTTTTTTCTCGACAAAAGTTTTTCAGCGCTGGTCAACGCGGTATACCGAAGTCCATCAATGCTGAACCTAACCCACGCTCTTGTTTGTTATACCCTTGCAGAGGGTTTTAGTGAGAAAAACTTTTTTGTTTTAATAGAAACATCCTTTTCACTGGCATATACTTATTTTAAGTACTTACACAATTCTACAGCTTTGTTAAAATCGGATGACAATAGCATATAGCTGCAGTACGACTGAACGGTCGAAAATGAAGTTCTAGAGAGAAAAATTTATTTGATTTCAATGAAAACGCCTCCAAACTTCGTATTGCTAAGTTTGTTATGCTTTTCCATAATTCCATAGAAAAGTAATGTCCGAAAAGAAGTCTTAGTTAGAAAAATTTGTTATACCCTTGCAGAGAGGAAGCATCTCCGACCACATAAGGTATAGATGGCTATAGCATAGAGCTGTCATAGGAACGATTGGTCGAAAAACTAGTTTTAGTGAGAAAAACTTTTTTCTTTTCAATGAAAACGCCTTCAAACTGTGCACTTCGTAGTTTACTATGGTTTTCCATGTTTCCACTAAATTTGGTGGAAATCGGACATCGAAATAGTATAGCTGTCATAAGTAGAGTCTGAAAAGTAGTCTTATAAAAACTTTTTTGTTTTCAATATAAACGTCCTCAAAGCTAATTTTATGAATTTTGGTCAAATCGGATGACTATAGCATTCACTTTGGCGAAATATTCGAAAAAACTTTTGGTTTTTAAAAATGTCCTACGTTATATTTATTGTTATATTTTAACAAATTTTTTTTGTAAAATCGGATGACTATAGCATATAGCTGCAGTACCAATGATCGATCGAGAAAGAAGTTCTAGAGAGAAAATTTTTGATTTATAGCTTAATACATGTTAGTTTGTTATGCTTTTCCAAGATTCCACTAAATTTGGGCGAAATCGGACATCTATATAGTATAGCTCCCATCGAAAAGTACGGTCCGAAAAGTAGTCTTATTTAGAAAAACAAACTTCTGCCGAGCCAAAGTTAACTTTTCCTCATTTTTTTTACTAAGACTGTTATGGGAATTAGTCAACTCGGTTCGTTGCTCTCTGGTCCCTTACCCAAATACCTTTCTCACTTTCGAATATTTTAATTCTTGTGTTTCATGTGTAACGTACACATCTTTTACATGGCAGAACAACTACTCCTGCCATAGAGGTTATCTTATAGTTGTTTAGGACAATTGACCAATCCTTTTCGGTCTGGCTTACTGGTAATCCCATTATGTAGTATTTTTTGAGAGAGTTGATAAATTTTCCATATTTTTAATAGAGTTGACTTCAAGGCTGCACAACTCTAAAATTCTGCAGAAGTTACGGTCCATAGGCTCGAACCCATTGTGAGAGAAGCGGGTCCATAACTAATCGAACCGTAGGTTTTGTATCTTTTAAGCGAATAAGCCAAGCCTTACCTGCAACTGCAGTAAATTGGAGTATCAATCACTTTGTCGCAAAAAAAAAAAAAAAAAATTGTATGCTGATTTATATTCCGATGTAACTTTATATTGATTTGCATATTCATGCAATAAAAAATCTGTGTATATGTAAAAATATATAAATTGACAACAGCAAACCGGAGACCATTACAAAAGCTTACCGAAAAACCCAACACCATTAATTAATTTCCAATTGTGTCAATCCGCAAAAAAATGTCCAATCTCTGTCATAATTTTTGCCTTAACTGCAAAACATTTTGGGTGCCTCTGCACTCTCACACGCACACAGAAAAACAATTAATTTGTGTGTCTGTGAGGAGGGGGCAACTGCTGCATCAGCATTCATTTCCATTATGAATGTCAACAGCAGTAAAAAAAAGAATACAAGCCCACAAAGATGTTACCATGGCTAGGCAGAAAAAGTGGACCAGGCGGTTAGCCAGTTCCCATGTGCAATTTGAACGAATTTAATTATTGTTCATGTGCTGAAATATGAGCAAATTTATTTATGGCCCGGCCAAAGGGGCAGACCTGAGGACTGGAGTTCTCGTGTACTGGTTGTCATTGTTTTTTAACCATTTGCTGATGCATAAATAACCCCTCGTTCACCTGCCTCCACAACCCCATCGAGTGGTAAGCAATTTTTATTATTTTTAGTGTTTGCATTGAGAGTCGTCGTTACCTGGTTCTGCCCAACTGGGCGTATGAGTTATGGGGCATGGCTGGCGTATGATTAATATTCAATTATATGGCTCATTCCCTTACTTTCTTTTCGCAAAAACAAAGGAATAAATGGCATGCATGCGACAGCCACGCCTTGTGTGCGCGCGCCGGAAAGTATACTACGGTTTGGCTGCCAGCCTCGGAAACTTTGCTAATTGCCCCTCATCAGCAAAAAACAATAAAATTAATGCCTTCAGCATAGCGAACGAGAGTCAATTTCATCAAACTTTTCATTCGCTTTTGTTAAACAAATTTGCATTGTTTGTTGTTTGCCGTTGCAGACCAACATGTGCCTCCATTTTCATTTAATTATGCCCATGCCCATGTGTGGGGAATTCTTGATAAATTCGCGTGTTGTGAATGCCACAGCCCTCGAAACGTAAGCTCATAATTATGAAAATTGGGCAAAATACCAAAATTAGAGCCATGGCAAAAATGGGAATTGTTTGAGTTTACTTTTCGGTGTAATTAAGTGTTTAGGCCAGACTTTTTTTTAAAGCGAAGCTCTTTAACGAGTGAAGCCAAAAAAGTACTTAAATAAACCTCAAGGAATGTACTTTCTGTGTGTGTGTGTCGGGATAACAATCGACAGTCATACAACACCAAAGCCAAACCGCAGTCGTTGCCCCTCCTGGTCCAGCCGTAACGCTGCTTCAGTGGTTAGCACATGTAAAATGCCAAAAACTTTGAAAAGGAGCCAAGCGATAGACATCAATTTGAAAAATGGAGCAAGGCAACAACAACAAGAACAACCACAGAAAAGGCCAAACAAACAAGGGCCCAGCTCAACACACAGCAAACGCTGAACAATCATCCCGTTGCACACCGGGCGTATACTTAACGTTAGTTTTGCTCGAAATTTGAACAGCATAAATTTTGACAGGCACACAACAGACACACATGAATTCGTCCTGACTGCTAAGGGGGAGGCAACGTGCTACAATACAAAAAAAAACCTCTGGCGAGGGAGTCGAAGGGACACCTAGGACATGGACCAGCCATAACAAATGCTTAGCCATACGTCACTCATACGCCAAGGTGGAACGACAGGATGCAGGATATAGCTGTAAGGGTGTGTGTCATGCGTACTCAAAATGAATGTCCTCTAGCAAATTGCCAATGCTGCTGCCAGCCTGTGCGCCTGGATGCTCGGCCGGGTCGTAGAAAATTCAATAAAAACAAATTGATTGCTTTGAAGGATTTGCGTGCATGCTAAAAGGTAAAACGTAAACAGAAAGTCTCACACTTTGGGGTTCGGGATCAGGCTAAGTGGCAACTGGAAGATTGTCAGCTACGGTGGACGACAAATAACCGCAGGCAGGATTTTCCCCCCGCCGTTTTAGGCAGGATTTATCACGGCTCATTTGCCTGTGCCCACGCTAAAGAGCTAAAAACCTGACAACTTGATTTGGACTTAATGTAACTTTTTACACTGGGGAAAATATAGTTGATTGAGTTTTAAGTCAAATCCTAAAATTAGGAGAAATACAACAGAAAAAATAATAATTAGAAAAACGTGAAAAATTTACCAGATTTCAAAAAATAAAGTTGATTTGTTAACCGAATGCAACTATCTAAGAACTTTTTATAATTCGAAATGTGTACTTAACTTAAACAATTTTGTGTATAATTATGCGCAGTTTTATTAAAATTTTGAGTTGGATTTTTTTGGTTTTGGTTTTCTTTAGTTACCGCGAGAGCTTTTAGCTTTCTCATATAGCTGCATGAGCCAAGAAGCTTAAGAATTATACCCAACTTTACATATTTTTCTCGGTATTTTCTGTATTTGTTACAGCTAGTGTCTTTTAGAGGGAGCTAAAACGATGCCCGAAAAATATAGCAAAAACCTGTCACGAAAGTCTTATTAATTCTAACATTTAAATTGACATTTTTCCGACTGGTTTTTAAAACAAGAAATATTTTATCAAACAGTTTCTCCAAGCGATTTCCATTTTCCATTAAAAATCTTTGACTAAAATATACAGCCAAATTAAGAGCTATTTCAGTGAGACTAACAAATGGTCAAAATGAGGCAACCAAGCATTAAAGTTATTTCAAATGATCGCTAATCGCCACCTTGCCTTGAGAATAACTGGTGACAACTAAAAATCAGCACCAACTTAGAGAGAGCGCGTCCTTAGCAGAGCTTTAGTTAAAAGCTTTCGGGATGACATTTCTTTCTCTTTGTTCTCCAGTCAAAAAATTTTACAAGTAGTCGCCATCATGCCGTCCGAGCAAGAACGTCTTCGTGATCGCGTTCTACGAAATGCACGCTGACAAAGGTAAAGTGCTTACGGTAAAGCCTTTTACCCAAGAGGGCAAGTCCAACCGCACTATTTATAGTATTTTGCAACGAAAAATAATATAAAGAAAAGTTGGAAGTGGTCGAAAAGTAAGCATTATGACCGGCCAAGCAGTCAGAAAGCTAACCCAACTTTTTAGCAGCAAAAACAACATAAGTCAACGAGATTTTTACACTCAGAGAAAAAACCAAGAAGATTGTTCTTGATATCAAGAATATTTATCCAAGAAGAAAAATACTGAAATCAAGAATATAATTTCGAGAATAGTATTCTTGGTCTTAGAATTTATCTTCTTGATATGAAGAATAGATCTTCTTTGTTGCATGCATAAAAAATGTCGGTGGTGGGAAGGGAGGTCGGTGGGTGGTAGGGTAGTAGCATGTAGGTGTACTGGGACTCGAACACGGAACCTCGAAATCCTAAACTCACTGACTCCACCGCTCAGCCAACGACACCACGCCTCAGGTGTTTACCGCGGCTTCTAAGTCGTATTATAAATTGACGGTGCCAGGGCCAGCCAAAGCTGAGAGTGAGAGAGAGAATTGTTCTCATTTATTGCTCGCGCTTTCCGTTTATTGGCTCCACGCTCTTCCCTCGCTTTCAAGCTCTCCTCGGATTCGAGAAAATTTTATCTTAAAAACCAAGAAGAAAAAATACTGAATCCAAGAAGAATTCGTTCTCACCGATTTTTTTCATTTCTCTAGGTGTACTATTCCTTTGGCGGCTCGATAAATAATCTTGATTTCAAAATATGCCGAGAAAGTTTGAACCTTCTATCTATCTATATCTATCTTCTATATATCTATCTATCTATCTATAAAAACTGACGGAGATATGACGTTTTTTCTAAATTGATCTGCCTGCAAGTATAAGAAGTTTTTGTCCCATTCACGTCGAACCTCGATCTCTTACCATTTCTGAGATCTGTATGCTTATTCAGACAGACGGACATACAGACAGAAAGACGGGCGGACACACAGACATGGCTAGATCGACTCGCCTGTTGATGCTGATCAAGAATATATATACTTTATAGGGTCGGAAATGCATCCTTCTGGCTGTTACATATTTTTGCACAAACGTAATATACACTGTGTACCTCTGGTACAAAGTATAACAAAAATAAAATCAAGTCATTTTTTGTTGTCTTTTACTTTAAAATTAAGAATAAAAAACTACTTAAGTAAGTTAACTAGAGCATAATAATGCATTAAATGTATTTTTGCCTCAAAATTAATATTTTGAACTAAAAAGAAACCAGGGATTAACACCTATACGATTTTCGGTTCCGGTTCATGTACCGGTAAGACCCGAAATGAATGTTTCGGTTTCGATACGGTACCCAGTTTTTTATTTCCGTATACTGGTACGTACAGGTACATACCGATATAAGTACAAATTTTTTGAAAAATGTAAATTGTAAATTCTGGGATAAGTCCAAATTATTTTATTCCTTTGTAATTAACAAAACAACATTCAACATTAAAGTTTCAGTCGTTTGACATTTAAATCGTTAATAAAAAAGGAATTTATCTCGCTTTTCTATTTCCTGATCGAGCGATTACGCAAGATATTTCATATATGCAGTGTATCCAAATGGAATAATGCCCTGTCCTCACTACAACTGCATTTTCGCATTTTGGGCCAAATGTACATTTTCTCCCATACAAAAATCTATAGCCACCTGAGATGGCAGAAAGGAGCATTTTGTAACTATGTAGTCGCATTACTCATTAGCCATTCGATTGTTCGATAGTTTCTATCCGATTCTCTGCTATTTTTGTGTCATTTGACAAAGTTTCCAACACTACATAAAGGTGCGCTAAATGGCAGATGGTTAGAACTTACATTCTTTTTATACTTTCATAAAATTATTACAAACTAAAGCAATTACACAATGATTTGCAGAATTTTTAAACTTCCAATGTAATTGCAATTTGTCTGATGAGGCCGTAAGCCTTCTGTTGGACCTCTGGCCAGGGTCGCAAGCCATCTGTTCGACTGCTGGCCAGAGCGGTTTCGGTATGAAATACAGTCGAACTTCTGTATAGCGAATCTTAAGAGGACAAAAATATGCTTCGTTATACAGAAAATTCGTAATATAGAATAGTTTGAATATTGAACGAAATTGCAGTGTTCTGGAAGATAATTCGGCATAAAGAAAACTTTATTCTACAGAAGTTCGACTGTATTATGATTTCTGTTGTAATGTGACTTTTCGTACACTTTGGAAATTGAATTCATGTAAGCCATCTGAGTATTTTTAAGATTCTAATAAGAATGTCCAAAACTTTTGAAGTCGGATTTGTAGGACTCGTCTATAAGTTCTAGGAATGCGCTTCGAAAACGGAGAATGCCGGCAAGAAGAGAATACGTACAATGCTTCTTACACACCCTATTAATGGTATGAGAAAAAAATCTCCTGGCTAAGATTAAATGATTATCAACCTTCAAGAAAAGAATGCACACTGGTGACAGTTATATTTAGAGATCGGCTGGCAATTGCGGAAGACTTACAGGAGTACTTGTTGTAAAATTTGTGTCAAGTCATCCTTAAAGGCTTTATCTCTCCTAAGGATCAATTCGGTGTATCAATGGTCCCTTTGGTAGAGGGTCGAACTAAAATTATCTTAGGAAAACGAAGTTGAGAAGTAGGTATCATTGGCTAGAGGAAAGCGATTCACGTTTTAAAACACATCAGAGAACTGAACCGAACCGAACCGTTTTTATACCCAGTTCCCATTGAATATGGGAAAAGGGGGATCATAAAGTTGTGCAAAAGTATGTAACAGGTAGAAGGAAGCATTTGCGACCCTATATAGTGTATATATTCTTGATCAGCATCAACTGCCGAGTCGATTTAGCCATTTCCGTCTGTCCGTCCGTCTGTCTGTCCGTCTGTCTGTCCGTATGAACAAGTCGATCTCAGAGACTATAAGAGATAGAGCCACAAATTTTTCCATGTAGGTAGGTGTATACCAGATTCAAATCGAGTTTGTTTTAGATTAGGAAAACTCCTCCCCCTCCCCCCTTTAAGCGCAAAAAACTCTGAGCCACAATTCTTAAGTTAGAAGCTTGAGACCTTATATAAATCAAGTGAGATTAATAAGATCGGACAAAAAACACCGAAGTTATATACGAATCAATTTTGCTTGTAGGAGAGAGGGGGGCCTTGCATTGTCAGTTAACGCGATTGCGCGTGCTTGTGTGCGTATGTTAGAGTGTGTGTGTATGTGTGAGTGTGTGTATATGTTTATGAAAACACAAGAAGGTACAACAGGGAACAGGGTATTTTGTAGTCGGGGCACTCGACTACAGCTCCCTTGCTTGCTCTTTTTGGTTTTCGGTTCGGTTAAGCATTTCTGAAAGGAAGCCTGTTCGGTTTGCGGTTCGGTTCACTCGCTGGAAAAAGTTCGGTTCGGTTCAAACCGAACCGGTTTGCATCCCTGATTTTCGGTGATGACGATAATTTTTTTGAAAATGTGCTTCTGTGAGGAAGCCACATAAAAATGACCCCAAACTACATTTCCTGCCTGAAGTTTAGTTGTGGCCAACTCAGTTACAATTTCGCGAGCTGAGTCCCGCACTTTCCGATACAGAAAAAAGAATCTGCGGCCACAAAATTGGAGTAAATGTTAAAGACGTCTTCAGCCAGCAAATGTTTTAGCATCCTGTAGGTTAAGCTCCAACGCGTGGGGCAATCAGTTGGAGGTTTTTTGAGGTGCTTGTCCGCCATAAGGTAGCTGATTGATGGCGTGCGAAGATTTTTAACAAGGGCTCTGGCAGATGATATAGCCTTGCGCGTAACAACGCCTAATGTGCTTTGTCACAACCTTCGATTACATACATATATACATTGTACACACATACTTTGCAAACGTACATATGTACATTTGTAAATATGAGAACTTACCTTAGTTTATCACTATCTTTTTATAACACTTCTGCTCATACCTGCTTTAATATCAAGGAAAAAGTATTTCCGATTGGGATATGTTTTTGGACGAGGTATATGTACTTTATTATTAATGAATTGATAAACTTGCAATTTATGCTGCGAATGCCTTCTTCTTCTTCTTTTACTGCTTAGAAACCTATACATTTGTCTCTTTCTAATAATTGCATATGCGAAAAAGGCGCCAAGCGTTTACACGTTTGATTATTTCGCAATATCTATCGCAGTGCAGAGAATACGACGCGCTAATGATTTCTTTGTATGGTTTAAGCACAATAGCAAATGACGCTGTTCAAAAAAATAAGCACAAAATCAGCGAAAGAAAAGAGGGAAAAATATGAAAATGTATATAAGCGTCGTCGAAAAGACGAACGATGGCCGTCCAGGGTTATAAAGTCCTAGACTTGAAGAATTGCACTTTATCTAAGAATTTGTTTTATTGGAACAAACAATTTCGTACTTATAACTTAAACTTGATACAAGCACAAATGATTTGATATTTATCTGAGTGTATGACCGGCAGGCACAGTATTCTGCCATAAATTCAACAAAGCTGACCAAAACACATCCTTGGAGTACGCTCTCACGCATAATTCCATTCGACTTGGCCTGTTCTTTATATGTGTACATATTTCGTTTTCAGATTTATGTTGAAGGCGAACTTCTGTTCAGCTTGTGTTCTTCCTGTTGCCGAGCATAGAACACATTAAAATCCTTTTTATGACCGCCATAAAAGTCAAGTTGATTCCCCCTGACTGTTTCTGTTGCTTTTGGTTGTGCTGTTATTGTTGGTTGGTTGGTCCAGCCAAAACGCTTGACCCCAAAAAGAGAACAAGTTGTATTCAGAGGGGCGCAAAAGGTGCGTTTAAGTGCATTAAAAAATCATGTGAACTGGACACTTTGTTGTGAAGGTAAATGGAACATTTTGATAAACTTTAAATGTTCTCTTCTTTTTGTGGTTGGTAAAAATCTGTGGCAAAATCAATTTAGGTAAAACAATTTCTTGTCTTATTCTGCTGAAATTTTTGGCTGGTTTTGCTTTTCCAATTATTCGAGAAACCCAATCCTATCTAAGTAGAGCACACGCATCTGGGCAAACAATAAACGCAATTAAAGGCTGCATACAAATAGGCGTTGCAGCAGCTATGTAGCATGCTGCGTAATTTCATTGCCTTCAATTACATGGACTGCAACAATAAAATCCTTGAACTTTGTGCCACCCCCGTCCACCTCCCTCCCTGGCAGTGTCTAAACCTCTTGGGCTGACCCACTTGAGAAATTGTTAAGCGGGGCCAGGACAGCCCAGCACTTGAAAATGAGTCTCCAAGGAGCTGCTTCTTGTTGCTGTTGTCCTTGATGCTGTGCGCCATTTTATAATAATTGCAAGAGAGACCGCCAAAATACGAGAGTACATAGTACGTAGGGATGAATACAAGCGACCCTTAACAATCATATTTCAAGCGAACGCCAAAAATGTTCGCCTTTTGTGTACGCAGCGGCGGCGGGTGGCAGAAATGTGATAAATGAGGGCGGAGTAGGGGGCGTGCAAAAGTGTGAATGTAATTATGTAATGGGAAAATTAAATTTGGTACAAGATTCAAACATCGGTATTAAAATTGGTGAAACTGTGTCAGGAAAAATCGTAGAAAAGTTACTGTACAATTGAGGTTCCCCACAATGAAAAAAGATTTCCATCAAAAGCCATTCATTAAAGTCCCGTTTCGGGTAATTTGGTTTCAATTTCTTATGATCACTTGGGCGCATTTCTCATGCGTGTTAATGCTGAGTGAAATCCCTTAACTGCCATGCTTTATTTTTTGTAGATTTCCTTCGTCAACCACTTACAAAAATCCTTTTTGCAATTTAACACATTTATCTCGTTCATTTTCATCCCTCAGCCTGAGACCAGCACGTGTCCGCAAAAAACACACACAACATTAGGAAATGTTTACCATTTGCACTTTTCTTTTTCCCCTCCTGCTTTCCACTTGGAGTAGTTCACAGCTCCAGGAACTCAATCAACAAATGTTGGACTGACCCACATTTTATGAGAAATTTGCCAACATCAAATGGTAAAAAAAAGAACATCAACTGCCTAGGAAATAAACAGAAATAAGAGGGACATGCAGATACGTAAATACACTCGGAAAAAAGAAAAAGGGTAAAGAGAAAATGATAGAAATTCTCATTTCAAATAGAATTTTTAACAGTCCCGGTTTTTGGGCAGAGTCAATACTCATAATTTTATACTTTCACTCAGTACTGCACACATCAAAGACTGAAAATATTGAAACAGAGGCTGTATCGGTCTAAGCGTAACAAAAATGTTCACTGTCATTGTGCTCACTGTTGAATTGCTTTAGTTAAGCTTACAGCAATGATCCCTTTGACTGAAAACCAAAAATAGGACCATTAAGTGTGCTTTTCGAAGTCTAAAATGTTTGAGTTGAAAGGCGTCAGAGTTTTTTTTATTGAAGTTGTCTGCCTTCTGCATTCATTCAAACTTGCGATGAGATTGTCACATACAGACGCGCTCACACAAGTGCATTCATCAAAAAATCGAGCCAACTCCGCTCTTTGTATATTGAAAACTGCAATTGGTTGACATAGAAAAGCAGACCCAGCAGTCAAAGTGTTTTTATTTTCTTAATTAATGTTTCACACAACAACTGTCATTTTTTTACTGCAGACAAAACGAAAATGTTTAGCGAATTTGGCGACCTCTGTTTTAGGTTTTTGCAAATGGATTGTTGGTGTTACCGCAACTGAAAGTGTACTGACGAAGGCTTTGCCATGGCAGCTGCCGAAACGGCCGTCTACACAGCCACAGCTACTGTTCATGTTGATATGTATTCTCTGTTGAATTTTCTGGTTGATTATTGAACTATAATCAAACCTCGACCTTGAGCCTGCTAGCATACACTTTGACTAACTCGAAATATTTTAAAATTTGTTAGTTTATACTTTAAGGACCCAATATATATTCAAAGACTTACACTTTAAGCCAGTTTATTAAAAACATAAAGAAAACTCAACATTTATTATTTAAGTCGAAAAAGTTCTTAAATCAGTGGCTTAGGCAAGGGCGACGCTTTGGGGATTAAACCTCCTCTAAATATATATTTTCACGCAAGATACTAGACTAAGCCAGAAGTGACTAAATGAAATTTTTTTAAAAACAAATGGAGTTCTTAATAAGCACCAAATAGCTCTTCAAAAACCTTAAAAAAAATCTTAAATATAATCGAAAATATAAATTTTTGGTTCATAAACTAAAATTCAAAATTTACAGAACTAAAAAATATTGATTTTTGGCGAAGCTATAAATGTTATTTAATACCAAAATTTTTCCTATAGAAATACAATGCTAGAAGTCTGGATAGCACAAAAGGCCGTTGGTTTAAAACCTCCCCGAATCACTGAACCTAACCAACGTTAGTTCCCGAACGGTTTGGATCCCTGCTTGAACAGTGTACTATTCTATACAAGCCAAAATTTCCTAAAGTCGAGACCTAAAGTATTCTTTTTAGGCCTTAAGTGGGTGTACCATTCCAACCAAACTACAGTTCTATTTTAGATCGTATGCTCTAATTCTGCTCAAAAATCTGATGAATTTCGACCTTGGTCAATAAAATTAGTCTTATCCACGCCTATTCCCTTCAGACCCACATAATTACATACCTCAGAGAATCAAGCTTATGTGCTTGGATGCTATGTTAAAGGCATATACTGAGTCTTAAGTTAATTTTAGTTTATAATACTTCTCAAAAAAAAAAAGACAAAAAAAAGACTGATAAATGGTAATCAGATTGGTGAGACAGTTTATCGTGTCGGTCACTGTTAACCCGATTGAGAATGAACTGCCGAACTAGCTTAAAGCCTCTAGTCGAGAAAATTTATAAGCATCGGTCATCAAAGAGACACGAACGTCGTAAAGAGTCGGATACAAACAATACAAATACAATTTGGTTATGCTTTTTAAATATATTAAGTTAAATATAAACTATTTTTTTTTAAAATAATGAAATATAACTTTTTATACCCTTGGAAAGGGTATATTAAAATTGTCGAGATGCTTGTAACGCATTACCGCCTTCGTATGTTTCTATGCAATTTCCTCCGTCAGTTTGAAAGTTATCTTTACGAAACTTTCCATAAGACTTTGTACTACAAATACGGTGCACATTTCTCAGTTGCCAAAGGAACGATCGTTCGAATAACTAGCTAAAGTGAGAAAAACTTTTTTGTTCTGTTAAGTTTTCAATGCTTTTTCACAGTTTCACTTAGTTCGGTCGAAATCGGAAGACTATTTAGTACAGCAGCCATAGAAAAGTTAGCTTTGAAAAGTAATCTAAGTAGTATGCGTTTTATATTTTTTTATATTTTCTTTTGGTCAAAGGTTTATTTCACTTAATTTCCTCGGGGGGGGGGGGGGGGGGGTGGGGGGGTTGTTTGCGGGGGTTGGGGGGGGGGGGGGGGTTGATTCAAGCCTCCAACCCCCCCATACCCCCGGGGGGGGGGGTGGGGGGGGTGGGTGTTGGTTTGTTTGTTTGGGGGGGGGGGGTTGGGTTTATAACCCCGGAACATCTAATGAAAAGTTTTTTTCTTTGAATAAACTTTACACCCGGTCACCCCTGTCTGCTGTTGGCTCCAGCTTTGAAGTAATAAGGCATGAAAAGCTTTTTAAAAGTTGTGCAAAACTATGTAACAGGCAGCATCTCCGTCCCTATAAAGTATATATATTCTTGATCAGCATCAACATCCCAGTCGATATGGCCATCCGTACCACAGTGGTCCCAAATCCCTAAGAGCTGGCCAAAAGTCGAAAAAAATTATTTGTTTTTGTCAGAGATGGTAAGAAATAGAGGTTTGACATGTATGGGACAAAAACTTCTTATACTTCTTATATTTTTGCCATTTTGTTGGTGTTTGGCAGCACTTCACAGGTACAGAGTATTGTAGCGAGATTTGGTCAATCCGTTGACCTACCTTGGTGGGTTATCGAGCGGAACTAAATTGTTTAGGGTGATAGGGGAAAAATTATACCGCAGTGGCAAGCCGAGCAAAATAAAAGAGGAGTCGTCCGCCAATCAGTCAGTTAGAATTTAGAGAGTTTATTTGCATGTGTCCAATTGTCTTAATGGAAAAAAATTAAGAGACTCTTTTCACGTGTACAATTAGGTTAGCCGGAAAAAATTAGAGAGCGCACTTAAGGTAAAAAGAAACACGAGATCAGTATCGATATCAGTACATGACTCGTGACATGACCCTTAGCATTAACTGCGGTCATTAGGACTGGTTCGCTACAGTATGTTATAATCGGGCTTGACCGACTTTCTTTCTAGTTTATTTTTAAAAACATATATCTATTTAGATCAACACAGACCACGATATTTACTATTATACGGGTATTAATAGCACCTGTAGAAGCTTATTAAACACTGAAATTGACTGCGGAAACATTTAGAATGCTGCAGATAGCCTTTAAGTATCAGAAACTGTCTTCCAAGAAGGTTTACAAGTGGAATAACGACTTCAAGGCAGGCCGCGTGAGTGTTAAGAAGAATGTGATATCTAATCGTCAAAAAACATCGACTGATGAACATCACATCAAGAAAGTCAATGAAATGGTGCTTGGTAATCGTCGATTGATATCATATCATTTGGATCGATGCTGGCGATTTTGAGTGGCGAATTGTTCCTGAGAAAATTCCACTCTCGTATGGTTCCAAAAAACTCTCAATTATGTTAAACCAAAAATTCAACAAATATCGTTCCGCAACCTGATTGTTCACCTTACTTGGCTCTGTGTGACTTCTGGCTATTCAGCGAACTCAAGAAACCGATCAATGGGCAGCGTATTGATTCGATTGAGGTGATAAAAGAAAATTGGCATAAGGCACTTAAGGCCATTCAGAAAGGGGACTTTGCCAAGTGACATGATACTGTAATATTGTAAAAATACTGTGAAATAGATTAAGATAAATATATAGAAATTTCCTATTAAACAAATAATAACAATACCTTGAAATAAATGCACACTAGGATATCGTGGCACATTTTAAGCACACTCTGAGACGAATTTTTCAGTAATTAAATACAGTGGCCACAACAACAAAGATAGTTTGAACAAATTTCAATCCCAATGCATATGCCTTTCGACTAACCTCCTCATGGAGCTTAATAACAAGAAGGAATTTTGCGCTATTTGCGATCTTCCAATTCTCAAGTCTTAATTCTCCAGGTTGGTGTTTTAAATAGAAATGGCTTGTTAGTGTGACTGCAGCCGAAACAGCCGCCTACACAACCACTGCTGCTGTTAAATATTCTGTTGGTTATTGAATTAAAATCAATCCTCGACCTTGAGCCTGCTTGCATCCACTTTGAACAAATAAATAAAGATTATGAAAATAAAAAAAAAATAATCTATTCAATTTGTTCTCAGTATAACTTATAAGGTATAGCCGCGTGTGGTGCCTGCAATACAAGGTATCCCGGCGTAACCTATAGGTCCCTTTCTTTTGTGCGGAAATTAGAAGCACACAGCCAATAAATCGAGAGAAGCTCGTCTTGGCTCTATGGGGCTTGTAGAGTCAATTATCTTTTTTTGTGAAGTCTTGGGCGACTCCACTAAAAATTTATAAACCTTTGCTAATAATTCTTTCCAAAAGTTATTTACTTGTGTGTTTTTCTTGAGTTTTTTGGTATAACCATGGGACCGAAATCCGAATCAGTTGAGAATTATAAGCTTAGCATTACGTAAATAAAATTCGACTTGAAATCTATGTCGTACTCAATTCTAGTAATTTTGCTGTGAATTAAACATTGATTTTTAGAATTTATTGACTTAACTTTGTAAATATTAACTACTAAAAACAAACATTTAGTGATTTTATGGTTTTTGACCTTTGGAAATTGTTTTTTTTAGCAGTGTACTCGTTTGTTTATGTATAAGTATAACTCAAGCTTATCACTCCGGTTCCAGACCATTGCGTATTAAAAACATTTTTGTTACGCCAATAAAAAGTCGGAAAAAATTTTGCATAATGTCCAGGCCATAAAAAAAAGCGAAGCTCAGTTGATGTTGCTGTTGTTGTCGCTGTTGACATTTCCGTTTTTGAGGCAAAACTAGGCAATGGGGTTACCCACCTCCTACTTCGCACTTTTTGTATAAAATGTTTGCCTATTTATGTTGCTGAAAGCGGCTTCATTTTTTATTGCCCAGACAGACAAAGTGGAGGCAAACTTTCCTGGTGCCTGATGTTACAAATGTGCCTCCGAGCGTCCATTCGGGGCCAGATGAAAAAGCTGGGCGCAAACTATGTATATTGTTTGTCATTAACAAGGTTGACGTGGAAAAACTAAGCTGGCTTTGATGAAGGAAAGCTGTTACACGAGACGACGAGTGAAAGGGCGAAAGGGTTTTCGGGGCGGCCTGACATTAATTTTGTTTTCATAACTCTTGGTGCAGCAACAGCAGTTACTGTTTTGTCCTGTCCGACCCTGCCAAAATGAAGACATTTTGTTGCACTGCCAGTGGTTGTCAGTTTTTCTTTTTTTTCCTTGTATATTTTCCATCTCTTTTTCTGTAGCCAAAAGCGTGAGCTTGATTGACATGGCGTCTGCTTTGGCTTGACTTTGCTTTCTGCTAACTGACCGTGACATAAAAACAAAAAAATAAAGTACAAAAAACACAACAAGTGCAAAAACAAATTAGCACAGTTTCGTTTGTGTGTGTGGGGGGGTTTGATGCATTTTTGACAATGAACATCAGCTGTCTGTCAGTCTTGTTACTTATGATGAGACAATCAGTCAGTTGGTCTCCCGGAGTCAGCTCGAATGTCAGGGTTTTTTTTTTGTTTGGCAAATGCGAGGAAAACTTTTAACGTTGAATGAGAAAATCATCTCAAATTAAAATACCATTTGGGATGTTTTTTGATATTCGAATGGTAACAGCAATGACAAACGCTGGGAGTTCCTGATAAACACTCAGCACAGCTACTGGCGTTGGAGGGCAGCCGGAGGAGCACTAAGGCCAATTGTGGGTCGCCTTCTATAGATACTTTGAAGAGATACAAAATGTTGGAGAATGTTGGGAACAAACTAATTGATCGGAAGAAGTCTAGCTCTGTAGGATCCTTGCCTTTCTACAGCCAATTGCTGGTGTCGATTGCTCGCCTGCTCTGTTGTTTCTGTAGATCTTAACATGGCTTGCCGCTCCAATTGAACATCTCGGCGCAGTTTCAGCAGCTCTCCGGGTTGCGATGTGTATAGCAAATATATACCGTCAATTGCTCGACTGTTCCGTCGCCTTTGCAGATCTTAACCTTGCCTGCCGCTCCACTTGCTCATCGCTGCGCAATTGAGATAACTTTTATTGGTTAAGTATCCTAGATTAAGTATGCTAGTGTGATATTAGGTTTTAACAGTACTTGGCAGGGTCTATTTGGGCTTACCGATAATGTATAAGTGTTTTAATGTAGGTATTTAGTGAGAAAGTGTGAGAATTTGGTGTTAATGGTGTCCTGCTAGAGTCGCCGTGGGTTCAGGTCCTTGGGTAAGACTCTCTCTAACCCTCTTCTTTGACGTACACCTTGGATTCGGCCTGTTTGTTGATAACATCTCCAACCATGGGAACTCCAAGGTCCTTTTCAATATCCCTGGTTCTCAGGTACCATTCAGCTCCCGTAATGCGTCTAAATATTTTCGCCTGGACCACTTTAATCTTACTCAGATGAGACTTCGCCGCGATTCCATAAATTTGTAGGCCATATCTCCATACCGGAGCCAGAATAGCTTTGTAGATTAGGAGTATGTTCCTGAGTAACAGCTTGTTGTTGAAGCCACCCATTGCGCCGCGCTTTGGCAGCCACTGCCTGAGCTGTTGTCGTGACATCTTGTCCAAAGGTCAGTTTTCTGTCCAGTGTCACCCCAAGGTATTTATGGGCTGCTTTATGCTCCATAAGCTGACCGTGCAAGAATACTCCCGGGCAGGTGTCACGACAGGTGGAATAAGTCACCGAAGCACACTTGTCCGTGTTTATGACAATTTTCCATTTAGCGGCCTAGTTGCTATAAGCATTTGCATTTGTTGCGGGCAAGTATGGCCGTGTCGTCAGCAAATGTTGCGATTAGAAGATCTTCGGGGTTTTCAAGCGGAATGCTACAGACTCTGGGCATATCGTGAGTGAATAGGGAATTGCTGCCGTCAGCAGATCTTAACCTAGTCTGCCGCTCTACTTGTTCATCCCGCCGCGATTGAGATAGCTGAGCAGCTCTCGGATCGTGTCGGCTGCTATCGTCTGGGCGGTGTTTGCTGCGTCGGTTGCCGTGCTCTGTTGTGTCCTGGTGCGTTCCTTCGTGCTGGCGTGTTGCTCGGCTGCGTCGTTTCTGCAAATCTTAACCTAGCCTGCCGGTCCACTTGTTCATCGCGCCGCGATTTAAATAGTTGCGCAGTCCCAGCAGCTCTCTGGTAGGCGAAGTGCATAGCACGTTGCTGACGTCGATTGCTCGCCTGCTCCGTTGTTCCTGCAGATCTCCTTTGTTCATCGCGCCGAGATTGAGATAGCAGCGCAGCTTCAGCAGCTTGTAACGAAAACGATCAAAGTGTGCAGTAAACTGGAGGCGTACTCTGTCTATGGGGTCGACTGTGTTCAGGGAAAGTGGGGTGGGTCTTTTGCCACCTAGTAAGCCGCCGTGTCACATAATAAAAGAGAGTAGACAGAGTGATAATAGGAAGAGGGAACTGAGGTGGTGATGTTTTTCCTCTTATACCCGCCCAACCTGTAAAGACCCATTCCGCTAGCTGCCTTTACCTGATAGAGATGCCTCAATATTTACTTCAGGTGCCCATTAAAAGTAATTTAATTCATCTTACTTTATAATTTACAAACGTTATTCAATCCCTTGTGTTATAAAAATACACTGATGTTTTACTAACATATCGTTACACCAACTATTGCTGTCTCTATACATTTCAAGGCGAGACAGCTTATCCAAAAAAGAATATATGAAACCAAAATAACTTCAAATTCACTCTTAACAGATATGCTTAGGTATTGATAGAAGCCATAAGCATGTTTGTTTCAAGTACTTATGTATATGAATGGCAAATTTAAAAAGTATGGTATAGAGCGGAACTATTAGCTGTTATATGTATGTATTTTAACTCACAATTCTCAGTGTGCGGCTATGCCGTACTTACGAACGAAGCAGCTGCAATTTCATCGAAGTCGACAGGCCTGAAGACGGTTGATGGCTGATGTGCTGTATGAGCTTCAAAAGAATAAGGCAAAAATAAAATCTAGTATTTCGTATACATACAATACCAAGATATTGTTTACTTAAAATTAAATTAATCTAATAAAGGAATTTAATGAATGAAATTAATTAAAATTAAAAATCCAAAATATAGTCTGCGAGACCGGAGTCTCGTAAAGACCAACGTGTTGAGCAGGGTGTAGTGTTGAGTGGCTAAGCTGGCAGTATAGTATAGCCAAGGGGATTTTGTAATAGGGTGATCACGTGCCGACACTAGGCTAGGGACCAACGAATATCCGATCTGCAAACTCTTCCGATTATTCAGCTGTGGTGGAAAGCTGAGCTGCTGGCTGGATCATTGATCGACCTAGGCACAGATTGTTTTGCAAAGACTCCTCAGAGCGTAATCCACTTCTGGCTGCGTCAACACCTTTCTGCGCTTGACTCACGCAAATCCTCTTTATGGTAGCTCGCCAGTACTCTGCCACAAAAACCACGCAATATTGTCGTGCGACACTCAGATAGAGCCCAATATATGTTTCAAGAAGAGGAAGAACGCACTCGCTTACAGCGCAGCTTGGCCGGCGTCATCGTAAAAGTTGGCTGCCACCACACGCTCTGCGTTAGCTACGACGTCGACCCGGGGTTAATGGTGGCCACCGCTTTCGATGGAGATGCACCAAGGCCTAAATACAAAAACTTAATGAGATATGATTCCCAAAAGAACTTGGTCACATACCTGTTATTTCAGAATTTGTCAAGCGAACACAGAAATATCACTAGAAATACTCTTCGCACGAGTCGCTGATAACTTAATTGCCTTTATTTTAGTTTAATGTCACAGGATGGCTTGACTATTTGAAGATTCGATTTTTTACAACTTTCTTGGCCGACAGTAAAGAGAAAAGAGAACGCAAGCACCAGCGGCTATCGATATTTTGGCAGCACGCAGGGTTGATGTTCGTGTCGATCGATAAATTTTCTACCGCCTGCATGTGAAGTATTTTTGGTCCTGCCAACTCATTCAAATTGTTCAGTTCATTTTTGAACGCTAACGGCTGCTATAATTCAAATGTGTTTAAACGTTAAATTTGTTTTGCCTCACCCCTACAAGCTCTATGGTAGGCGAAGTGTATAGCAAATTGCTGCCGTCGATTGTTCGCCAGCTCCGTCTTTTCTGAAGATCTTAATCTAGCCTTCCGCTCAACTTGTTCATCTCGCCGCGATTGAGATAGCTGAGCAGTCTCAGCAGCTTTCTGGGATGCGATGTGCATTGCAAATTGTTGGCGTCGATCTTAGCTGAGCCCTGTTTCTTAGGATGCAATGTGCATTGCGAATTGCTGGCGTCGATTGCTTGCCTGCTCCGTTGTTTCTGCATATCTCAAAATGGCCTGCCGCTTAAAGCATCGATGAACTCACTTAAAAAGCCTGCTTTTTGATCTTCTCGAACATTTTGGTTACATTTTGTTCTAAACTTGATCATTTTGAATATAACACGCTTCTTCTAGAACTAGTTGATTATGTTTTAAGACGACTTTGAACACATTTCGCGACCTGTTTTAGAAACATTTTTGTCTCTTTTTGGGAAATTTTTGGATACATTCTAGAAAAAAATTTAGCCTTACTTTTACCGAAATTTAATATGAATTAAAGTAGTTGTAGTATTAAAGTATTTTTCTAGCAAGGATCAGACTAAGCCACTTTCAGCCGAAAGAATTTGAATAGAATATTTTAACTAAAGTTTGCTCAGCACCCCAAGCTAAGTACACACTCACTTAAGCCTTTTTGCGAGCCTTCGTAATCCTAATATGATTTATATCCACTGCTGATTCTCGTTTTCCTGCCTCTAGTTACCATAATTTGCCCATCAAGTGAATTATTAACTTAAACTTCATGGCAAAAATCACTCTGCTCTGGGCCAATTCAGCGAACACACACACACACACCACACACTCATGTTCCACGTATTACATTTAATTTATTTAAAGCTGGCATTTTCACACACCAACGCTTGCCGAAATCTGAACAAAAGCCGAAACATACCAGCACGGCGTAAAATGAAATGGGAATGAAGCCAACAGTATTCACTCGCCCGAGTTTGTTTGGAGATCCGTTTTTGTGTGTATTGTTTGGGTTATTTGCATAAAAATCACGCATACGACGAGTTGAACAAAAGCGGCTTTAAAATGTTCAAGGTTAGGCGCCCAAAAGGCTGCAGTAAAAGTTTTTCTCGGTGTTTTTTTTTTTTTTTTTTTGAACTTTTCAGTAATTATGAAAATTCATATGCAACAATGCGGACAAGGGAAATCATTGCCACAACCACACACACACACACACGCATATACAACAGTTCTCAATGTCTCATCTCCCCCTCTTTTGTGTGCACTCGCATTGTTTGGCATTACACAAATGGGCATTAATAGTCATCGTTGCAGTTGGTTCCTCTCTGTTTTCAGTTGATGATGTTCCTCCATATTGCACTGTGGGACAAACGAGAGGGGAAGTTACATAAATTTTGGGATATTTGAAAAGGAATATGGTTTAGGAAAAATGCTATCTTAAGGCTCGATTTCTCAATGTACGGATGGTAAAATTGACCTGCAATCAGCCGAATTTGAGTGTCTCATACTGAGTTTGGCAAGAATCGAAAAACAAACTATACCGCAGCTTCATGTTCAGGTCGGATTTTAATCTCTAAATCAGTCCCGATAAAATAATCGAACATTTTATCAAGTTACCGCAATATCTTTGCTTGAGTCAAGGTCCACAAGCAAATGTTCCTCAACCACAGAAAAGTTTTTCCCTCCAAAACTTTTAGAACTTTCACCTTAAAACATTTTATTCAACTTTTTTGTAACTAAAAATGGTTTTATTATATATTTTTAATTTCAAGCAACTTTTGCATTCATTTGTCCCACTGTGCATGGGGCGGCAATTCTGACTGGGTTTATTTTCAATTAATCAGGCCCATTCAATGGATAGTTTTCAAGGCAGCTCTACTTGAATATGAAAAGCGAATGAATAAATGATGAAATGCTTCAATACAGAGAGAAAGAGGGAGCGGAAAAGAGATAGTCAGAAAGGAATATTAATTGCCATTGGCATTGGCCATATTTCTTTACCAAGTTTTGTGGTAATTTTTTTATTCCTTCTGGTTTTTGCTGCCTGTCAACGCCTTTGTCTTATAATAAACAAAAACCAGCCGAGTCTGCGCCTGTATTATATTGACAGGGGGAAACATAATAAACATAAATCAAGTGTTGGCATTGTACTGGAAGTTACCGTTTTGCCGCTGTTACCATGGCCAACTAGAGCCCATTTATCTTGGGCACAATTTTCGCATAGCTTTCGGTTTACTTCACATGCATATCGTCACTCGTCATCGTTTTTATTATCGCCACAAATGGAAACAAAAGGCCAACCAACCGTATTGGATCTGGTGAGCGGGGGAGTGCGGTGCGTAAGTTTTGCCTCCTGCTCATAAATAAGCCACGAAGAAAACATTTACTCGCATGTATACGTATGTACATACATACAAATGGGCGTGGCCCAAGTGCGTCATGTGTTCCAGTCATTTTGACTGATTTTACTGCTTACTCTGGCCAAGTTAATAGATATTTATCTGGATTTCTCTCGCATATTACACACTGAACCGGACTTAATTGAAAGTCGGAGGGGGACACCAGAATTGGCGATTAAACCATTTAGACGGTATTTGAAAAGGAAATGAAATATTTAGGAAATGTCAAGATATGAAACTAGGGGGGTTAAAATGAATTTCAAACTTTGGATCGGAGGTGTGTCTTAAAAAAGCAAAAATTGCCATGCAAGTTGTATGTGTATTTGGCAGATTTGACAGGTTAAAATAAATATCAATGCATTGACAGAGTATTTAGTTACGCAACAATATTTTCAATAGTCATAAAGTAACTTAGATTAATTTTGGGCAAGAGAAGAAGTCTCTTTCGTTTATTGTTAACAACAGGAACTCCACTAGAACCAGTTAATACCAATACCAATAGCTAATTATAAAGCTAAAGCTGTATTTTCACTTGTCTGATATCTCTTAAAAGTTCCCAAAAAGGGGAAGTTGTGCCAATTTAAGTGGCGTAAAATTAATCTAAAATATGGAAAAAAGGTGAAGGTAGTAGATATAAAGAAAATATTGTTCTTTATTTGTTTACTTTTGTTTCCATAGAAAAACTAACGAGGAGTAAAAATTATGACAATTTAACAAAAACAGATGACAAGTTATAGGTTAGTTTGCGGGGCGGTATGTTGTACTGACAAAGTGAAAAAAAAACGAAACAGGAGATTGGAAAAATAAGAAAATAATATCAAAGAGTGGAGGAGATGAAAAGAAAAGAAAAAGGAAAAAAGAGGAAGACAGAAAAAGAAAAAGAGAAACACAACAGAAAATAGCAAAATCACAAAAGGAAAAAATGAAATTAAAGAACGAAAGACAAAAATAAAGAACAAAAAAAAAACAAAAAAAAAAGAGGTAAAAAGAATTTAAAAAAAAAAGAAAAAAAGAAGAAAAGAAAGGTAAAAAAGAAAAAAATAAAAAGAGAAAAAGGGATTTTTAGCAAGAAAAAAGAAAGGATTAAAAAAAGATTAGACTAAAAAAAACAAAAAAAAAAAACGTTTGTACAAAGTTAAAAAAATATAATAATTTGTCACGATAAGCAAACTCCGAGTGCGGAAAGCTGAACACAACATATTAGAAGAAACGAAGACGAGAACTTTTTAAACAGCCCTCCGTAGAAGTACAAAACAAAAACAGAAAAATTAGATTCAGAGTTAAAAAAAAATAAAAATGGGTGGTGGGGTGGTGTTAGCCCAAAAAAAAAGCAAAAGCATGAATTTATGCCGCCAAAGTGAAATCGGCCCAATGTGCAATCTGGGAAGCACAAAAATTTATAAAAAGCATGGAAAAACTAAGTGAGAAGTAAGGCTATTCTCAAGTTTCGATTTCTCAAATGAGTTTTTGACAGCCAACTCACAGTTAACTGAGGTATTTTTCACCCATTTCATATAGGAAAATCGCAAGTGACGAAACCAACGAAATAGTCCTTTCCGTAAAATCAACTCGAGCGAAAATCCAACGAAAATTGTCTTTTAGAGGAGCTCGATAAAAGGTCAAAATAGAAAAAATTCTGACGTGATGGACAATTTCCGTAAACAGAATCGTGTTCAGCACACGAAAATCATTTAAAATCATGACCAACCCATCAATATACTGGACCTTGTTGCCAAGTGTTATCGATGGCTTGCAAAATAACAATCTATGTCTATCGATTTTTCCATCTCCATCTCTAGTTCAACACTCGTAACGAAACGTTAGCCTATAACAACATTTGTCAAATCGATCTCAATCATACCAGATCACTCGTTCAATCAGTCAGTAAAAAGGTTACCTGTTAATTTGTTAGTTTTGTGCGAATATTTTTATCAAAAATGCCGCGACCCAGAAGATGGTATCGTCTCTAATGCAACATTTACACTGCAGTGAGTTTGCTATCGATATCGTTATCGCCGCAATAACGCAGAATAGGTGTTTACATTAGCACAATGTTGCGTTATGCGTTAAGAGTTAAGAAAACAGCAGAATTCTGATTTGGTTTTGGCTGCTGCAAGCAACAAAAGGAAAATAGGGACAAGCGACTTATTTGTAATACTTTCTGGGATAGACAAAAATGACGCTATGATGATGCAATTTACGAGTTTGTCAGGGATGTCTTCAGTAACGTCGTCGGCTCATTTGGACACTTAATCTTGCCTTGCTTTATTTTAAAATATTTATTTAAACTTAACGTCTGACATTTTAGTTCTTGTTGAAGGCAGCAATATCAATAGACAGTACAATGTCCTCACTTTTCTGCTGAAAGAGAAGCATTTGACAACTGGCCACCCTGAATGCATGCGCATCTGAAGCTTGTTAATGCCATGGCCTAGGAAAACGATTTTGGAGACACCCCAAAGCAGGCCGTCTATTTCGATGGACTAACTGCATATCCTTTATGTTATTGACATCATCCCAGGGTTTGACATCGAGCAGCACCGAGGGTTTGGCAATGAGGGCGGGTTTCTTTGATTTCTTGGCGGCATATCCAGCCACACGCTCCTTGATGCGCTCAGCTTCCTCATCATCGGAAGCGAAGAGATCCACATCATCTTCATCGGCAGTATTTCTTCAAATCTATTGACTGAAGTGTTGTGAAAACCATCGATAACATTATTGATACCATCGTTAGTTGTGAATCTAGCCAACCATCGTTTCTTGTCACCCCCTATCGATACTATCGGGGACACAAGATATCGAATTCCCTTCAGACATACCCTTGACAAAGCAGTCATGAGAAATATTAGACAATATTGATTGTGTCTCCATAATGACAGGTCTTCGAGGACAAATAATTATTATGTGACTGTTACTTAAAATTTCTTATCCATGCCTTGGAATTAAAATCAACACTGTTGTCAACATACAAGCTAGAATGCGTGCAACCTATTAAAAAGATTTCTTTTATGTTTCGTGTGATCCCCTTATTTGGTTGTGCATTATATTTAAAAATTGGAATGCGTTCAGAAAGTTCATGTAAAATTCAAGAGAATTGTTCAACATTTTAAAAGCAGCTTACTCAAAACTAAAAGCGGCGCTGAATACTAAATATGATACGTCAAATGTTGCTTCTTAAGGAACACGAGGCTAAGGTGCTGCTTATCGCTCCAAAGGATCCGCCAATGTTGACTGCAGACGACGCCTCATATTAGCTCTATCAAAATAATTATAATTCGTATACCCTTGCCGGATGTTTGTAATGCATTAAAGGAAGCATCTCCGACCACATAAAGTATAAATATTTTTGATCAGCATGACCAGCTGAGTTGATTTAGTCCTGTCCGTCTGTCCGTCCATCTGTTCGTCTGTTTCTATGCTATCTCCTTCGTCAGTTTTAAAGCTATTCTCACCGAATTTTGCACCAAGTCTTTTGGTACAAATACGCTCCACATTTGTTGGAACCGGCCGGATCGGATGACTATTGCATTTAGCTGTCATAGGAACGAACGGACGAAAAACTAGTTTTGGTGAGAAAAACTTTTCTGTTTTCAATTGAAACACCTCCAAACTTCGTCTTTCTTAGATAACTATGCTTTTCCATGATTCGAACAAAATTGGTCGAAATCGGACATCTATATGGCATAGCTGTCATAGAAAAGTAAAGTCTGAAGTTGTTGTTTTCAATGGAAATGTCCTCAAAAATAGCATGTATTTGTTTTATATGCTCCCACACGATTCTACAAAGCTGTCATGGTTGAAAAGGCTGCTGAAATTATTTTAAAAAAAAGTTCACTTTTCACTTTGAATTTATATTTTTTATACCCTGTACCAGAGACCGGTCTGTCCGTCCGTCTGTCTGTCTGTCCGTACAAACAGATCTTAGAGATGGTAAGAGATAGAGGTTTGACATGTATGGAACATATGTTTCCTAAACTTGCAGGCAGATCAATTTTATTTTCAATTCTGGCCCCCCCCCGCAATATCGAAAAAACGTCATATCCCCCACAGTTTTATGGATAGAAGGTTCGAACCTTCTGGACATATTTAGAATTGGGGATTCTTTATCGATTCGCTGAAGAAATTTTAAAGATCGGATGAACGATATTCGAGTTTTAAGGAAAACGAACAATTATGGGCAGCACCGGTCGCAACGGTGTGGCCACTCACAGGTACAGAGTATGTTATAGTCGGGCTTGTCCGACTATCTTTCTTGTTTATTACTAAATCTGCTGTGAATTACCAATGAAATTGTTTGATTTCTTAATCTGCAACCAACTATATAAACTTTATCAAGCTTCAATATATGCTCAAAGGAAAGTTAAAAGGTGATGATTTTGTCATTCCGAAAATTCCTATGATCCCAATCGATATTCCATTCGAGCCTAATCGAATGCAAATTACGATTCTTCTTGCAAATCGCCATGACGATCAACAAATCACAAGTCCAATCCTTGACAAATAAACTATGTTGATTCTAGCGTTGTTCGAATCGTTTCGTTTATGCATTTATTTGTTGCCTTGGCGTTGTTCGATTCGTTTTGTTTATTCATGAATATTATTTTGTCCCTTAAAGTAATAGTGAATCTGAAGTCGTTAGGAAAAAGGGGGGGGGGGTGGGTGCGGGGTGTTTTCGTTTATTTATTAATATTAAGTTTACAAAAATTCAGATCCTTTGCCTTTTTCTCGGTTGAAATACGATTACAATATTAAACCCTGCAAACGCGCTCTTGATCATTTATCGAAAAAATTACTAACTACAACACCTTGAGTGTTAATCACTACTGAATTATGAAAATAATGTTTCATTAAGTGTTTTAGGTGGAAATAATGAATTATCACACCCCAAATTCTAAAATGTACTTTGCATATTTATGTGTTGCCTAGCCATCCGCTTTGTGAGTTCTCTTTGGTTTTTTTGTAGGTTGCTCTTAAAGCGGCTCAAAACTGGACTCTTAGAAAACTGTAAGCTCAAACCTGAAATTACCAAAAATCCGTTTCCCAAAACAAATTTGAAATCATCTAGAATCAAGACCAACTCTTCTATAAACTGGAAAATGTTGTCAAATTTTATTAGTAAGCAAAAATAATTGAGTTTTCTTTTATCAATGAAACAAACGTAACTCAGACTAGAATCAAATATTTTGCTCTAAAGCAATCTACAGAAAAACTTTTACATTTTAAAAGTGTTTCACTTTATTCAAAAACTGTGTCACTTATTAAAAAAGCTAGGTTACAAGTTTTAAAATAGGAACTGCTTCACTTACGCCAAGAGACAATTTCACAAATTTCGGAACTCAAAACTGAAAGGCTAAAATAAGATTTCTGTTTAAAAAGTGCGGGACTTTACTTTGAGCTATTCTTTTGGTGAGCAGAGAGCACTGCAAATATAAGTTGACCAAATATTGCCAGCTTCAATTCAATGTAAATACCAGGCCTACTGGTGTATCATGTCTTATACGGTGGTTAGTGCATCCCTGAGCAGGTGTGTAGTTTAATTTAATTTTTTTCCATTAATTTAAGAGTTAATTTACGTATTCTTTTTTACTTTGCATCTTCAATCCATTAGCTACCATTATTGCCTCTGCTCATTTTAACAGGCGGAGAACATATATTTGATTGTGGCTGCAATTAAATGCGCAATTCGTTTTTGCCAGCTGTCGCTTTTCGCCTTTGAGCAAATTAAAAAAACACATCGCAAATACAAGTGATAAATGTGTTTTTTCCTCAGTCAATATTAACACTGCGGTGGCTTTTTTAATTATAATTATAGCAATATAAGAAAAAAATGGAGCAGAAGGCCCAGAAATACATATATTGATTTAAATGTGACAGCGAATTAAATTTGCATGCATCCCAGCATATGGCGCAATGGGGAGCCTGGGGCCGGTGCGGTTTTAAATTTCTGACAAGTTGTTGGGGGACGTCGCTGGGCGCTCGTAAAGTGTCAGGCACAAAGGCCATAAAATTTCCTTTGGCAGGGGAAATCTATGACACGTCAGCCAAACTGATACAATCATAATTTCTTCTTTCTGTGCTTAAACTGTTTGCCGTCACTTATGACGCCAGCTTTGTTTTGTTATTTTTCTCAAAGAAAATTAATTAAAAATTGCCTTCAATCATTTCCAGGAACTGACACATTCTTGTGGTTTTTTTAAGTGACACAATGACGTGCAAATATCAAACAAAATAAAAATATTTAAATTGTGTCAAAAACAGCACCAAAAAAAAAGTGGGCATTCATAATGTCAAGGAGACAGATTCCTCACCTCAATTTTGCTGCCGTTTAATGTTGGGATAATAAGAGACTTGAGGGGCTTTTTGGGTAATTAATTAAAATCGTTTGTCGTTGGCGTAAAACTTTATAGGGGGAAAAACTAAGACAGAAAACATTTTTTATTGAGAAATGCTGCAGGCAGTATACCATTGTTTTTTTAAGCTAAGAAACATTTTATCAAAATTAACATAATCATAAAAGTTCTCACTGATAGTTGTTTTACATAGAATACCGAAGATAAATCATTTAATTTATAGAGGTCGGCAATCTGAGCAGAAAAGCTGCCACTGGAAACTGAAGATTTATTCGTAGAATTATATAGTATGCAGGCGGGAAGCTTTTAAAAGCTTTCTGTTATTTTTGACCATATTTGGTTCGGCCGCTGCCGATTTAGAAAGGTAAGTCTGAGAACCTTCAGCTTCAAGCCTCGCTGTTGACAAATAATATACAGCGGCTCATACTCTGCCAATGTCTCTGCTATCTTTTCCGACCACTGGTCTAGAAGTATTTCTGGTCTCATAAAAGGTTTTATTCTAAAGATTCAGATATTTATTTTTTAAGTCGACAAAACATGATTGACAACAAACCAAAATACAAAATGAACTAAAAATCTACACGTGAGATGACTATAAAAGAACGTTTTAAGAGAGAAGAGGCAGAGATCTGTTGAGACTAAGTAATAAAGATCATTATAATTTTGGCATAGGACTGAAATCGATTGTGCTGTGCATATTCAGTTGTGCATCTGGACAAGATTTTTTGTTTGGCCTAAAAGTAACAGAGAAGTAAAGAATACTTAAAAGCTCAATTAGCAGGAGACAGTTTAAGCTACCAATGCCAAAAAGCAAGAAATCCCAGAAATCCTTCAAGACTGATTCAATATTCTTTTTATGCTTCGGACACCTGGCGGGCGAGCAGTATTCAGGCACAGGACGAACTAGGGCTGGGACAAGATAGGGATCCTTAAAAAGATAAGAGTAATAAAGCTTAATTTCGAATCGAAATGAATTCCAAGATTAACCGCTGTCGATATTCTTTGTAGAGATTCATATAGGTAACTATCGAAGGTTTGCAACGATGAAAAGTAATAAAAATGCGAGGGCTGCAAACCAAAAAATTTTTCCGGAGCTCCGGCTCGCTGGTTCGAACCAAAATTTATCAATGGTTAAGGTTCGGAAATTTGAGGTTCGAGGTTTTTAAGCGAAGGTTTTGATTCGAGCCTTGATTCAGCCCATGCTTTACACAGTGCTAATAAAAAATAGGTATGCGTCGGTTTAACCCCGTGAGGCCTTGATGTGAAACATGTTGTGTACGATAGGGTCCGCCTTTCACATTATTGTGGTTGTGTGTTACTATTAACTCGATACTCAGTAATCGATAATAGTACTCGACGTTAAGTACTCGACACGACATACTCGAAGCGATGACAAGTACTCGATTCTCAGAATTCGATACTCAGTACACTAAGTACTCGATACTAAGTACTCGATACTAAGTAATCTATACTCAGTACTCGATTCTAAGAACTTTATATTAAGTACTTGATACTCGATACGCAGAACTCGATTAGGCAGTATTCGATTCTTAGTGCTTGATACTAAGTACTCGAAACACAGTATTTGATACTCAGTACTCGATTCTAGGACCTCAATACTTAGTATTCAATCCTAGTGTACTCGAAACTAATACTCGATACTTTGTATTTGGTACTCAGCAACCTATGCTAAGTACTCGATACTAAGTACCAAATGATACCAAGTACTCGATACTCTATACTCCATACTCTGTTCTCGAAACTCTCGAAACGAAACTTCTCAAACTTTTTTTTTTAAATGGGATCGCCTCCAAACTTCGCAATTAACAGTGTATTATGCTATTCCATGATTTCACCAAGTTTAATCGAAATCAGACATCTTTATAGTATAGATCCCATAGAAAAGTAATGTCCAAAAAGTAGTCTTAGAAAAACTTTTTTGTTTTCAATGGAAGCTGCAAGGGTATACAAAACTTCGGCCGAGCCGAAGTTAACTTTCCCCTATTTTTTTTTTATTAAACTTTTCTGACGATTACAAGACTCAGTTGCCTAAAACCGACAAGAACATGTTCAGGTTTAGCTTTTATTATTAAAGAGGTTCGGTTTACAGCAAATTAATAGTCGGAATAACGGGTCCAAACCGGTTCGGTTGAAAAAAAAATTTAATTTACAAACACATCAACACTGTAACGAGCCTAAATCATCTTCCAATACAATACAATGTATTGTGTGTCCCTTTCTGACACTCAGTGTTGATTGACTTCGGCAAGGATTCGGTGTAAATCGGCGAGTGACTTCGGGCTCCAGGGGCTATGGCTGACCAGGCCTGACTTAGACAGGATTTACACGGTGACGCAAACTGCATGAATTCTTGCAAAAAGCACTTGCTTGTGGGAAAGAGGTGCAGAGGGGCAAGCGACACCAACTCACCTCTCTCCAACAAACGAAAGCTTTTTCAAAAACTTCAAAAAGCCTGTCTGGACGTATCGCTCGCAGTTATGGAAAAATGCCTGTGCGAGCAGTGTGGACATCCTCCAAAGATCACAATCAAGAATTCTCAGAACCATCACTGGAGCGCCATGGTACATTCGCAATGAGTGTATCCACTACGACCTCAGCATTCCATTGGTCGAAACTGAAATAGAGCAACTTAAACAAAAATATTCTGAGAAGCTTCTTACCCACCCAAAACAACTTGCAAAATCTCTTTCCGTGTTAGCAACGCATTCTCGTCTCCGGAGAAATGACCTATCAACCCAGCGACTGACTTGAAGGGCCGCAGAACACAAACTATCTCCAAAAGGGGATGGTTTATAAAATAGTTTCCAGATTAAGATTTGAAAAATTATTGTTAGTGTCTCATTAAGAGATCTAAATACAAAATAAGCTTAAAAAAAAAAAGAAAAATAAGGTTTGCTGCACCGTGTAAATCCAGTCGGTCGCAAATCGAGTCGTCGAAAGCTCCTTGTTGCTAAAATCTAAGCTCTACTGCGAGCCGTCATGAGTAAAGCTCCTTCAGTACAAATAATTTGGCCGCGAGTCACCGCGTGTACTTGTTGGCGAAGTCAAACATCTGCTGCGAGCTGTTACGATCAACGCTTGTGCACATTTCGGCACAAGCACACAAAAAACAACAATTCGTGAGAGCAAAAGAGATACAATGATGACCTATTTCGCTGTCAACAAATTTTGTTGCCACTGGTACCATTGTCTTTAAAAATCCTGCAGGATCTTTGAAGTTTTGGCAAACGCCAGTAATTGGTTGGGGGACCTCTTGGCCGCTTCTTCTAAAGAAGCGAGTAATGGGGTGTGCAGAAGTTTTAATATTATCGTTGCGATTGCTGAGCAGCTGCTGAGCAGAGCAACTGCAGATTCCTTGCATTTCCTGCAGGTGCCCTCTGTCGTAATGCCTAGCTTTATCGCGTGCGCGGCTTCTAGGCAGTGTTCCGTAAAATTGCCTATGAGCAGTCTACAGTCTCTTCTTGGAAGCTGTAGCAGATAGTGCGTTAGTTTTTTATCTCTTGTCTTACACATAATTTTAGAGATTCTGCATCCGGTTGTGTTTCGCCGAAACTAACTTTCCACTATTTTTGTTTGCTTCAGTTGCTCAGTGGTTCGCTTCCACTTTCCCTTTCTCAGTTTTAAATTTGATTGAACTGAAATCGTGATATGTGCATAGCCCTATATTAGGGGAATATTAGTCCCCTAAAAACTAATAAATATCTTCTTATTTTTCCGACTTCAGAAGAACTTATCCCTTGTCCTTCTCTGTCAACGATGTTTCTTGAAAGTTGGTTGTTTCTTCATGCCTGGTGACAAACAGACTCGCACTTGTAGGTATTTGTTTGCTTGTTAACTGCCAATTGCTAAAGTTCACATTAACACAAACCATTTCCTTCCCCTCACCCACCCATCCACCTCACCCCTTACAAAGTTTCCTTCTCCGGTTGCATCTCCTCGATTGTGGATTGCAGTGGAACTTTGTCAAACTCATTAACTCATTATCTGTGCAAGAAGTTGACACAATGCTTGAACAACTTTTGCCAAGGCGTCAGGGCAAATGGCATTTGACAACATTTTGCTATCCTCAATTAATTAGTTTCAACCATTTGCATGGCTCCAGGGGGGTGGATGTTACATATATACGATATGTACAGAATCAGGGCACCCGCATGGGAATTGGTACCATTTTATTGAGGCTAATTGATTGTGTGCTCGGATTTACGATTGACCAAGTAATTTAATAAATTTTTTGGAAAATGGCGCTCAGAAGTAGGCTACATTGAATGTGCGCTCGGCCCCACGTGTGTGTGTGCCATTTGGTGTGCGGCTGTTATCGCAATCGCAGATTTTTATTTCATTTTCACAGGCTTACACATAAATTGGCTGTCGCAAATGTACGAGTGTATGCAGACAATTTTTACGCCCTTTGTATTTTATTTAATTTTGGTTTATTTCGACCCGGAAAACCCTTTGCAAATCCACAAAAATTGTTTTTCACATTTTTCTGTTTGTTGTTGTTGCTGTTATTGTTGTATTCAAATAACTGCGCAGCAAATTTATGTTTGCTTCAATAACAATTTGAGCAACAACAACAACAAGAATAAAACGGCATGTTGAGTGTATTAAATTGCCATTTATTTGATTTTTGTTTTCGCTTTTGCGTTGCTTTTTTGTCCTACTTTTTTATTGTTGCCCTTACACTTCCGCTTGCCGATTTCTGCTATTTTTTTGGTTTTTTGTAGCATATTTTTGGTCGCATTTAAATAATGTTTATATTTGAGCGCCATGGATTTTGTATTGCTTTTGGATATCAATGCGTGTTTTAGGGGGTTTTGTTTTAGGAGGCTTGTGCAGAGATTTGGAAAGACATGTCATGAGATGGGCAGGGTGAGACAGGGCTTAGAAGGGTTGTGCCTGTCAAATTGAATATGCTAAACAACACGCCTAAGTGGCGGATTTTCGAATTTCTGAGAAAACTTCTGAAGCTTTTGAGAGGACTCAACAAGGCCCAAAGAAATTTATACAACTAATCGAACTTCACGATGTCTTCACGAATCAACAAATCTTTTATGGCTTCGTTGACTAGAAATTAATCAAGAATCATTAAATTGCTTAGCCTTAATTATTCCATCATTTATTTCTGAACATAACTTGCTGCTGCTTCCTGTTTACCACCCTAAGCTCTAATGATTAATACATAAAATTCCACAAAAATAAAACTTCAACACACAGCTGGACAGAGGACCTTCTGAACAAACACATTACTCAACTTGCCAGGCATATGAAGTCATAAAAATAAAAATAACTATGGCAAACGATACACCCAAAATAAAATTTATTGTGCATTGAGCCCAAAAATGCTGTCAATGCTTACAGAATGCGGGCCAGGGCCAACTAAGGGAAACAACAACAACAGCCACACACAGCTACAAGGCAACCCAACTTCAATGTGCCAATAATTTTAGAAATTTATTGCACAAACTTCTTTATATCGCATTGAAATTTTACGCACTACTTGCTGCAACCGGAAACTTTGGCAATAAGCAAAAGCCGGAGATGGAGTCCGTAGCCTGAGCCAAAGTCAATAAAACAAAGTAAACCAGCAAACAGTGGGTCACATTTTACGATACAACTCATTCAGCTACTAAGCTCTAAAAACCGCAACAAAGTTATTTGGGTTAGTAATGAAACTAAGCCCCTTGTCCCTTCTCCGCCTTGTTTGTGCTTTAATGTGTATGTTTTCGACTAGCTTATAATTTAATTAACATATTTCTAAATCCATGATTTGGCATTTATCAGTGCCATAAATTGAATTTGTCATTGATTTGATTCCACATTCACTGCATGATGCTTTAATCATTTTAGTCAGCTTCGGCATCAAATATCTCTTATTGCTCTTTCTGTGCTTTATAATAATTTTAATTAAAACTGTGTGCTTTACCACAAAAATATTTCATTAGAGACATTTTCAACATAGCAGAGCTTAGAAAAGGAAGTGTACATAAATATATGAAGAGGAAAGGAGAATGTGTGGGAAGCGAGCGAAAAGAGACTGCAAAACCAAAAAAAAATTGTGGCTGACGACTGCCAGTCAGAGGTAAAGACAATGGGACAAATGCTATAAAATATGAGCTTCAAATTAGAGATAAAATTATTATTCGCATGCCGTACAAACTGCGCTCCAGCTTTCACCTACTTGAGGGTGTGTGTTATTCGATTCTTGATACTCTGTGCTGGATACTTATTACAGGACATTCAGTACTCTATAACGGGCCATAATTGCCACGCACTTTCTTCGAAATAATAAGCAACCCACCGTTAAAACTTAAACAGGTTACGGACAATTATTTCAAATATTGCGCCTAACTCCACTTATCGATTGCTATCGAGAAACTATCGAGCAAAATGGACGAACGCGTTAGGGCGTTAGCTCAGCATGGCGTTAGCGAAAGACGGAGCGGCGGCTATATAAAACGCCTGTGTTTCTGATTTTGTTTCATTATGGCTTGGCCTGGCCGTTGAACATGGTCATTTTTTACTCATTTTTTTATTATTGTTTTATTAAATTAATTTTTAGTTGATTTTAGTCAAGACTTTTGTCTCTCCAGCTTGAAGAACTGCAATCGGAATCTGAGCAAAGTTCTTTAATTGTTTACCCAGAACTCCTTTTCTTTGGCATCCGCACTAGCTTTACCATACAATCGAGTACCAGAAACGTTTCTGTGTTCTGTCTTCAAGTTCTTCTTCTGCTTTAGCCATTTTATGGTAATAATATCATCAAAACCGTTTTACGGTCTCGGCTGCTGGCACTAATGCCCGCCACTCGCCTCTGTCCCGTGCGACATTCCACCAGGAGGACACACCCAGCTCAGCAATATCTCCCGGTCGACCCGGCCAGGCCTTGCCTCCTATCTCGTTCGCATGTCGACTGTACACCCGTTTTGCTGGAGCGTTATCATCCATACGGGTAACAGTCCTATCCAGCGCAGCCGCTGTTGTTTTATCCGCTGGACAAGCTTAGTGTCCCCATAGAGCTCAAGTTGGGTACCATAAAACAGTGTGAATTTCATTCCAATCGATCTAGAACTCTATTGGTCCTTTTTTCTGAGTGTATGACTATCAAAAATATTTTCCTATTCAACAAGTATAAATTCTGAGCATTATCCTGGTTTGACCGATTTGCTTAAAGTCGAAAAAGTCTTTCAACAAAGTTTTAACCGTGAAAATGTGGGACGATGGATTTCCTCGTAAGCGGCTGACTGCACTGTAGCGGGTAGTGCTCTTGGGGAGTGTAGGTGGGGCAGGTGCGCTTAATAAGACTTGAGGTGAGGATTGGGGTAGGTTTTCCCTAGCGAGTTAAAAACTCGTGCACATTCAATGATTTTAACTTTTAATAAGAGTATATACATATGTAGGGACTTATAATCTATCGAGCTATTTCCTATCGCCCAGTCGCAATCGATAATTTATTAACTTAAGAACTAAACTTAACTCGATTTGCAGGGATCTAGGAACGTAGGGAACGGAACACAAACATCCCGCCCCCTTGCACTAGTTGCAATATATTTCGGAATTCAGGTCTTATCTACGTTCATACTTCATGTTAACTCTAATGTAGGAATCTGAATTTGGACGGTCAGATTCGGATGGAACCGTACAGGATCCTCTCGGTATATGGTTGATGCCTCGGCAGTGGTAGGATTAAATGTCTCGAGTACGTCTGCGCTCATTGGCTCGCCCGTGGGTGCTGCGCTTCTGGGGTCGTCTTGGAACCAGCGAGAAATCTATGGAAACACAAAAAAAAATGGGTCGAATAAGGGGTTTCTTTTGGTACTTAGTTGGATTTATAGCCGGGAGGTTAGTTGGACATAACAGGATTGGATTTCGGGTTCCTTCGGAAGTAGGACTACCTTGACTATTGGGCGTTTGACCAGGCCGCGAAAAGTATACAGGTCAACCACACGGACCTTACCATCAGAACCCGGATAAGTCTTATGCACTCGAGCCAAACGCCATTCGTGGGAGCGGAGGTTGTCTTCCTTGACAATTACTAGATATCCAACCTCTAGGTCTCTAGTGGGATATAACACAAGGCAATTCAACACAATTTCAATTTTAACATAAACTACTTCATCATCAACCAATTGTACATCGCCCAATTTCGACACAGCACAATTTCAACACTAGAAAATTCACCACAACTACAATTTAAACAATTGCCATTTAAACATTTGTGACTTTCTACACAAGTGAACATGTTGGAAAGTCGATCGAGCCAGACTTCAATATATTATGTACCTGCGAAAGTGAACGTACATTTGTAAGTACAGCAGCAGCGTTGCTGCAGCTAACATTTTTTGTTCATAACTTGACTGTATTCACTTTTTATACCCTGTTCGCATTGAAAGTGGGAAAAGGGGAATAATGAAGTTGTGCAAAAGTATGTAACAGGTAGAAGGAAGCATTTGCGACCCTATAAAGTATATATATTCTTGATCAGCATCAACAGCCGAGTCGATTTAGCCATGTCCGTCGGTCAGTATGAACGCGTGTTTCTCAGAGACTATAAGAGCTAGAGCCACAAATTCAAATCGAGTTTGTTTCAGATTTGAAAAATTCCTCCCCCTCCCCCTTTAAGCGCCAAAAACTGTCAGAGCAACAATTTTTAAGATAAACCTTCCAAACTTTATATTTATTAAGTAAGGCCCAATATCAATCAATAAGATCGGACAAAAAACACCGAAGGTTATATACGAATCAATTTTGCTTGTAGGAGAGAGGGGGGCCTTGCATTGTCAGTTACCGCGTTTGCGCGTGCGTGTGTGCGTATGTTAGAGTGTGTGTGTGTATGTGTGAGTGTGTGTATATGTGTATGAAAACACAAGAAGTCAAGGGAAGAGGGTATTTTGTAGTCGGGGCACTCGACTACAGCTCCCTTACTTGTTCTTTATGAAACCTTCGGTGAATCGATAAATAAAGCTGATTCCTGAATCTGTCTAGAAGGTACCAACCACCGAACTTTACAATTTTATATTTTTTTTTTGGAAATGAAGGATCCGGGCGATACAAGTAATCAAAATTTCATCGCAGGCATAACATTTTTTTTTGGAAATAAACGCCCAAAAAATCACGCGATTTTTTCCTTAATAAATTTTGCCTGTCGCTTTTGTCACTCTTCTGTTCCTAGATGAGGTTTGTATCACATATTCAAAAATGATGTTGGCGTGAAAATATGCTGAAATTGCGTTTAATTGAAATATTGTTGTATTGGTGTGTCAGGTGAAATAGCTTTGGGAAAATTGGGTGTGTTGAGTGAAATGATTGTGTGTTTTATAGACGTGTCACCGTATTATTACATAGAACACAATAGAAAAATAATTCATATATGTCGCAGATTCGATTGTTACTATTTTGATGTTAACATGAAATGTTAATAAAGACAGTTATTTAGAGTGTTATATTTAGGGTTTGGGAGGGTGTAGAATTATGTAAAGTGTCCTGGGTTGAGTGTGGCTGGAAGGCAGGTAAGGAGAGTGAAAGTTTCCTGTTGTCATCGTGTGTAAGTCAGAGAGTGCTGCGTGTCTCGTGAAAAACTAGATTAATCAAAGACATTCCGGGACGCTGTGCTACCAGTGATCCACAGGACGTCTTAACGCTGACTATTGCGTATTTTACTTATATGTGATTCCGCCGAGAATCACAGTTTTAGGATTTTTTTTGTAGTTCACGTCTGCACTATTGCAATCGCAGAAGCATTTCTTACCACATCGATTAAATTAAGTGTAGCCTCGTCACTCCACATTAGTGGTATTCCTGAAAGTGATTTTGATTTGATTTAGATTTCGTCGATCAGCTGTTCACAGCTACTCCATACAAACTGAGCAGTGTGTCCAGAGTAAGTTAGGAATTGAAGGTCACACTAATTGATTTCAGTTCATCAACTTTGAAGCTGATTTAGATTTGGCTTAAATTTGATTTCGTTTTGACTGTGACCGTTCTGCGTTGGTCGTTGGCGCGTTTGGTGTTTGCTTGAATTTTGCTGTGTTGAAATCATGGAGAACGTTGCAAGATATTGCATTTCAAGATTTAATATATAAATAGTTGTTTATCTAATGCGTTTTAGAATGCTTTCGAATCTCTTTGATGGAAAAAAAGGCCAGTGGCCAAAAGTAGAGGGAGTCAAAAGTGCTGCTGTTTTTAGAACTTGTGCTTGATTGAGGTAAAGATATTCTGGATTCCATACTTGCACAGCGTTCATAGAATGTTGTAAGCTACAAATTCTTCCACAATTTCATCCTGAATCATCCACTGGAGATCTGCCAAATTGTATAAGTAACTTCAATTCCCCGTAATCAAAATTATAATCACTTGAATTAACCTCTATAAAATTGTGTACATACTTAAACAACATAATGTGCTAATAAACTTGTATTAAAAAAGCTTACAAGAAGAGTTCTCACACTTTGTAAGCATATGTTGCCTTCGCCCCAACGGTCACACTGCCAGCTGTTCACGAAATCTAAATCAAATCAGTGCGCAAAAGGGGTCGTTCCGTCAACTGATTTAGATTTGCTTAAACGAAATCTAAATCAAATCTAAATCACTTTCAGGAATACCACTATTATTATCTTAACATTTTAACATTAACATTTATCAACCAAAATTCGAAACAAGTGTTGAACAATTGTCCAGCAAAAGCTAACAGTGACGACTAACAACACTAATTTATCGTTTTCGGTATTGGCCAATATTTTAGGCCACTAATATCGGCAAGTCATATAGACGTTAGGAATAGTTTGAAAGTCTTGCCTAACTTAACAGATCAAAGAGCAAACAGATTGTGTAGCATGTGTTTGATGACCGAATAGCCAGCCTTATTGCTGAGCTCGCCGTGCATTTGGATTCCGGTACAAGCGAAGCTCTTTACTAGGGATAACTTGAAATATTTTTAATTTTCCATGTTAACCAACGAAATGGTTCCCAATTTCCCAATTTGGCCAATTACACTGGGCAACAAGGTGCAGTATATTGAAGGGTTGGTTGTGATTCTAGATGATTTTAGTGTGCTAAGCACGACTGCGTTTTCAGAAATGGTCCAACACGTCTAGATTTCTCAAATTTGAGCTTAAAGTTTGCTAAAAGTGCCTATTTTGACCCTTTTCATGAACGATTTGTGAAGTTCCTTTTAGTTTGATTTGGCTCACTTTAATATTTTCTTAGTTCTATTTCTTAGCTTCAAAATAAACTATTCCAAGTAATTTTACGATTTTCTTAACTGAAGATATACCTTTTTGAATACATGTCCTCTAACTCACCTTATTTTGAACCGCCCTTTGGTATGCAATGGATTTGTTTTTAAATTTTTATAGTAATTTGATAAAAATACCTAGCCTACTATGGTGATTTTGCATAGTTTTTGGCAGAGAACTTCAATAGCTAAGCACATGTATAAAAAAATGGTATATGACCGCGTTAAAAAATCCCAAAAATATTTGGGATAGATTACTTTATACCTAAGGAGTAGTGCTTTACGATAAAATCAAAGATGGTTTAAACACTAGTGGGAATTCCCCACAAATAGTTTCAAACAAATATCATTTTATCAACTTAAGTCAAAGTACCAAAGATCTAGACGTATGGGCCATTTCTGGAAGCGCAGTCGTGTTAGAAAAAAATAAATCACCACCAACACTTCTAAAATTATTTTGTTGACTTGTGCTATTGACATTTTTTAGGAATTTAACATTGATTTTTGAATCATAGTATCAAACTATTTCGCATTCTTCTAAAGCCCCCCATACACCGCACAAATTTTTGCGCAAAACGCTTATGTGTGTTAGTGAAATATGAGTGTATGCGTCACACGCACGCATTTGCGCTAATCGAATGATTTTTTGGGTTCTTTGCGCAATGTTTTGTGTCGTGAGTGTGCGATTTGAGCAAATTCTGCTTAGTTCCCAGTAAGTTGTTGTTGGAAAAAGAAGAAGAAGCGCTTGCTTTGAACTGAAATTTGTGCAAATTCTGGCGTAGTGTATGGGCTAAGTGCGTGTGAAAATTTGTGTGGTTTATGGGGGGGCTTTAAGCATGTGAAGCTGCTGAAAGTTGTTGGGGACTACTCTAGATCCTACGATCTTCTGGGGACTATATCACCGGCATTCGTCCTTTCAAAAACTGGGGCACAATAAAATCGCTGTTATGGTCACTGTTTAGTCACTGTTTTGGTCACGGTTTTAGTCACTGTCACTGATTTGGTCACTTTGTAAGTCACTGTTTTGGTCACTATTTTAGTCACTGCTTTGTTCACCGTTTTAGTCACTGTTTAGGTCACTATATTAGGCACTGTTTTGGTCACTATTTAAGTGACTGTTTTGGTCACTGTTTGATCACTGTTTGGACTCTGTTTCGATCACTGTTTTAGTCACTGGTTGGTTCACTGATTCGGTCACTGTTGAGGTTACAGTTTTGGTCACTATACGAGTCGCTGTTTTGATTCTGTTTTGGTCACTGTGACCACTGATATGGTCACTAATCTGGTCACTATTTCGATCCCTGATTTGGTCACTGTTTTGTTGAATGTTTCGGTCACTGTTTTGGTCATCGCTAATCCACAAACACGACCCATCCACTCACAGCCCACCTGCTGCTATCGCTGTCTTGTATAAAGCAAAGATGTTGACTTTACAAAGTCAAAAGCGTAGCCAAAAAATTTGTCGCAAAAGACAATCGTTTTCAGGACTTGCCCCCCAGTCGACCGTCCGTAAAAGAGCTTTGCTCTAAAAAGGTCCACGGAAAACAAATTAGGAAAAATATCAGAAGAGGCTTGATAAATTTGGGGAATGAATTAGATATCGAAGCGGAATAGACATAATGAACTGCCTCCCGCACAATCACTCTAGAATAAGTCATTATGTGATTAGCCAAATAAGCTAACAAGCCGAGATTTGCAAAATTCCATTTCGTAAACGAAATTTTCACATTTGTGTTGATAGTGCACGCCTAGATAACTGAACGAAGGTTTATGTCAAGTCTTAGACATCTAATATAAGCGTTCTGAGCTGGGTTTTGAAAATCAGTCAGTCAGTCAGTTCATCTAGGTAGATCATTGAGAACCTCAGCTCTCCCCCGAATAGACATAACAGTTAATAACACTTTGACTTCGAAGAAATAATTTACAAAAGCAGTCGGAAAACCCACGGACTACTAAGACAGCTTTTGTTGAGCGAAAGGCTGGCGAGCAATCCACTCCATATCGATGTCAATATACAAAACGGCTTGCTTCAAAACAAAATTGGCACTGACACGCATGTGTTGCCACCGATTCAAGCTGGTCTTCCTGTTTCCCCTCCATCTGAGCAATCGCTCCATTATTGTTCATTGTATTTTAAAATTATTTTTATTATCAACCAAATATCATAATTTGCAACCACTGTTCCGTGGAGATTTTGTTCACAGCGTGTCCAAGTGTGCCAAGGATGGTTTGAGATGACAGCAAACATTTCATTTTCATGTGTTTGCGTTATGAGCGCTTAATGAAGCCGCAAGCATTTCAACTTGCCAACCGCATAAAGTCACACTCCCTCACATAACCCCCCCGGCTATGGCTCCGGCCAAACCGCGCACACTCAACCAGATGGCAGTTTATTAGCCAATTTAAGACAAAAGCTGTGACAGGACTCCTCTCCACTTCACTTCTGCCGTCTGACTTGTGGTGCGTTTTATGTGCTGCGATGAATTCTGGCGGCGTTTTTCGGTTCCAGCCATTCGCTTAATGACTTAACCTCACCCCCACCCACAGCAAAAGTGCAACTATTTAACCGCCCCCCACTCAAGCATCCCTTTTTTCCTGCACTAACAACAGTTGACAAGTGCCGTTAAAGTGTGTTTGACTTTGACTTTAGTTCTTACTGTCTCCCGCCTGTGCTCCCGCTGGCATAACCTTAATTATACGTCTCGTTGACCGCAGCAGCTATTAGTTGCTGAGTTTTCTGGCTTCAAAATGTACAAAACTTTGTCATACTTAACGCTTACTTTATGGGAAAGTTTCGTTGAGATTTTCGAATGGGTCGTTTGGGTCGTTTGGTGATATTAAACTATTTCCAACTTTGGTTTAATAATTTGCCTTCTCTGCCTTTTCGTTTCAGGTACGAACCACAATCAAAATGTTTTGTATAAGTAGCGTTTATCCGCAAAATGTGCACGCTAACCGCAAAGATGCTGATGCAGTGATGCTCGAAATGCAAATCAGTCAAGCAATCAACAAAACTGCAATATGCATTTTCATGCATGCCTGGCGTTTTCCCCAAACACACGCACGCACACACTCGGAGGAAATTACCAGAGAGTCCCACAGTTAATGCAAAATGGAAAACCACAGCAAGCAAAAGTGCCACGGCAGCTGCTGCTACTGAAGCTGCGGTTGTCTTTTGTCTTGGCTGAGGGAATTTCCTACTGATTATATTGTAATGTGAAACATCTCTAATGGGATTTCACTGAGAATTGACAGCATACGAATTTGTATTATTTTGATTAGTTTATTTAAATTACTTTTGGCATATCAAATTGTAAGCCATCTTAATTTTTGGGTATATCTGACTGTTGAGCACAGATTGAGAATAAATTGAGCTAATTGGCTTGAAGGTAAAGAATCACAGGAATACTAACTAAAATAACCAATAATATTGATATGACTAAACTCGACGGTTTAGCTGTTTTTCGGGTCCTGGTCCATTACTTTATTCGAGCTATCACAGTGGTTTCATTTCCATTTTGTATGTGCGAAAAATCTAAAGAATAAAAAGTATATGTTCGATACGGAAAATTCATCGCTCGTCGTTTTGACTACTTATTTGGTAAGTCCTCGAATCGACTAACGATGACCGTTTGGGCCTAAAAAAGTGCGACTTTATTCTAGGTAAATTTGAGATATGCACTACTTTGTTAATGTTGCGGAAGGAGCTTCCAAATAGCTATCAAATGACTTACTCATGACTCATGAATAGAATCTACTGAATCTATATCCTTCCGAGCCTAAGCCCGAAACAAATTTCACTCTTTTTTCTATCTCCTCATTTCCACAACTTCGACCAAAGTCGGAATGGATATTTCTCTAATATCCTTTTATCATCCAACGGAGCTGGAAAATCATCCAAGGGATGATCATTTTTCATTTACTTTGGATGATTTTTCAGTTCTATTGGATGATAAAAGGATATTAAAGACATCTCCAGTTCAAATGGATACGGGAAATCATCCAATGGATATTTTTTCATATCCTTTTTCTATGTGTCTTTAGATAATTATGTATACGATAATTATCAGTCCAAGTCGATCACTTTCGATCAATTAGATCACTTTCGTATAGTTAACTCATAATTCGATAAATTAAGCTAATACTTTGCGTTATGAAAAGGGGAAAGGCTGTATAAAAATAAAAAGTGCCTGATCTACAAAAAACAGAGAAATCAACTTAAGTGGTCGCCATTTTTGTGAAGGAACATACTAATTGCATTGTTTCACATCAAAAATGAATGCAATGAACTATATTCAAGTCCTTGAATCGGTCTTCCATTTTTTCAGAAATTTTTGAACCAATTTCTGGTACCGATCAACAAGATAATGCTCCAACACATGCCGAAAGAGCTGTGCCAGTCTCCCCCTCTCAGGTATCGATAGATTATATCTATTAACTTATCGAAATCAATTAGCATATCCATATCAATAACTTTACTCAGAAACCTCGAGCCAGTAGCTTTTTCAACCTTTGTAGTAAATTTGTTTATTTAAATACAAGTGAGCATTGCCACCTTAAATATATTCTTGGGAGAATCTTGGGACCACCAATATGCGGATTTTATGACATAAGTATCATCACTTAAAGTATATGAGTCCAAACAAAACGAGAGCGTAAGTTTAAGTCGGTCCTGCACGACTTCGATATACCCGTTACTCCTTTCTCTATGTTAATTAACAGAGCATTAACATTAATGTGACCATTTTAACATTATGTAAGGAAAAAACGCATGTAGCGCCAAAAAGTATGCAATGGTTTATAACCTTTATAACTCTGCCGTATATTACCTGTTCTTTGTAAAACTTTTAGAGATTGTAGATATTGGGCACATACACTGCAAAATATGAGCTTGATATCTTCAAAATTGGAGGAGTTATTGGACATTTTTTTTATTGTGGGACAGGAGGGGGCGTTGGCTAAATGTGAAATAAGCTTGATCTGCGTAGGGACAATAGGAGTTTACTTACAAAATTTGGTGGCTATAGCTCTTCCAGTCTCCGAGATCTAGGTGTTCATACAGACAGACGTACAGATGGACCTGGCTATATCGACTCGGCTGTTAATGCTGATCACGAATATATTTACTTTTTGTGGTCGGAGATGCTACGTTCTGCCTTTTACATACACTTGCACGACTTCGGTATACCCCTTTACTCTACAAGTATAAATATGAAAATAAAACCAGCAAGACGTAGGGGGGGGGGGAGCAGAAAGATCAGACAAAAAATCCTTGAAGTGCGCGTTTAACCATGTCGCAAATGTGTTCTGCTCAATCACAAGAGGAACGAGCTTTTTAAAATCAACAACAACAATTGGAACGAAGACAAGCGAGCCGGATAGTTGTTAACACACGCAGAAGAATTGAACGGCAACGTCAACAAGTACTTAGAGGATAAGTGTTGGATTAAGGTTGTTCATTTTACTGAACATTGTTCACTTGTTGATATTTTCAGAGTGAGTCAACTCACTCAAATGCTCAGCTGTTCATTTGTACAGCTGTTCAGTTGTTCAGCTGTTCAGTGTTCACCTGGGCAATGTGACGATTAGCGATCATTTGAACTCATTTAAATCCTTCGTTGCTGGTCACACAGCGGACTGTTACCATCTTTGAAATGGTAGTGCGTTTTTGCTAGAAAATTTTAATGAAAGAAGGCTGGGACTGCCACGCCAAAATGTTGCTTACATTTAACAATCAGACACGCGTATGAAAAAAAGCTAAAGAGTCATCAAATTGAGTGATAAGTCACTGAACAACTCCCAATGAACAATTCACAATCCAAGAGCGGCTGAGCGAAATCAAGTGAACCACTTTGAATGAACAAAAATGAACGATTAAAGAAAAACATATTTACTTGTTCAGTTTAGTGAACAACTCAATGAACATCCCAACACTATGAAGGATTTACCTCGACTTCGTTCTTTCGTCTCGCATTCCAGTATGAACCAAATATCAGATAGCCTGGTACTATAAAGTTAGACATTCTCCCAGCATCGAACCATCCAATTGAACCAGTACAAAAATGGTTCGGGTCCGCACCTTTTGATTGAAAAAGTGATCTGAAGGCTTATAATCGGTCCTGTTCCGAATTCCGAAAGCGAGTGGAATTGCCGCAAATCGAGTTGATTGCTGTTCCGAATTCCGCAAATCGACAAGAATTGTCGTTTTTTAAACTTGCGCTGCAGTGTCAGCGGAATTGAAAGTAATTGCTATTTAAAGCATTAAAATACTTCCCCAATATGATTAACTAAAAATTCGAAATTATTTGAACATTTTAAAGATCGTTTAACATCATTACTTAAACTGTTTAAAGTTGGAATATGTTTTTAATAGAATTTTTTTATAAACATCTATAAAATATTGCACGATAAACATAACCGAGCGGCCGAGACCAAACCGAGCTGTTCTGAATTCCATTTTAGTTTTTAGTCGATTTCGACCTTAAATCGGCGGCTGCTAGGGTTGCTGCATATGAATTTATTTAATCGGACCGCACTTTTCTATTTCACTTAGCTATGTTTATCAATATTTGATATGAAATATGCAAATGTAATATTTAAATACTGGTTTAAGTAAAACTAAATGCATTTAAAGAGAAAATAAGAGCTTCATAAATTTAAATTAAAGAGAAGATGACAACTCTAGCTGCTGACGATATACACAAACACATGCGCAGGCCAGCCAGCCAGCTGTTTTCGTTCGTTTTCGTTTCGTTTTTATTTTTTGACAACGTTCGGAATTCGGAACAGGCCTGATATTCTCATAATGTGAAGGCCCCGGGCGCCGCTAGTATTGAGCTAGTATTTTATAAGTTATTAGCTTATACAATATCACACAATCGTGCAACTTATTTAACTTAGCTCTAACTGGCTGACTGACGCTTGATAGATCGAAGTCCTATGCACTTATCGATATATTAACCTTAACCTGTGTCACTGTACAACACTAGAGCTTTAAATGTTGCACAGATTTCTTAGAATTGTCGGTTACATTCGAATTTAAAATTACTTACAGTTTACAGATTAAGTTTTTTTTATGAAATAAAATGGTTTTTACAAAAATATTATATTCTTAAAATCTTTATCTTAAGAACATTATTTCGCTCATGTTGCTTTAATAATTAATCCGTGACCATCAATAGACGGTGTTCTGTGTTAGTTGGGTGGTGCATCACACTGTTTGCGTGGCGCGACATATAAATGTAACACATTTTCCACCTACTTTGGCAGTTACAGGGTATTTTACAGTCGCGCTCTACCGTCTAACTTAGTTCTAGTATACATAGTTCCGCAAGTAGGTCAATACTTAGCTTAATAACAAATCGGGAACTTGACTGAATATTTAGAAGAGATCATATTAACTGACTGACATTGCGCTGTCTGGAAGCTAAGAGCTGAAATACTGAAGCTTAAGCGGTATAATGGGCGCTTATGATAAAGTATGACCCAGCCATTAATGAATAACTCTAAAGTAAAACCTATCCAATATCACATTCGAATGGATCACTCAAGAAATTTTAAAGTGAAACTTTCCCTACAAAATAAAGTAGGCCATAACCAAAAACGAATCTCGATGACAATTGCTATAAGTTGCTGAATTCATTACTGATTTCCCACTCGGGCAGAGTGGTACTGCTTTCGGCTTTTTTCCTTTTTTTTGAGAAACAAAATATTTTATTTTTCTATCATTTTTGCGTTTTCTTTTAATTGCTTCATCGTATTCTATGTTCACATATCCAGCATAAAAACTTAGTGTGCATGTTTTCTTAAAATTATGCGATTTTGTCAAGATATTGTCTTATTTTCTCCAAGTTAAAAAACAAACTTTAAAAGTTTTTTTATTTGGGAGGGAATATTATAGTTTTCGGTAGCGTCATTAATTTACAAAATTTTCATAAGCTCATTATACTCGTTATTTTGATGTGGGGCATAAAAGTGGACCCTACCCACAGGGGGTTGGGAGAAGGCAAACGAGAAATTGAGTAGTAGACTGTTTCATAGCCTGCAGAATGCTGTTTGTTGGTCTTTTCAATAAGCTTGCAGTTGAAGAGTCATTGAGAACACATCTCGTCACTATGAAAAGAGTTTCTAATTGGCAGACTTATCAATGTGTTGACTCCACTATGAGTTTAATTAATTTGAAGCTTACGCCAACAGCTTATGCCTTTTTCCTAGTCCAAATATGCTTTCGCCTACCCTCTGCTTTTGCCTACTATGTATAAAAAGCCTAAGCATCATAAAGAGCGATTTTCTGTCCTGTGGAAATTCCCGCGTGTAATGAGCTCACCTGCAGTGCGTCAACTAAGCGCACAATTTTCCTTCCATTTGAAATGAGTTTTATTTTTGATGACCTGGCCATGGCTTGACCAGACCAAAACCAGCCTCGGTCTAGCCCAGCCCACACACACACACATGCAAAAACACGGCGTTCAAATCGCCGAGCTGTCATAAAAATGCTTTGTTACGAGTTGTGGGTGGGTGAGTGAGTGAGTGGAGTGTGTGCGCGTCAGGCAATAAAGCGGTTTATGTTCTAATTCTATTAGCGCGAAAAAAAGCGTGTGGTTCCAGCAAAATGGTTGCGGAATCCTTGTAGCAATTACCCCAGTCAACAAAACAGTAGCAGCATCACATGCAAGTGGCTTTATACTTATGTCAGTGGCCAAACTTTTACGATCAGTCCAAACGGTAATTGAGTACATAAACTGGGCGTGTGTTTAAAGCGAATTAATAAAAGTAGAAGCATAAAAAGTGAGCTGATGTGTGTGCCTTGTCGATAGCAAAAGCTGATCAAAATTGGTATGAAAAATTTTCAATTAGATACTGAGCTTAAAAAAAAGCAATGAAAAGAAAAGATAAAAGAAAAAAGATCCAAAATTGCTTAAGGGGGTATTGCTGCTTGGAAGGCTTGGAAAAAAAAATTTATTTGAAACCGGAAATAGTTATTTAAATTCTGTTTTTTCAATTTAATAGGAACATATTGAATTAAATATAAAATTTTTTTTTCCTTCATACGAGGGCTGTTTAAAAAGTTGTCGGCCTTCAAAGTTGGACGTCGAAATAAAAAGGTATGCTGCTGGCGGCACGGATAACTCCACTTTGGATCATTTGAAATGGAAAAAGTAAACGGCGTTAGATTCAGTACAGATGTCATTCGGACCCCTATTATAATCATAATTTTGCGATTTTTTTTTACCAAATGGCGGCCATTGAAAAATGAAAAATCGATTTTGGGCAATTTTTTTGTAGTTTAGTGTAAAAAAAAAAACAGTACAAAAATTTTTAAAATTATTATTGAAACAAAGGCTATAATGGTGACAATTCTGCGTCGATTGCACTTTGTTTCATCAAAATCGGCTTAGAACTACGGGCGCAATCAGTGCCGCCAGCTCGAAAAACGTGGTTTCGAGATAAACGTGCTTAAAGTTTGCAGTTGCTGGGCAAATCGGGTCACATTGGGTAATTTAAAGGGCTATATCTTCTAAAGTATTTCAAATTTCAAAAAATCCTTTTAGGACGATATTTTCAAATATCCAAGTTATAAAAATATGCTAAAAAAAAGAAATCGAAAAAATGTTTGCCAAGCAGCAATATGTTCTATGTTTTCAAAAAGGATACACGAAATGCATACACGCACGTCGCTTAAAAAGGTCTATCATCTCTCCCATTTAAAAGTGCCAATATCTCTGCAACTGAATGTACATTATTAACGGAATATAGGACTAGAGGTACACCCGTGACTTGATTTTGAAGTATCACGGGAAGTATTACTACGTGAGCGTGAGAAAAACGGAGTTAGTGCGAGAACAACCGTGATCCGTCCGAGTTTTGTGAGTGAATAAGTGTCAAACCTCGTGAGTATAAGTTAAGCAGTATTCACAAACAGGCAGAAGGGAGCGTCTCCGACCCTGTAAAAAATATATATTCTTGATCAGCATCAACAGCCGAGTCGATCTAGCCATGCCCGTCTGTCCATCCGTCTGTCTGTCTGTCCGTCTGTCCGTATGAACAAACAGATCTCAGAGATGGTAAGAGATAGAGGTTTGACACGTATGTAACATATGCTTCTTATACTTCCAAATCAAGTTTATTTTCAATTTTTGCCACGCCACCTCAGGCCCCCGGCAAATTGAAAAAAGCGGCTCTCTCACAGTTTTATAGATAGGTTCGTTCCTTCTGGACATCCGCCAAAGGAATGGTAAAGATCGGATAAACGGTTGCCGAGCTATAACGAAAACAAACAATTATAGGCAGCACCGGTCGCAACGGTGATGGGCAGCACTTCACAGGTACAGAGTATGTGTGATATTCGGGCTTGACCGACTTTCTTTCTTGTTTCATATTCATCTTTGATTAATAAGTTTCATCACTAGAAATTCAGCATAATGTTTTATGCTATTTATCTGACAAAATGACTCGACCGGATATGGATTCGTGCAAAGCTGATGGGCGTATCCGAAGATGCCTCCAGTGCAGTTAGCACTGGAGTGCAGTTAGCTTCTCATGACTGAGGTTGACCTTAGGGTATTCCTCAGATACTACTGTTACCTTTTTGCGACCTCTGCATAAGTAGCTTGGGGTGGAATGGGCACCGAGAATGGCATCGCCGATCTGCCATTTGCTGCCGCCTAAGCTGCGGCCCTGGACGTTTTGGGATCGTAGTCCGGCTCTACCTCCTTGGGCTATGGTTGGAAGCTTGCCCGCAATGGTTTCTAAGATAATAAAATGGGCGGTAAATGTACCGTTCGATTCGTTTGCGTTGAATCTTTCGGGAGTTGTTGGACATTTGCCTGCGAAGGTTTCTAAGTTGTAGAAATAAACAGAAAATGGTCCAAAATCTGCGAAATTTTGCAAAATTATCCCGTTTGTCAGATGGTTAAACGGGGTTGACGTTTGCCCGCGAAGCTTTCTAAGATACCAAAAACCGCGAAATTTGCCAAATATTCGTTTGAGTATTTATAAAAGCGCCCAATGATTAGATTTCCATGCAGGACTTATTAAATGGAAGATGAAAATTAACCGGTCCAAAATTTCGTGAAATTTTAAAATTTTTCATTTGAGCCTTGATTGTTGTGAAGATTTAATAGACAGCAATTGTAGATGGGTAAACTGGATGTGTTGATGGACTGGTCCATTTACTGTCGACCGGCAATCTTAGAATGTGCTGTTGCCTTCAGATTTAAGTGTGAAAACCATTCAAGGGTATTAATACTGCGGAAGTTAGCTTTTCATATTCGTTTGGTGTTTCAAATACTAGAAGGGTCGCAGCAACGGAAGTATAGTATCAATACGTGCCCAGGGTAATGTTATCATTCAGCTTCGACTTCTTCGAACACAGCTAAATTCTCAATTCCAGGAAGGCGGAGCGTTTATGGCTATTGGCGTCGACGAAGGCTGGATGCAGGCCATAGTCTCGATTGCTCCGATTTTTTTTGCTATGCTATGCTCCAAATATTATTTTGAAAGTAGTTTTTTTGTATGCTATTTTTATAGTGCTGAGAAAATTGAAAGCACGGATGCAAAGCTATAGTGCTCCAGATAGAATTTTGTGCTCAGGCTACTGCTCGGCTCCTATCACATTCAGAGCAGGAGCAAAATATCAAAACTACGAAATAGCATAGCATTTTCAAACCCTGCATATAAATTATTAAGATTAAAGTAGAATTTCAGATTTTGTTTATTTTACGCTTCGACCACGCCTACACGCCTGCGTTGTCTCTTTTGACTGCTGTAGTATTGCCTTTAGCAGTGCGTCCCTTCATATTTTGACCATACTGAAAGAAATTGCCGTTTTCCGAAGCCGATAGTCCCAAGAAAACTAATATTGGTTTGCTTGAATGTTATTTCAAAGTAATGTCAAAGTCAAAGTAATGTGTCAAAGTAATTCAAGAAGCAAACTTGGAAATTTCTCGCAAATTAAAGGCATATTAAAGCTGTTTTTAGAAGAAATATGGGCAGCTATCAACTTTTACTTGATTGGTAAAGAGATGTAAATAAATAATCGAAACAAGATGAACCTATTTAAGTGACGTGCAGTGTAAACATTTCGCCTTAGAAATTCTAATATAACTTAGATTGGGTGGGTAAGTCGCGCACCATGAAGAAATTGTCTAATGAATTCGTGAAAAGAAGTATGTGTTTGTTATTTGATGCATCAACACTTAAACCACCAGCAAAATACTTAAAGCTTTCTTAGTACACCAAAAAGTTTGATGACGAAGAGATTTACAAAATTATTTATAGCTAAACCTACAAACAAGAGATAAATGAGCGTTATTTGGTAACTTTTTTCTTCAACCAAACGGTTAATCGGCGATATATCCCTCAAACATTGCCTGGAAGTTTCCTTATTAATGGGACTCACTTTTTTATCATCCAATCTTTGAAATGGTGATTCATAGCTTAACAATCAGGTCCGAATTTTAGTTGTCACTTTTATATGGAGAATGCACGGAGTTCCAACTTGAGAATTACAAGTGGATTAATCCATGCGATATGCAAGAAATTTATTCTTAAATACTTTTAGGCAGATGCCCAGTCGGACTTGAGTGCATGCCAGAAGCACATCCCGTATACAACTTTTGCCTTTTAGAAGTAGTTGCCAAAACCTGCAATCTTCCTTTCGCTTTTGTATATGGGCGAAACGCAGCAGGAACTGTTCTATTAGAAGCGACGTTTAAGGGTTGTTGTTGTTGGTTCAACTTCGTAAAAACGCTCGGCTGTCTCTGCCTTATGCTGCACGCGTGCCTTTAGAAGGGACGTTTGCATGCTATGCAGATTTTATGCCTTCCAACATACAGCAAAAAGAACTTGTTTGGAAAAGCGAACGGTCGTCTATGGTTCGGGCCTCATTTCGCATTTTGGTTTCCAATAGCACGGCTGCTGCATTAGAAGGAACGTTTGCATGTTGAGCTGATTTCTTCACTTCTAACCTACTGACAAAAGGAACGTGCATCAGTTTTCATACAGATTATTTGCCTTCTATCATACTGCAAAAGTTGGTAGTGCATTCATCCTAGTAAAACAGAAGTGTGCCAGAAGGCATTCTTTTGGGAGCCACGTTCCGAAAAATCCGACTGGGTGGTAGACTCAATTCAATACAAGTACGATTTTAGACTTGTATCAACCAGCGTGTGCGATGGCGCAGCTAGTTGTAACGGTATACCAATTGTGTTCAGTCCAAAGTCCCTGAGTTCTAGTCCCATTGTAAATATGAATTTTAAAATAAAATTTTATGTTTAGTCGTTGATTTGAAGAAACGGACTCATATCTCCATGAAGAAACGCTTTTTTATATCTCAGAAGAGTCATTTCTTTATCCCCAGGAAGAAACGATTTCTTAGCGCCCAGAAGAAACTTTTCCCTATCACCCAGAAATCACGCTTTATTACCGCCCAGAAGCGTCCCAGAGTGGCACATGTCCACTCCATTTAAGCCTTCAAAGGTGTTTAAAACTCAAAATTCTTTGACATTTTCAAATCTTTCCTTAACTTTTGTTTGTTTCACAACTAAAACTTTTTCATTGCTTCAAATTTGTCATCAAATGTGTCAAGTCAAATTTGAAAAGCTTCTTAAAAACTTGAACCCATAAAATTGTGACCCACAAAAAAGAAAAAAAAATAACATGATACGTTAGGTAAACACACACCCACAAAGATACACAGCACACATATGTGGGGGTTGGGGGACAAAAATGTGCAAATCGTCGCAAAAATCAGGCCAAGTTAGACGAAGGCACCGCTTTTGCGGCACACCGCAGAGCACATATCTTTCTCTACATATTTATGATGGGGATGATGCATAAATAATAAGCAGCCGCAGCAGCAGGAGGAAAGAGTGGAAAGTTTAAATATTTATAACTTGTGTCTGTTTAGTTGATTAAATGAGAAAATGAACTGGACATGGGTATCCACCTGAATTCTGAAACTTCTTCACGTTGTGCGTGCTTCACATGCAAATGGCATTTAGGGGGTGGAAATTGGATCCCCTGCCCGAGGCATGTCTGAGCTTTAATTATGCAACAAACTTGCTTGATGATCTGCCGTGCTGCTGCCCACAATTAGCAAAAGTTGCTGCAGGTGTTTTTTGCACTAGGAATTATACCCTCTCGCCCTTTCTCTCTCTCTACCATTCTGTTCCTTCCCCTATCTATATTTTCATCTTTCCCTTTTCCTGCTGGGCACATAATGAAACTTGATTTAGCTGACAGCAAAAAGTCACGTACAATGGTGCGTATTAGTAATCTTGTGTTAACTTTGTTAGCAAGCACTTGAGCATGTCGTGTGTTTGTGTGTGTGTGTGTATCCAGTGGAAAAAATTGAGAAAAATATGTATGAATAGTTGGTGTGCATTCTAACTGGGTTAGTGAATAGTTCTCCAAAAACTTGGCGAGTCTCAATTGTTAGTCAGTTGAACCAGTTAAACTTTGAATGCACAAAAATGGCATAGAACGTGTTTCGGGGATAGAATTCTTTGACACAGAATCCTTTTCGATTTCTAAATGAATACAGTTTCATTCAACAAACAAAGAACACAAAGGTTTTATGTTCTTATCGACTGTCACTTTTCATTTTAAGCTCATCTAAGCAGGCACGGCTTAACATTGCAAATGCAACTTCATTAAACCAACATTTCTGCATAAATTATGCACACAAAGGACAATGAGTATAAATGCCTGCAGTTGGATTTTATTGCGATAACAATGGCAAACGGCCTGAATACTAATATCTGAAAGATATTTTAGATAATTACTAGAAGAAAATTTACATGCAACTTAAATATTCAATTATAGAGGCAACATGGCCAGCTTCCTTTTGGCCATAAATAATTAAAGGTTTAACCACAAAATGAAATATTACAAAGGTAACACACACACACACAGCAGACACACTCCTGGCAATGTTATGCAATCTAATGAAAAGGAATTACAATAGAGAGCTCTACCAAATGTCCCAGTTGGCCAACAAAGACACTTCCAAGTACCGAATGGGCGGGAGAGTGGGCGAAGAAGCTGGGTCAACCACAGCAAGGCGGCCTCATTAACCGCAACAGAGGCAGCAGCAGCAACTTGAATGCACTTGTGCGTCTGCATGTGGCGTGTTTGTATGGGTTGAGCTTACATTTATTAAATTATTCAATAATAATAAATGATTTCACGCACAAAATGGAATAAACAAGTGTCTGAACTTTGGTGCGCACAAAGTGCGTAAAACTTTTGTTGGACTGCACTAAGCAAACTAAATATTTAAATAGTGATTTAAGCTTGAGGATAAGCAAATGAAATCAAGGATTCATTTCCTAATCTTGTCGAATTTAACCTCAACGCGCATACGGAGCAGCCTTATACGTCCGAGTAGAAACATCAGAGGGCATAGGATGTAATCTTACTGCTACCAAAACTCGAGTTGCTCCAGTGAAAACAGTTTCACTTCCCCGACTAGAACTGTGTAGGCGCTATCCTTCTTGCGGAGCTATCCTCGGCAATTGTTCCAAATCTGCCATTCGACTCACGCGACATTTTCTTCTGGACTGATTTCACAATAGTGCTAACTTGGTTAAGTAAGTCTCCATGTGACTCGGTGACATTTGTAGCTAATCGCGTTGCCAAGATCTAGCCACGTTCGATCTGAGGACAACCCAGCTGACTTAGTTAGCAGGGGCATATGTTCGAAGGACCCGAATGGCTCACAACTCCTCAGGAGAATTGGCACTCTCCGATAGTGCCACCCAAAGATACAACCCTTGAAAAAAGAACTATCAAGGTTCATGTGGCGATGAATACATCTTCTGAAATTCTCGGTCGGTTCTCTGATCTCGGGCGCGCCCTACGTGTCCTGGCGTATGTTCTTAGGTTCATAAAGCGGTGCAACCGAGTGAGCCTATCCACCACAAAGGAGCTGAGTAGCTCCGAGCTTGCCAAAGTATTGCGAACGCTAGTTATCGCTACCCAACAGTCGGACTACTCAGAAGAATACCGCTGCCTTTCAAAGAAGAATTCTCTTCCAAGAACGAGCCCCCATCATGAATTTAAATCCCTTCCTAGACCACAGAGGTGACCTTAGAGCATGTGGCCGTGTTAGAGCATCCGAATCCATGACATATAATGAACGACATTCAATTCTGGTCTCTCCTTCGAGTCTGCTAGCACGCCTGCTGGTACGATTCACCTTATATCTTTACATGGAGGAAACCAGAAGGTTGTTCGTTTGATCCGTTCATAAGTATTGGATTCCCAAGCCACGAAGTGTAGTGAAGGGTATTATCAACGCGTGTAAGGTCTGCGTCATCCATAAAAAAAGACTCCAGACTCAACTGATGATTTGCCCACCGAGCGAGTGACGTTTTCCATACCGTTCATCTACACCGGTGTAGATTTTGCTGGCCCGTTCGAAGTAAAAAGCTTCACAGAACGAGCGTGCCGTATTACCAAAGGCTACGTCTGCGTTTTCGTCTGCTTCAGCACTAAGGCCTTCCATTTAGAAGCTACATCTGACCTAACGACCGAAGAGTTTTTGGCAGCCTTCGCTCGATTTGTGTCTAGACGAGGGTGCCCCCATGAAGTTCATTCCGACAATGGTAAAAACTTTGTGGGAGCTTCCAGAACCTTATCATCTGACTTCCTGCAGGCGACCAAGACACAAATAACAGCTGCGTATAGCCATCAGAGATTGATCTGGTGGTTTATTCCTCCCGGATCACCTCATTTGGGAGGCCTTTGGGAAGCCGGAGTGAAGAGTTTCAAAACGCAAGGCCCTGAAGCAGCAGTTCTGTTCACGCTGAAAGGAGGAATACTTGAGAGAACTTCACAAGAGGAATAAATGGCAATATCCCAGTAGAGACCTAGAGGTTGGGGATCTAGTAATTGTCAAGGAAGACAACCTCCCCTCCCACGAATGGCGTTTGGCTCGAGTGCATAAGACTTATCCGGGTTCTGATGGTAAGGTCCGTGTGCTTGACTTGTATACTTCTCGCGGCCTGGTCAAACGCCCAATAGTCAAGGTATTCCTACTTCCGAAGGAACCCGAAATCCAATACTGTTATGTCCAAATAATTTCCCGGCTATAAATTCAACTAAGTACCAAAAGAAACTCCTTATTCGATCCATTTTTTTTTGAGTTTCCATAGATCTCTCGCTAGTTTCAACGCGGCCCCAGCACCCACGGGCGAGCCAATGAGCGTATTTAATCCTACCACTGCCGAGTCTGCCGAGTCATCCACCCTATACCAGATACTTTAGAACAGGTTCATTTCAAAATTAATTATTTTATAAAACTTCATTATTCGACGGAAAGATCAAGATAAGCTAAACATAATGTTTGGGATCAGCTTAATTTAATTCTAGAAGAATCGATAAAGATATTTAAAGATGAAAGAACTTTATGCTATAAATCTAGCGATATGGAAACGTGACTTCATTATTTGGTTCTGCATAAGCATAAGGCTAATTATGTAAGGTATACTTATATTCCAGAAAACTTAGGCAATACGCACTCACAAAAAATATGAATTTAAATTCAAATTCAGTACATCATCAGATGGACTTTGTATCTCAAGGCAAATATAAATTTATAAATTGAATATGGTTGGTAATTTAACTCGAGGAAGAATAACCATAATGCATATCAAACTGGTCGGATTTCAATTAGATCCGTTTTATATTCTTTGGGCTTAGTTGGGCGATTCTTTGGCATGCAAAAATATAATTATTGTAACCGCACGGCAAGGTGTTTCTCCCACGCAGAAAAGATCTTTCATTGTGTAGTACAACTGGAAAAATGTTGATTGGGAGTGATGCTTAAAGAGAACATGATGAATGCCGAATAACCAAAAGACACTGTAAAGAAATTAATATTAATTAGCACAGATTCATTTGAATTGATATTTGCCTTTGACCACGGAATGAATTCTCTTTTTTGACCCAGCAGGTATGCGGATCTTGTAGCAACACATAAAATTAGAAAGCCTTGGTACTTTCTTCATAAGATAGATTAAGTCTGTACCAAAAAAGAGCATTCATAACTGGCTATGAAATTTTGATTGAAGACACCAAATGACAAGTCAATGGCTGCTGCAGGTTAGGTACTCCATGTGGTCGTAACCTCAAATTATCCGATGTCATATAGGAGGGGACCACTGTAGAGCGACGAATGATCTACTACTTCAATAGATCCACTAATTCACAAGCACCAATTTGGAAACGAAGAGGTCATCCATAGCGAAATGGGCTGTTTGGCTCCCCTAGAGCTGTTGCGGGACAATGTTGGCCCACGCAGGTTAGGCCGATTGGTCCAAAATGATCAATTCCCACAGGCAAAAAAGTTGGGACATGGGCCCAAGCCGGGAGTCTGGTAAAGCCACCAGCCAATATGAGAAAATTTCCCAAATCTGGTTCACTCTGTCCGTGATTCTGGGAGCACCGATGGACGAATTTCTGTCGCTCACTTCACTTTTAAAGACGCCAGGGCGACACACTTGGCGACATCAGTGACTCAGGGATGAGTTACTAATGGGATGTAGTCCACTTTTCCGGCATGGAACTAGTGGTGCCAACCTAGATTGGAAAGATACATATATTCATAAGCCAGTGTCGGATATACACATACACAATATTTACCCCATATGGGATGACACCACTGACGATATGTATGAACGTTTTCTCAACCGAGGTCAGAAACCATGCAAGGTACGGAGTAGCCCACTGGAGAGCTCTGTGCTTGGCCAATGCTATGTATGAAACACACCTTCAATCAGCAGGTTTATTTCAGCAAAATTGGTTGCACAAAATACTCACATTTGGTTTCTTTGTATTAAAGTTTGAATATTTTCACAATTTTTGTTCAACTCCACTAACACATACCCACATACATACGTATGTATTGGCGGGGTGGATAGGTTAGGTACCGCACTGAACTATTTGCATGAACTTTTTTGATTTGCACAACTGCACACTTTGACGGCCACGAGGAGAAAAGATCGAAGTGGATGTCTACTAGAGCCAGGAAATCTGTGTTACCGCAAAATTTCTTTTCAGCTTTCCTTCCGAAATGCACAGTTCCAAGAATGAGAGTAGACAATAAATTGGCGATCTAGTTGATGCTGCCAACCTGAGGCCATGCCTTCAGTCGAACGAAAGCTGACTGCTATGTTGATGCAAGCAGTGCAAAAATGAGATTCGTTATTTTTGAAATTTGAGGAACGAATTAAACGACAAGCGGAATATATTACACTCCCCTGCCAAAATCACACTTTGGGGGTGAACACACCAAAGAGGGATACACGCTTGGAGTGACCTTAAAACATGCGATCATTGCCTAATATCCTTCGCATGGTATTTACCAACGAAACGACCCCGAAACAATCCTCCAACTCATAATAACTACTGCCAAGTTTTCCTAATCCGGGCTTTTTATAAACGTAGGAGCAAGTTTGGCACAATAACCCTTAGCGAAGTTACTCTGTTGAAAGTTTCTACGAAACACCTCTTGCCCTATTTGGAAGGAAACTTCTCGACTGCGAAGATTGTAAACATTTTCGTTTCTGTCATGCTGTTTGTTTATGCCTTTTGAGGCAGTTTTCCGGATTAACTCAAAGGAGTCGTCTCTTTCAAAGCGAACGAAACGATCTCTCTAATACGTTTAAATTTCGTAATAATTGATATGTGGCACCGCCGGTAATCATATTCTGGCCAAAAGTCACACGATATGGACTACTGCTTATGGCGGAATGCGCACTTGATCGTAAAGCACATGAAATATAACTGAGATGTTCATCCCAGTCGGTCTGATCAGGTTTGATATAGGATTTGATAGCCGCGAGCACTGATCGATTTACCCTTTCTGAGGCATTTGCTTGCGGAGCATAGGAAGCTGTATATGAATGCTGGACTTGATATTTCTGAAGCAATTCATTAAACTTGTGTGACTTGAATTGCGTACCATTATCAGATACTACCAACTCAGGAACTCCGAAACAATGAAACAGTTCCTCTTCCATAAAGCGAGTAACTGCTTCAGCAGTGAATTTCTTTACCGCTTTTAAAAAGGGAAATTTAGAAAAATGATCGAGTGCTACAAAAATTCCAATGTTTCCCGATCGGCTTCGGGGATATGGACCCAAAAAGTCTACGTAAACTTTTTGGAAGAACCGATGGGTCTCTGTTGACTTACCCATAGGGGGACGAAGAGAATGATTGGGATGCTTACTACACTTGCAAATTGAGCAGCTATTAATAAACTCCTTTACATCACACACCAAGTTGGGCCAATAATAATAGCGACGAATTCGCTCTAAGGTTTTATTGATCCCACTATGGGATGCTAACGGATGCTCATGGCTTTGCTTGAGTACTTCAGGGATTAATGCTGTTGGTACCCAAAGTTTCCAACATAAGTCATCGCCTATTTGAGTTCCTATGGCATGCTCAGCTCGACGATATATATATTTGTCAATAACCTTTACATCTGGCAACTGATTTGGATTGGCCAGTATCTTTTCTTTAAGCTCTTGATAATCGGGGGAGCTAAAGTGTTCGGATTGCAAATCAACCAAACTGGCTATGTTAATTGCCGACAGATCTTCTGTATGCACGCGTGAAAGTGCGTCCGGTACAACATTTAAGCTTCCTTTTCTGTGGAAAATCTTAAACGAAAACCCTTGAAGTTTAAGAGCCCATCGAGCTAGTCTTGAACTCAGGTCTGATTGCGACATTAACCACTTAAGCGAAGCATGGTCGGTTATAATGGAGAAATCATGACCTTCGACATATGCTCTAAATTTTTTCACACACATCACGGCAGCCAGGCACTCCTTTTCGGTTACCGAATAGTTGCGTTGGCTCTGATTTAATTTGCGCGACATAAAGGCAATAGGAACTTCGTTACCACTGCCGTCAGTTTGCATTAGTACGCCACCCACTCCTGTGTGACTTGCATCACAATGTATAGCAAATGGAGCACTAAAATCGGGGCTGTGCAAAACTGGCGCTTCACACATTCGTTCTTTTAATAATTCGAACGCGCTCTGAGCGTCTTCGGACCATTCAAATGATCGCTTTTGTTTCAGCGTATCGCTAATTGGAGAAGCAATTGAAGCATAGTTCTTTATAAACTTATGGTACCACCCTGTGAGACCTAAGAATCTGCGTACCTGTTTAACAGATCGAGGGATTGGAAAGTCTCTAATAGCTTCAATTTTCTCTGGGTCTGTTTGAATGGTTCCGTTACCGATAATATGGCCTAAGTATTTCACCTCAGCACGGCAAAATTTAGACTTTTCTACATTAATTGTCAGACCTGCTTGATTCAGTCTTTCAGACAATGCTTTTAGGACCTCAAGATGCTTTTCAAACGACTCCGATATCACCAACAGATCGTCAAGATATATAAAAATCTCGTTCCGTAATGATGGTGGAATAACTTTATCCATGAGTTTAGACATGGTTTGCGGAGCGTTTGACAACCCAAATGGCATTACGGTATATTGGTAGAGAGGTCTACCGGGTATGGTAAACGCCGTTTTTTCTTTAGCACTTGCCTCGAGCGGGATTTGCCAAAAAGCATCTTTTAAATCAATGCTGGTTATGAATTCAGCGCGAGGAAGTCGACTCAGAATTCCGTCAATGAGAGGCATAGGATAAGCATTCTTTATTGTTATTTCATTGATTTTCCGGCTATCTAGACACAAGCGAACTTTACTGGGCTTTCGAACTAGTACCACCGGTGAAGACCAAGGGCTACTTGACTCTTCGATGACACCTAGCGATAGCATTCTGTCAACCTCGTCATACATTAGCCTTTCTACGGCTGGTGATACAGCATAGTGTCGCTGTTTGATAGGTTTTGCGTCACCAGTATCAATTTCATGAGACAGCCAACTTGTTTTACCAAGTCCTTTTCAGCAAAAGACGGGAAAAGCTTAATAGCTGCTTCCAACTGCTGTTGCTGTTGCTTAGATAGGGGTACATGGGATATTTCACTATTCGATAAGCTCGAATTATTTGAAATCGGTAGTTTATTTGAAAGAAAAGCTGGTAATAAGTCGAATATCGACCAAAAGTCGATTCCTAGATACAATTCCTGAGATAATGAAGGCACGATAAACAATTTTAAAGGTTTTGTCTGGCCTTGAAAACTAATTGAGGTAGTTATTTTACCAATGATTGGCTGCTTTTTTTCCGTCTGCGGTGCTTACTGCAGATTTGAGCGGCCTGTAAAGTGCTTGATTTTGTGCCAGCTCTTTGGCGAGTTGCCTCCTATACAACTGATTGAGGCGCCCGTGTCCATCAGACCTCTGAGCGTCTTTCCTAGGAGAATGACTTCAGCGTATGGTCTCCAGTCTTTTGAGATATTTACGACTGAGGCCAGAACTGCACTTTTTTCATCTTTTATTTTCTGACGATAGGCGATCAGGCGTCTTCGCGATCGTTTGGGATCTATAACTTGGGAATTATCTGGAGGAATTGAAATTCTAGTATGAAACGGTTTATCTGGGAGTTGGGACAAATCAGGTGAGAGCTGGCTGATTGCGCAGTCAGCTATTCTGTGTTCGTGGACATCGAACGGACTTGTTTGCGTGCACCGATCGATGCACGACCCTTCGGGTTTTTTGGATCATTACACCTTCGACAAGAAGGTTTATAGGTATCGCTCTTGCCACATCCGTAGCAAAATACCTTGCGATCTTTGGTGCAGTCTTGATATCCATGACCGCTGGCACCGCAGTTCCAACAGGACAAGGCGACTGCCGCAATGTTCGGATCTTCTGCTTCTTCAAGCTCATTTTCTTCCCCACTATCGTTTTGCTCGGAGATTTCGTGCACTTGCCGTCGTCCGGGCATACTTTTGGGAAGGAAATTGGTAGATGGCTTGACAATAGTTAGCATAAAATCGCTCGCGGGTGCGTACTATTTGTCGCAGTTGCGAAATGGAATAAATCGGTACATACAAAATTTCATGTTGGATGTCTGCAAGCAGATTAGCTCTTAGAACTTCCAACATTGAAGGTTCGGACATCGGGGACATTAGTTTGTCTGCTAACGCAACGATGGATTCATAGAACGAATCGAAAGATTCGTTAGGTTTTTGTTTTCGTTGAGCTATTGCAGAACGAATCTCTAGGTCAGTTCTTCCATCTTTGAACTGAGCTTTGAGAGCTGCACTTAATTGAGGCCAAGTTACTAGTGGTACGCTTTTTGTGGTAGCGCCAGAACCATTCACTAGCACTGCCTTCGAAAATATGGCTCGCATATCGAGACAATAGATCCAAATTGCCATCTAAAGTCTGCTTGGTGAGAGCCCCTCGATTCGATACACAAAGTCATCGACAGACATGGACGAGTTTCCTGAGAATCGTAATTTCCAGTTGGCGATAGTTTGGCTTATACGATCAGGACGTATTTGTGGTGACTGTTGCGATAACCATGGCGAAACGGATGCCCTATGGTCATTTGCTTTGAATATTTTCAGGACCTATTGATTCCCTAGGGGTATCTAAATAATTGTTCAAATGTTTGATTCTAAAGCGGTTGTGAGCAACTTAGCGTTTTTGCTGGGGGTACATTTGTATGAGTTGATAATCTTTGAAAGCCTGCTTCCAAAGCTTGAGACATTTGTGTCATGGCTTTTGCGCCATCTGGGATAATTGGGACATTACTTGAGGCAAGACTTGACTCATTTGAGCTATTTCTCCTGTCATGGGACTTGTCATGTTCCGCTCCAATATTCTCTGTGGGGAGTTATTTGTAGCTTGTGTAGCCGAAACATCTCCTCTCATAAGCTCAGCTGGAGGATCAGTTACGCTAATGCCCGGATACCGCTCGTGATCGTGTCACAGGCATGGCTCCAGGTAATGCGGGTAGAACTCGGTCCCAAAGCTAAAGGCAAGTTCCTCTGCAAATTAAGGTTGACGGTTTGCAAACTCGAGAGGCAAACAGGACAGACAGATGTTTCTCCGCCTCGGTATTAAAACAAACAGTATGAAACGAATGATTACAACTAGTTCTTAACACTTGCGCTTGATATTCAATATCTCTTACGCAAATTCCGCAAATCTCCCTATTATCTAGATGTCGTACTAAACTCTCAGAACTGCCAAATAATGACATTATACGCTACGACGAGAGTTTAAACTTAATCATTTGCCCAGTAAGCCTACAAGATTGTCTTTGTTCGAGATAAAGGAAAAATCAAAAATTCACATAAAAAAATGGGTTAACAATGCAACACTTTCATAAAATAGAATTGCGAAATAGACTCATCAGTAGAAAGTAAGAAGAGGATTTCCGTTGGCACTGTTATGAGTAAAGGAACTTCATTACTCTTAATATTGACAAATTCGAGTATCCAATACCAATTAACTAAGCTCAACTGAAATGTTGAAGGTATGAAAAAAGAAACGGGTCTATACTGCAATGGCCAAAGAGTGCAACTACTGGTCATAAAGCATTTGTAATTCAGGTCCGGTCGTAGCTCTAGGCCACTATCAAGCCCTGTATACCAACTGAGACATTGCAAAATGATCAGCAGAGCAAAGGAATTAACCAAGTACTTAAATGATCCACTTTTCCGGGTAGGCTGTAGATCTAATTTTATAAGAAAACTAATTACAGATAAAGTTCACATTTTTAGCTAGCAACATAGAGGAGTTCACTTTGCGGGTAATAATCGATTTCTGATCCACCAACTAGTGATTAATCTTGATTTATATCGAGCGCGGGCATGATAGTTATAATTGAAACTAATAATGAATCAGCAAACTATAAATCAAAGACTGGAAGGAAGTCAAGGAAATGGAAGAATTTTAAGTCGGAAGGAGTTGTTGACTTGAGTATTTATAATTTTCTTTGTCGGGGGCAAGCGAATGAGCCGAATGTGCCAAATGGGGCCCCACGTTTGGGCGCCATATAAAATATAACTGTAGCATGTAACGTGTAAATTGATAGAGGCAGATGTTAGCTAACTTTGGTAGAGCACGCGCTGGCTTCGGCTTTTCTCTGGTCGGCAGGGCGGGTTTTCAGGAAAGAGTACCACAGTTAGGGCAGTATGCTTATGTCACAATTTCATAGATATTCGCGTGATATATAAGGAACAGGAAGAGGTTAGAAGGGAGCAGGGTAAAGGTACAGTATAGGGACAGGACAGAAAAGGCTAGATGAATCCACAGGCTTTGTTGGTTATGTCTTCACAAGTATGGGAACATTTACCCTACCATGATCCTTTAGGGCCGAGAAGGAAATAATAAACAATGGGTTCCCTCCAACAAAGCACCATAAGCTTTGTTATCCTACCTCATTACGAATACTGCATGGTTTCCCCTAAACCAGATACTTTAGAACAGGTTCATTTCAAAATTAATTATTTTATAAAACTTCATTATTCGACGGAAAGATCAAGATAAGCTAAACATAATGTTTGGGATCAGCTTAATTTAATTCTAGAAGAATCGATAAAGATATTTAAAAGATGAAAAGCTTATGCTATAAATCTAGCGATATGGAAACGTACTTCATTATTTGGTTCATAAGCATAAGGCTAATTATGTAAAGGTATACTTATATTCCAGAAAACTTAGGCAATACCCATAAAAAATATGAATTTAAATTCAAATTCAGTACATCATCAGATGGACTTTGTATCTCAAAGGCAAATATAAATTTATAAATTGAATGGTTGGTAATTTAACTCGAGATAACCATATTATATCAAACTGGTCAGTTCAATTAGATCCATTTTATATTCTTTGGGCTTAATTGGGCGATTTCTTTAAGCATGCCAAAATATAATTATTGTAAAGCACTTACGGCAAGGTGTTTCTCCCACGCAGAAAGATCTTTCATTGTGTAGGCCGCAACTGGAAAAATGTTGATTAGGTGATGTAAGAACATGATGAATGCCGAATAACCAAAAGACACTGTAAATTAATATTAATTAACTGTAGATTCATTTGGATGATGTTGCCTTTGACCACAGGAATGAATTCTCTTTTTTGACTTAACTTGGGTATGGATCTT
>JAEIFV010001031.1:0-104548 GCA_018904265.1 Lordiphosa collinella | reverse complement strand
AGTTCATTAAGAGAAGGATTCAATAAATACAAAATAGGCTTATAAAAAAAAAAAAAAAAATCAAAAACCAAAAACATGGAGTTATTTATAGTAAGTCAATACCGAATCACTGGCATCACAAACAGCTGGTGTGGCATAATGTGGGCCCTGCAAAGAGAGTTGTTGCCAATGTTTTCTCGTCCGTTACCTGGGACGAGGGGAACGCTGGTAGGACTAAGCCAAAGATTTCACTTGAGGGCTGGGGCCACATAGCGTGTGTCATGTGGGCAGTTTTGCCCACTTCCTCTCGCCCGCTATGGTCTCACCAGGGCGAGGCGAACGTTGGTAAGACTGGGCAGGCCAGAAGTCAATTCTCGGGTATAAGATTTCCAAATTAGTCGAGGGCAAGGAGTTCCTAGCGCTCTGCGTGTTCTTGACCCCCCCCCCCCCCCCCCTAAGTATAAGTAAGTATGGTCTTACCTGGGGCGATTTGAACGTGGGAGTGACTAAGAAGGACTTGGGTTTTATATCCTTCCCTCAAAACTATGATGTATCCCAAGTCCGAAACCTTAGCCCCGCCTACCGTCTAACTTCCCCACGGAAATTGTAATTTAAGAGCGATCGGAAGACTTAATATTAATTGTTGAATTATTGGAACCAATTTTTGTGGCAACCCAAAAGTTGCAGTGGGAGCAGCTATATTTCGGAGATTTTTATAATCTTTGGCTAGAGACAAAGCTCATGGAAAAATTCGTATAGTGAGGTTCTCGCCAAATCTATCTATCTATATATATAAAAATGAATGTTTGTCTATCTGTCTGACTGTCTGTCCCTTATGCCTGCCTAAACCGTTCATCCGATTGCGATGGAACTTTGGGAAGTGGTAGAGTGCTTGCCAGGGAAGGTGTCTAAGTTAAAAAAATGACCGAAAAATGGTCCAAAACCCGCGAAATTTGCAAAAACTATACCGTTTATCTGATTAGAATGAAACTTTGGGGATAGGCCCGGGAAGGTTTCTTAATTGAAGAAATTTGCGAAAAATGGACTAAAAACCGCGAAAATTGCAAAATTTAGGGTTTTGGTAAAACTTAGGGGAATTGTTCGATGCTTGCCCGGAAAGGTTTCCAAGTAGAAGAAATGGGCGGAAAATGGTCCAAAAAACGCGAAATATATTATATTACAATGCAGGCGTTGGTAAATGAAATCTGTAGATTACACGATGCAAAATATTGCGAAAATTGCAATTTTATGATTTGAGCCTGGATTATTGTGAAGATTTGATAGAGGGCAATTATAGACGGTTAAATAGGACGGACAAAAAGTTACCAAATTTTTGCAAAATATTCATGAGTTTAGATTATCATGAAGGCAGGTAAATAGAGGAAAAGATCGAACGGTCCAAAATGTTTATATCGATTTGCAGCCAGCACTAGCTTTAATATAATCGATGTCATAAGAATCATAAGGACCCGGGCGACGCCGGGAAATGGTCCAAAAACCGGGAAATAAGCAAAATTACGCCGTTCATCCGATTGTAATGAATCTTTAAGGATTGGTTTTAAGTTGAAGAAATGAGCGGAAGATTGCGATGGAACTTTTGTGCATGGTTGGACGCTTGCCCGGGAAGATTCTAAGTTAAAGCAATGAGCAATAAATTATGAAAAAACCGCGAAATTTAAAAAATAGTACCGTTCATTCAATTGCGATGAAAATGGGGAATGGTTGCACGAAGATATGGGTGGGAAATGGTCCACAAGCGTGATATTTGCAAAGGTGTACCGATCAATAAGAACAAACTATGAGGAATGGTCGGACGCTTACCGGCGACGGTTTCTAAGTTCCAAAAACCGCAAAATTTGCAAAATTATCTAATGATCAAGTTGAAAAAATGGCCGAGTAATGGTCCAAAAATTACGAACTTAGCTAAATTATTCCGTCCATCCGACAGTAATGAAATTTTCGGGATTGGTTATACGCTTGCCCTGAAAGGTTTCTAAGTTAAAAATTCTTAATTGCAAAATACAAAAAATTTGTGACCTTCCTCCAGTGGGGGATTCCAACCTCGTTCTCTTAAACAAGCGCAGAGTCTATCACCCCTACACCAGATATATACTTGACAAACTTTAAAGCAGATATATTTCAATCGTTACAGAGAAAGATTAGTTTTCCATACAAATAGACCCCATCGTAGCCGCAAACTGAGGAGAATCCACCCAGCTGATATGGATATTTGGCCGTGCACCACAAGGTCGCCTAATTTAATCTCTACAAATATAAAATAGTTTGTCCTTACTGACTGATTGGCAATCATCGCACAGCCTTTTTTTTATACTCTTAACCAGAAGTACACAGAGTATATTAAGTTTGAGCAAAAGTATGTAACAGCCAGAAGTAAGCATGATAAGCGACCTGATAAGCGGCGTCCGACCCTATAAAGTATATATATTCTTTTTTTTTTTTTTGTTTAATATAATTGGAAATATTTGATTCAAAGAACTTAATCTATTTACAAATAGTTAACAAGGAGTACAAATTTAATACAGGACTAGAACAGCACGGCAAACGCCTGGGATTGAGGCATAACAAGCCTCACAGATACTGGAGGGGGAGTACAGCTGAGACCAGCAGCGTGCACCCATATGTAGGAGAGGGGCGCCAAGATAATACTTAAGCTAAGTTAAGGAGGCGACCCGAGGGACGCCTTCCATGGATCCAAAGATCGGAGGGATGTCGTCGGTTAAGTCTTCTTCTGAGCCTGTTTGTCGCAAGATCAGAAGCAAGTCTATTGGAGTGGGCCACCAGACGGTCATGGTATCTGCTGGTGTGCATGTTTATCTGGGCGCATAATGGCAAAATGTCCAGATCACGGTAAAGAGTTGAATGCCTCACATAGAATGGAGCATCAGTGATGCGCTGCAGGACTCGGCTTATAGAAGATTCCAGTTTCTTCAGGGTTGTGGAGCATGCCGTACCCCACAGCGGGATCCCCCATGTCCAGGAAGGCATGATTATAGCCTTGTACACAAGGACTTTACAGCGCAAGGAAAGACCGCTACGAGGCTTGAGAAGCCAGTCGAGTTCCTTCGCCTTAGCTGAAACAGTAGCTGCTGCCCGAGTCACATGGGCCTTCCAAGTCAAGCGGCGATCCAAAGACACCCCAAGGTATTTAACAGAAGAGTCCAGGTGCGGGATTCTAGACCCTTGAAGTCGCACTCGAGCAACTTTCCCGGGTCTCAGGGAAAACGTGCGGTGTTGGCTTTTTGAGCCATTTACGGCTATGTTCCAGCGGTTTGCCCATCGACCAAATCCATCCAGAAACTGCTGGACTTTAGCTGATGCCCTGCTGCGGCTATTGCTAGAAGCCAGAAAAGCGGTATCATCAGCGTAAGTGGCGATTAGGGTGCGATGAGAGACTGGATACGGCAGATCCGCGGTGAAGAGGGTATAGAGTACTGGTCCAAGAACACTACCCTGTGGTACACCCGCACAAATAGGACGGATGGTTGATCGCTCGCCTCTGAGCTCAACCATAAAGCGGCGCCCAAGCAGGAAAGACCGAAGCAGCAGATATTGTTCAGCAGGAAGAAGGGACTTCAGCTTAAAAAGCAGGCCATCATGCCATACGCGATCGAACGCCTGCCGAATATCAAGAAAAACGGCAGAACAGTATTGGCGGTTCTCGAAAGCCTTTAAAATGTGGTTAGAGATTCTATGAACCTGCTGAGGCGCACAGTGTCCTCTACGAAAGCCGAACTGATGGTCTGGTAAAGCATCTTCAACCGAGCTGACTGCCAACATTCTACAAAGAAATATTCTTTCAAACATTTTGGAGAAGGTTGGTAGCAGACTAATTGGTCGGTAGGAGTCGGGCTTCGTAGGATCCTTGCCCTTCTTGGGAACCATCACGATTACAGCACACTTCCATGAGGAAGGGAGTATTGCAAACGAGTCATGGCGTTAAATAGCATTAGCAGAAACATTACTCCCACTTCCGGAAGTGCCTTGACTGTTTTGCCGTCAACATCGTCAAAGCCTGGGGCCTTAGTGGGTTTAAGCTGCCGGATCTGCACACGCACTTCGTCCAGCGAGATAGGTCTAATGGGAGATAGTGGGCCAGTATCAGTTGAGAGAGCATCCTGAGTGGAGGCAACATCCTCCGGCGACGCTAAGCTGAAGGGGGTGAATCGTCCCTCCAAGTTGCTAGCAAACTCCTGAACTATCTCCTGATCAGACCGAGCCCAAGATCCATCGTCCCTCTGAATTACGAATCTCTGAAGGGGCTGCCTCTTGACATGTCGAGTGCATTTCCAAAGAGAGAAGCCTCGGTCCTGCGTTGGGTCGATATTGCAAAGTTTTTCCTCTAAATATTCTGCCTTTATATCAAAGAGGAGTTTTCTTAGTTGGTCTGCAGCTCTCCGGTAGTCTGGCTCATCAAGGGGGCTGCGTGATCCCATCCATCTCCGGCGCATCGCTCTCTTACGCCTCACGAGGTCAAGAACCTCAGGTTTTAAAAGTGCCTGAGGGGGACCTCGGAGGCTGCATGCAGATCTACCAAGCATTGCTTGCTCAGCGGCTGTGTGGATATTACGCACAAACAATTCAGCTGCATCATCTATGTCAGCGGGCGAGTTTAGGTCCATATTAGGGTTTACCAACTCCTCCAGCTTACTCTGGAACCGGGAAATGTTTGCATGCCTGGGTAATAATCTTGGCTTGACCCTGATGGAGTAAGCTGCCGCTCGAAACTCAATTACCAGAGGGATATGATCAGAGGAAAGTTCCAGCAAACCGTTTATAGCGAGGTTATTTGACCGTATTCCAGAGTATATGGCAAAATCTAGGGCTGACGGAGAGAAATTGTGGTTGGAGGGGAAGAAAGTGGGACTTCCAGTTGAAAGAACTTGCATGTGGGAGCAAGTAAGTGAGTTATGGAGCGCTGAACCTCTAGCAGATGCGTATCTTCCACCCCAAAATGGGTGATGTGCATTCCAATCCCCAGCAACTAGGAACTTGGGTCCAAGCTCTTCGAAGAGACCAGAGAAGTCGTCAGTTGTCCACTGTAGAGTTGGTGGACAGTAGATAGCCGCAATGACTACTCCGCCAAGATCGCTGGCAGTTAAAGTTTATTTTTAATTTTTGCCACGCCCCGTCCCGCCCCCGTAATTTAGTAAAAAACCATATCTCCGTCGGTTTTATAGATCGCTTCTGGACATATTTTGAAAACAAGATTATTTATCGATCCTCCAAAGTAATGGTGAAGATCGGATGAACGGTTGTCGGCTATAAGGAAAACAAAAAATTATGGGCAGCACCGGTCGCAACGGTGATGGGCAGCACTTCACAGGTACATAGTATGTTATAGTCGGGCTTGACCGGCTATCTTTTTTGTTTTTTATGGTTATTTGGTATTTTTAAATCTTCTCTTAATGATACTAGCAATAATTTTTCAGATCTTAATCTTAGAGCTATTTTAAAAACTATACCCGATTGGAGGTAGTTTGTGTTCTGCGACCCTTCAAGTTAGTCGTTTGGTTGGTTGGTCATTTCTTCAGAAGCTTCTCAGAATCTTTTCATTTAAGTTGCTCTATTTCTGTTTCGACCAATGGGATGCCGAGGTCGTTGTGGATACACTCATTACGAATGTACCACGGCGCTCCAGTGATGGTTATAAGAACTCTTGATTGTGATCTTTGGAGGATGGGCACATACGTCTAGACAGGCTTTATTATGCTTTTGTACAGTAAGACCTTATATTCCAGTTTTAGAGGTGAACGGGAGTTAATTAGTAAGTAAAGGCTGTTGGCCTTTACGCCATGTGAACCTTCTATCGAGGTGCACACCTAGATATACGACATCGTTGCGGGATCGAAATGGCGTTTAAGGATAGCTGGGGACAGCTGCTTCTGTTGAGTGTGAACGTCACATGTTTACACTTTTGCTCGTTGATTTTTATGCGCCAGTTGGCCGGCCACTCTTCCACTTAAGATATTTGGCTTGCCAAGAGACTTGTTGCGTTATTGGACATCGTGATCTCCGAGTGCTCTACCCTGCGGCACTCCGGCTCCTACGGTGAACTCTTCCGTTGTGTACTCATTTTGACGAACTGTAAATACTCTGATACTGACGTAACTTTCTAAGACTTTGTGAGTATTTGGGGGAAGCATTGTCCTTATCTTGAATATAACACCATCCCACCAAACGCGGTCAAATGCTTGGGCAACATCTAGGAAAATTGCAGAGCAGTATTCGTGGTGCTCAAACGCAGTCCGAGTGTCTGAAGTTAAACGGTTGACCTGCTCAATAGTCCAGTGCTTTGCTCGGAACCCAAATTGATGTGAGGGAATGATATTTTAAGATCTTCTCAAATAGTTTTGACAGTCAAGACGGCAGACTAATGGGTCTGTATGATGACGCTTGTGTATTATCTTTTCCTGGTTTCTGAATCACTATGATTGTGGACTTCCTCCACTGAGTTGGAAAGTATCCACATCACAGAACAGCATTGAAAAGCCTTGAGATATATATGTAATGGCGGGACAGGTGCTTTTCTAAGATTTAGCTCTCCGATAGCGCTTATTATTTCTTGCGAATGAATTCGGTTAGTTTGTGCGGCGCGCCGCGGGGGTCGAAACCAATGGAAGTTCATAGCCATTGGTTGATGGATTTGGCTGGAAAAATGTCTAAGGTGAAGTGCAAAGACAGGCCCCTTCTCCCTGTCTGATCCCTTAGAGGTGTATCTACCCTTGCAGGTGGCTTGATGCTGGCGCGTGCCCTCCATAGGGGAAATTTGCTGCTTGTAGGCGCTAATTTTTCGATATAATGGCTGTGTGCTAGCTGCTCTTCGGCTTCGAGTGCTTTGCGAAGTCCGCGTTCTGCAAGTCTCAGACAATTTTTTGCGACAGGCGATCTAAAGCTTTGCCATTCTCTTCTTGCACGCCGCTTATCAGAGACCAGCCGGTCAATGTAATTGTTGGTTAGTCTACGATCTTGCTGAGGTGCTGTTGTTGTTGTTTAGGGGTTTGAATAACGAGCAGCGGCAGTAATGATAGAGGTGAGGGCATGAACTGAATTGTCAATATCTTCTTTGATGTTTATGGTTGGGCTCAGCTCGATGAGACTGGTGATATATTTTTTTTATTTGAGCCAGTTTTTCTAGTGTGATGTCAGTCTCTGACGATATTCTTTAATCTGAGGGTACTCCAGGAGGGTGAATATAATTGAAGAATACTCTGACGGAAAATCAGCAAGGGCTTTTGCAGCTACCAAGTTTTGTGGAACTTTTCTTGTTATAGCAAAGTCTATAAGATCGGGTAATTTCTTCGGATCTGCCGGCCGGTTTGTAAACCTTCCCGGAGATACATAGTCGAGTTTGTTTGATGCGCGCGTGAGTACGCTGTAGAGTTGCTTCCCTTTGGGATTGGTCAGTCTGGAGCCCCAGTGGGGATGTTTCGAACTATTGTCACCCGCATCCAAGAAATCTATTTTCAGATATTGCAAGACGTGGGCGACAGTAAGCCGCATACAGAGTGATATTGCCTCGTTTAGACTCTACACATATAGAAGTGGCTTGTAGGTAGTTTTCCGAAAATCCTGATAGTGGATAATGCTTGATGCGGCTTCTGACGAGATGCCAGATGCACCATGGGCTTTGCCATCTGGGTGATTTGTGCCGTAAAATGCATACACAGGTAATTGGAAATTGTATCGTCCGTCAAGTTATTTTCCGCAAGAAGCATTATTTCATTGTCTTGGAGAAATTTTGATAACTCCACTTTATGGCAAGGAATGCCATTTGCATTCCAGAGTTAAACTCGTAGGAGAGCCATTATTTGGATTTTTGCGAAGCAATAGCGACTTTTATCGCGGGTCGAAATTGTTTATTTAAATAACAGAATTAAGCACTTTTAAAACGATTTAAACCGGTGCGTGACAGAAAAGCTAAGCGGCAAAAGCTAGAGGGCTGAAATTTGGACAGGAGTTTCCTTATTTCGAGAAAGTGCGCACTAAGACAGGGTTTTGGAGAATTCCACCCGGAAAAGTCGGAAAAGCGTCGGGAAAATTTGTATGGGGAGAATTTGATTTTTCATCCAATTGACTTGAAACTCGGTTTGTAAGCAAAGCATACGATTAAATTGAACACGTATTATCCCGATTTTGGAAAGTCCGCCCACGAGAAAAATTCGATGTGGAAAAATCTATTTTTCATCCGATTGTTAACGATATCGTTATCGTTAGCGTTATTGATATCGTTGTCGTTATCGTAATCGTTTTCGTTATCGTTATCGTCATCGTTATTTCTTTTACTATCCTTACAAGCCAAGTTTAAAGCCAATCGGATGTAAATCGGTTTTTGGCTGCTGAGTTTGCCATGAGTGCTCCGATTTTTCTAGCATTTCCAAATTTTCTAGCATCAGAAAATTACATTTCAATTCATTTCACTTACTATTCTTACAAACCGAATTTCAAGTCAATCGGATGAAAAATAGATTTTTCCTTATCGAATTTCCCGGGTATTTTCCTTGCGGGCAGATTTTCCGAAATCGGGAAAATACTTGTCCAATTATTTCGTACACTTCGCTTACCAACCCAGTTTCAAGTCAATCGGATCAAAAAAAATTACCCATTCAAACTTTTCCGACGCTTTTCCGGGAATTTTCCGACCCTACGGTCGAATTTTCCAACATCGGAGAATTTAAATTTATTTCACTTACTGACCTCACAAACCAAATTTCAAGACCATCGGATGAAAAATACATTTTTGCATATCTAATTTAGGCCTTTATCCAGCACTGCGGAAAATTCCTGCCAGGAATTTGCTATTTATTTTGAATTTGTGGAACCCATGTAAAATATTTTGGCCAATTTTGAATTTAAACAAATTTAAACAAAATAACGTTAAACCAACTTCGGTCTACGAGGGCCGTCCAAGAAATGGCCGACCTAGCCCAGAAGTGTTGGAAAATGTTCACAAAATATATTAAAAAGGGGAAGTACCAACTATTAAAAGCTTAAGTTTGAAGTTTGGTGCCTTTACCTTGCACAGTTTTGCGAAGATAAACATCGTAATGGGCGTTCAAATGAGGTGACCACTTTCAAAATGGTGGCCAAAATTAAAAAATGTTTAATGAGTGACCGCCGATTGAAAGTTCGTGAGTTAGCTGAATGTGTAGGCTTTTTAAAAAGTGCTGTACATCGCATATTGACCGAAAAATTGGACATGAAAAAGTTATGCGCAAGATGGGTGCTGCGTTTGCTGTTCCATCATGACAGTGCGCCGGTTCACACCTCTGTCATTGCAATGGCTAAAATTAATGAATTAAAATTTGAATTGCTACCTCACTCTCCTTATTCGCCAGACTTATCTCTCTCTGATTATTTCTTATTTCCAAACTTGAAAAAAAGGCTCGGAGGAAAAAGATTTGGCAACAATGAAGAGGTGGAGTCCGAGGTTAATGTCTATTTTGAAGAGCTTCACAGTTCTTATTATAAAAAAGGTATCGAAGCTATTGAACATCGCTGGGAAAAGTGAATCGACCTAAAAGGATCCAATGTTGAAAAATAAAAAAAAAATGATAAATTTTTGTGTTTTAGTAGTTAGGTTGGCTATTTCTGGGACCGCCCTCATACCATTGTAGATTTATTGTAGATTTGTACGACGTGTCTAGTGGTTTACTTTTGATTGAGCGGTCGGGTGTGACGACATCACACCTCGACATAGATTTAGATTTATTGAACTTATTTCCTAGTGCTTCAAGATAAATTTATAAATTAATGCACTAGTCACAAACATATTCATAACGGAGATTGACAAACATATTTATTTTTATAATAATCTATAAATATAAATATAATCTAATAAATGTTTATTCCCTATCTATTACCCTAACGTTTTCGTTACCCTAACTTGTTCGTTACATTTGTGCCTCTATTACATATCATGATTTTGTAGGCGTATCTTTAGGTGTTTATTAAACTGCGATGCGCCGCTCATACGTTTTAAAGAATTTGGAAGCTGATTCCAAATGCGAACAGCATGAACTCCAAACTGTCTTTCCGATATTAGGAGATTATATATTAAAGAAATTAAATTATTTGTTCGAGTAGATGTCGAAAACTGGAGCTGGGAACAGAAATGCATTAACTATTAGTAAGCCAATATTTGTTGGAAGATATTGTTTTGACAGGCTTAGGTTTCTAAGTAAACCATATGTTCTTCCTACAGCTTTTATAATATGGGTATTCTAGTTTAGGTATCTATTAAAACAGAAGCCCACATTTTTAGCTTGCTCAACATATTCTATGGGCGAGTGTTCTATAAATAAGGGACGAATATTGCTAACACTAAGTGGTTTTTTATAAATTATTAGACATTTGGATTTTATCGGATTCAGACAGAGACCGTTATTTCTTGACCAGCTTGAGATTTTTATTAGCTCATTGTTACATATATCTACACACTCATCTAATTGGCTCAATGGATGGCTTACATACAATTGATCGTCATCCGCATACATATGACAATCACTATTACACAAAATATTAGGCAAATCATTATCATAGATGGTAAACAGTAGTGGACCAAGGACGGATCCTTGAGGAACACCACGAGTAACATGTAATAACGAGGACTGTGAGGACGATACAACAACAGATTGACACCTATTTGACAGATAAGACTTCATTAAATTTAAAGCTGTGTTTGAAAAATTGTACATTTTATTCAGTTTAGTGCAGAGTATGTCATGATTTACTGTGTCGAAGGCTTTACTATAGTCCAATAAAGTAAGAAAAGTCACTTTGCCATCATTCATTTCTTTTCGGATATTCTCAACAACTTGTAGAAGAATAGCTGTGGTGCAGCTTCATTTCTTCCTAAAACCTGATTGCTTGTCATTAAATATTGAGTTCTTGGTCATAAATTGTCGAATTTGATCTGCCATTAGGTGCTGAAGAATCTTTGACAAATAAGGTAGTATTGCAATCGGCTGAAATTTGTTGTCAGGTTTCAAAATGGGGATTATTTTAGCAGACTTAGGCCCGATTTCTCAAAGGCTCCGGTTTTTGACAAGCGGTCAAGTCATTTGGTGTTCTCAACAACAGTTTCATCTGATATCGATGAATTCCTATCGCTGCATTAGGGTGACCAGACACGGTCAACAAATTAGGTATTTTTGTTAGGGATTTTTTAATGTTATTGAATGCTGCAGGTAATATTTTTGCGAAAAATTTATTAAAATTGATTGCGATGAATCAAAAGCAACAGCTGGGGACACTTGTTTACCTGCACGGCTTATCAAAGGAACGCTTACTAGACAGAAGTCAGCTGGAGTGATAAGGAAGTTGCCACATGCATAAGAACGCAGCGCCGCCAAGTCCTGCTAACAATCCTAGTCATAACAAATTGAATCGCAACTGAAGTCAAGGCTTTAACTTTAACTCTGATCCTAGCATAAATTATTTTACATGTAGATTTGGCCAACTTGAATCATTGAACAAATGTGGCATAGTCCAGATCAGTACTCTCTGTACTCTGTTTATTCGCTGCTCTGCCTCTTAAAATTCCATTTCCATTGCGTGGAGTAGAAAAACTAGTTTATTCATAAACATTTTGTGGCAGCAAATAAATTATAGTGGCCGGGTGGCTAGTGTGCGCGACCTCTGTGCAAGAGGTCGTTGGTTCCATCCCGCCTCGGAACATCTTTACTTTTTACCTTACACCCTTCACCCCTCTTGCTGTTGGCGCCAGCTTTGTAGTAATTAGCCATGAAAAGCTTCTCAAACTGCCGTTCGGATCCGGCGTTAAACTGTAGGTCCCTTTCTCTTGTGCGAAAATTCGAAGCGCACAAGCCAAGAGATTGAAAGAGGCTCGGCTTTGACCCTTTGGGGCTGTGTCAAGCCATTTTAAATAATTAAATAAACAAATCAAATGTTGGAGCCAGCTGTTTGTATAACGATAAAATATATCGATAATTCCATCGGCACTGAACTCGAGGTTAACTTTAACCAGTGCTCGAGCAGCGGTTAAGTCTGTTTCTTCGGTTGCGCCACACACAGCATGAGCCACGCAAATTCGGTTAAACTGCCTGTCAAGTTGACTTACCGCACATTGAGAAATCGGTCCTTAAACATTACAGGGAAGACAGAAGTTGTGATGGCGGTATTGAAAATGTGAGATAAGTGTGGCAGAATTTGTGGGAGAATAATTTTTTGGAACTTAGGGTTAAGTTCAGCTAATCCAACAGCATTTGACTTAATTCTAAGAATGCACTCAAGGACATCACATTAACTAACACAAATAAAGTTAAAACTACTATCACATGCGTTGTATGGTAAGCTATTCAGGTACTCATTATGGGTGATTTCTGGAATTTCGCTTAAATTAACAAATTCATTGTTGAGTTGGTAAGCATCGACGTCCGAGATTAATTTTTTTTTATGTACCCAGTTTATGTATTTCATTCCATGTTGATTTATTAGCTATTGCACTGTAGAATTGATCAGAATAGTATTTAGTCTTAGATTCATTTATCAATTTTACTACTTTTTTTTCTTAATGTCCTAAATAGTTTATAGTGCGACTCTGTCTTATATCTATTCCATAAATTATATGATTTGTCACGTTCAGATATAGCTGTTTTAATTTGCTGATTAAACCAAGACTTTTGAGAAGACTTGATGATTTTTCGTCTTACCGGTATAAATTTATTAAACAGTTGGCAGATATTATCGTGCAGCAGGCTCAATTGATGTGCCGGGCTCTATATTTTCCCCAACCAACCGCGATTACAATAAGTATTTTGCCGATATGGAATATTAAAATCACGATGTCCAATTACTGCAACAAGTCTGCTGGCAAACCCTATAGCTAAGTGGGGCTGGCCAACTGGGGCGAAAAAATCAACGAGCAAAAGTGTAAGCATGTGACGTTCACACTCAACAGAAGCACCTGTCCCCAGCTATCCTTAAATGCAACCCAGATCCCGCAATCAAACGATGTTGTATACCTAGGTGTGCACCTCGATAGAAGGCTCACATGGCGCAAACACATAGAGTCGAAAAAGCTTCAAATCAAGCTAAAGGCCAACAGCCTTCATTGGCTAATCAACTCCCGTTCCCCTCTTAAACTGGAATATAGAGTCCTGCTGTACAAAAGCATCATAAAGCCTGTCTGGACGTATGGCTCGCAGTTATGGGGAAATGCCTGTGCGAGCAGTGTGGACATCCTCCAAAGATCACAGTCAAGAATTCTCAGAACCATCACTGGAGCGCCATGGTACATTCGCAATGAGTGTATCCACAACGACCTCAGCATCCCATTGGTCGAAACTGAAATAGAGCAACTTAAACAAAAATATTCTGAGAAGCTTCTTACCCACCCAAATCAACTTGCAAAATCTCTTTCCATGCTAGCAACGCATTCTCGTCTTAGAAGAAATGACCTACCAACCCAGCGACTGACTGGAAGGGCCGCAGAACACAAACTATCTCCAACAGGGGATGGTTTATAAAATAGTTTCTAGATTAAGATCTGAAAAATTATTGTTAGTCTCATTAAGAGAAGATTCAATAAATACAAAATAAGTCTAAAAAAAAAAAAAAAAAAAAAGTTTCTCCATTTGTCTAGTGCCACTTTAGGATTTCTGACCAGATTTCCGTGCTTGTCCTTCAATAGTGTGACTCTGGGCTTAAAACCTTCGGTTAGTTGCCTTTTGGTAGAATATTCGAGTCTCACTCCTTCCGAACAGCACTTCGACTTCCTCCCTCATGCGCTTTTCCTGTTCATTTTTCTTCCTTCTGAAAAGGGGCTTCTCCTCTCTCCTTTTCTCCCGGTATCGCTCCATAACAGCCCGCGTTGCTCCCGACTGCAGAGTTCTCCTGTAGGCAGCGTCTTTCTCTGCAGTAGTGCTACTAATGACCATGTTCCGGCGCGAAGCGAAGTCTATTAGCCTCTCTCCATTTCCGTTGGATACATCGTGTAGGCTAAATCGGCCGATGGTCGGGCGATAAACTTCTTCTCTCCCGATTTTTGCGTTAAAGTCGCCTAGCACGATCTTGTTGTCGTGATCGGGGCAGCGCTCATATAGGTCTTCTAGGCGCTCATAGAATTCGTCTTTTTCCGAATCGTTCTTTCCTTCTGTCGGGGCGTGCACACAGATAAGACTAATATTAAAATATTTTGCCTTAAGTCTGAGTGCGGCAAGTCGCTTGTCAACTGGAGTAAAGCTGATGACAGAGCGGCACAGTCTTTTGTTGACTGCAAAGCCGCAGCCAAACTCGTGCTTCGAACCATGTCCACTGTAGTAGATCTCCCATGGGGCGTTGGTTTTGGATGTAACCTTCCTACACCCCTGTCCAGTCCATCTTATTTCCTGAAGTGCGGTAATGTCCGATGAATGTTCCTCGAGGACATCCACCAGGTTGGAATCCGCGCGCTCTCCATTGAGGGTGCGAACATTCCAGGTGCATATCCTCAAATCGTGGTCCTTAAAACGTTTGCGTGGGTCGTCGTCGGGGGGTCCGTATCCGAGGCATTGTATTAGTTTTTATTGGCGGAAGGAAATAGACGCCTACCGGGTGCCAAGCCCGATGCGACGCCCCCTATTTGCCCTAGCCAGCAGCTTTGCGGATGCAACGCTCTGTTACCGGACGTTACCACGTGGAGGTGTGAGTCGACTTGAGGCGCAGTAAGCTACATACGCCCCCATAACCACAGGAAAGTTCCTGTCTTCCGGAGAAGCCCAGTCATAATTATAAAAATCACGGTTTAATAGTAAATAGTCAATATTCCTAAAGACTCTATATTCTATGAAAGAGTCACTTTTTCTTACATAAATATCATAAGTCTAGAATATCAAGTCATGTTTTGAGAACACTGGTACGGATAACTGGTCATACAACAGAGATTTATTCTTATTACTTACAAAGAAATGGTAAAGAAGAGTATTATTACTGTGAGTAAAATGAGTGGCTTGTGTGTCATTAACCGATAACCTACCTAGAGACTCTATATTTTCCGTTATGTGTTTTTCTTTAAGCACATTAGAATTAAAGTCTCCAGTCAAGATAAGGTCACTATACTCTAAGGAAATGTCAGAAATAAGGTTTGTCAGATCACAATAGTCAGTATCACGGTGTGGTCGATAAATGATAAACCGCTATTATTAATTTAATTAAATTAAATCTTGTATTATATTTTTTATAAACATTATCTGCCGTTTGCTTTGTTCTCGACCATTTTCATCGATCTATGCGCACATCACATCCAAAATAATTGTCAACAATATATTCCAAAGCTGTGCAATAGCTGTTTTGCGTTCCACACATGATTTAGAAACGCCGCTATCGATACGCCGCTATCTATACAAATTAAAGATTTTATGCAAGTTGCTGGATACACAACAAACGAAATCGTAAACAGAAAATTCCCGGCACAATTTATCTCAAATGAACTATGCCAGGAATTTTTAAAATTTTGCTTTGCTGGATACCCGGCTTTTCCCGAGAACTTTCCTTGTGGGCGGATTTTCCGAAATGGGTAAAATACGCGTCCAATTATTTCGCATACTATGCTTACAAACCGAATTTCAAGTCAATCGGATGTAAAATAAAATTTTCCCCCTACAAACTTTTCCGACGATTTTCCAGGAATTTCTCGACTCTACGGTCGAATTTTCCAGAATCGAAAAATCACATTTCAATTTATTTCTTTTTCTGTCCATACAAACCGAATTTCAAGTCAATCGGATAAAAAATAGATTTTTGTCGGATTTTCCGAAATCGGGTAAACACGTGGCCAAATATTTCTCATACAATGCTTACAAACCGAATTTCTAGTTAATCGGATGAAAAATAAAATTTTCCCCATACAAACTTTTCCGACGCTTTTCCGGGTGGAACTTTCCAAAACCCAGTCTTAGTACGCACTTTCACCACATAAGGAAACTCCTGTCCAAATTTCAGCCTTCTAGCTCTTACCGTTTAGGCTGTGCGATGATTTCCAATCAGTCAGCCATTCAGTCAGGACAAACTGTTTTATATATATATAGATGAAGATAACGATAACGACAACGATAACGGTATTGATAACGATAACGGTATCGATAACGATAAAGAAATCAATAACGATAACGATAGCGATAACGTTATCGATAACGATATAGAAATTAATAACGATAAGTGTATCGATAACGATAAAGAATTCAATAACGTTAGCGATAACGGTATCGATAACGAAATCAATAACCATAACGATAGAGACGACGGTAACGATAACACTAATGATAACGATAGCGATGACGATAACGGTAATGTTTACCAAACCCGTTCGGAAAAGAAAAACTATATCGGTTTTATGTGATTATTTTTAATAGCTTGGCTAAATCGACTCGGCTGTTGATGCTGATCATGAATATATATACTTTATAGGGTCGCAAATGTTTCCTTCTACCTGTTACATACTTTTGCACAACTTCATGATCCCCCTTTTCCCATTTTCAATGGGAACAGGGTATAAACATAACAAAAGGGTGAGAAACTTCTCAATAGAGGAGAAGGTGGCCCTTATCAAATTAATTAAAGAGAAACCTGTGCTGTGGGAGCTGAACCATAAGCAGCATTTTGATAGAGGCTTGACAAGAAACATCTGGGAGGGTATAGGTTCTGCCCTCGGAAAGGAAGGTAAATATAATAATTATTGAGTTTAATTATGTTATTGATAATTGTTTGTTTTTTCGAGGAGTCCCATGCAAAGCGGCTTTAGCTTCGCTAAATGACAGCTAACATTATCGCCGCGCCAAGCATGCCAAAAGCGGCAACTCAAGGAGGCTGCCGCCATTTTGTATGGCAAAGGCACACTTTAACTGCTGCCTTACGGCAATTTTCATTAAAGGCTGTCTTTAGCCCCAGTGTAAATTCGCTATAACATAAACGAATGCGTGTCTCTTTAGCAGAACGTATAGCTCCTCGTATGAGATGGCTGAAGATGAGGAACCTGGGCCCAGCACCACGAATTCAATCGGGGACGATGGCGATTGTGTGTTTGGGATGGAAGAATCTAACCATTCCCCAATCAACTTGGGTCAAACTTGGGATTTTTTTTCGCCACTACTCCAGGACGAAAGCTCGACATCTACTCCTTTATACTCATTTGTAAGCATTGTTTTTATTACTCGATTGAGATCATAAATTTATTATCATTGACTTACTTCTCTTCCAGAAGAAAAAGCGACCTCGCCAAGAAAAGACAAAACCTGTTAAAGAGCTGCAAGAGGCGTCTAATGCCATCGTGGACTTCTTGTAAAAGCAACATGATGTCATCACATAAGCTGTTGATCCATCACCTTCTCTGGTCGTGTCCGAAGACCACCTTTCGGAATTTGCCTATTAGAACAAGCTATTAAAATCAATGTTGAAAGAAAATGCTGGAACAATTAAAATGAAGTTCACGATGTTATTAATTGTCTTTAAATTATATTTAAAAAAAAAACAACGAAACCATTATTTTATTTGTGTTTTATTTTTGTTAACAAATCGTAAGTACTTTATTTATTTACAGTCGCTCTGGTAATGTTGCGTAATCATTTTGCCACGGTACTGCTCCACCTTCCGAATTGATAAAGGCTTTTAGGTTGTGCCTGATGAATTTGGGATAGTCCTGAGCACGACTACACATTCGTGGAAAGCTTCTGCCCCTCTTGGATCTTTCCTGCAAGTAAGGGTTAACCCAACACTTTCTTTGGTTGGTTGTCTTCACAGCCGCTTCTTGCTACTTATGTAGAGCGATTGTTGCAACTACAACTACATTGCACGCCAACAAAACTTTTCGCTGTTTATTTAAATCCATTTTGTTTATTTTTTCACTTGATTTAATTTGTAAACAAATCAATTAGAGGTGCTATCGACGAAATAATTAACAGATATTTCGTCGCAGGTAGCAAAAACAGAACAGAAAGTGTCTTCCGCTCCCTCTATTCTTTGTGTTCGTAACCAAACTGTTTTTTGCTGACACGCCGAAGGCGTGCGAGTTATTTACAGCTTACTATGAGAACTGTGCAGAAAAGGAATCTCAAACATCATCAACTATATCAAGCACAAGCTCTGAAAATTGGAACACTTATGACTCCGTCCACTTCAGGCCACTGCTCTTTCTTCCCTTTCAAGAGACTCGTATGTATTCTAATATACATACATATACAAATAAAATTCATTATTTAATTTATTTCATTTGCATATCGTAGATTTACAAAGAGTTTAAGTCGTATAGTTAATCTTTACTGAACGATCAGTTTGGTACAGACCCACAAGACTTCAGATGTTAAAAAATTACAATTAATAAGCTAATTACCATCTATGCTCGACTAACTGTTGCACTGGGCAAGGAAGTCTAATCTTCGTATCGGCCTCCCTGGTGCTGAACCAGCAACGAAATAGGCCAAGAAGTCTCATCCAACATCGGCTGAAGCCCGGGACCCTGTATTTAAGGCTAGTCCTAGCAAGGCGAAGCTTTAATGTAACTATACGCATTAAATAAATAATTATTAATTGTTCAAACTTATAATGCAAAAACTTGGAACGTTCTCCATGATGAAATCACAGCAGAATTCAAACAAACATCAAACGCGCCACATTAAAAGGGCACTCCAAAACAAAACTAAATCTAAATCAGCCGCAGCAGAATTCAAACAAACATCAAACGCGCCACATAAAAAGGGAACTCCAAAACAAAACCAAATCTAAATCAGCCCCAAAGCTGATTTCGTGAAATCTTCTAGTATGACCCTTACTTCCTCACTTTTTCTGGGCACACTGTACATTTTGTATGAACGATGAAATTAAAATCAAATCTGAATCACTTGACCCTTTTATATACACTTAAAAAGGTTAATTTTGCCCAGAAGTTTGTAACGCATAATTTTGAATTTGAATTTATTTTAGCCCAGCGCTGCAAGTTCAATGAATTGACTAAGGAATCATCTCCGATCGCATATATTAGAAAGAGTCGATAGAGCTTTGTCCGTCCGTCTGTCCGTCCGTCCGTCCGTCTGCCTGTTTCTACGCAAACTAGTCCCACAGTTTTAAAGCTATCGAGCTAAAACAGTGCACAGTCATCTTTTAGCTGCGCACTGCGGAACCGCGTGGATCGGATGGTTATTTCTTGTAGCTGCCATAGGAATGATCTGTTTCAAGTGTGTTTAAACTTCGGAACACACGAAGCTAACTTTGCTTTCACGTGTTTGCTTAAGTGACTGGACTAACATAAAACGGACGCTATTTAGACCGAAACACTTTAAAAATAAAATTAGCTGAGTTGGACATAAACAGACCAAAATCATTTCCGATCAACAAACTGTTTTTTTATTGTCAAAAGACATTCCAAAGGTTCAAAGGAATGTACAGAAAAGTACAGTATTGGCACGGGCACCTTTTTAAAAGAAACGAATCGATTTAGGAGTTGTTCAACATTTTTTATTGACGGTGCGTGACCAAAATTTTGAATAATCTTGATCTGCCTGCAGACAATACTAGTCTACATTTAAAATTTGGGAACTCTATCTCTTTTAGTCTCTGAGATTTAGGTGTTTATACAGACATGCCTATATCGCCTCGACTGTTGATGCTGATCAAATATATATACACTATGATATCGGAGATGCTCCCTTCTGCCTGTTACATATATTTGCACGACTTTAGTATACCCTTTTTACTTTACGAGTAACGGGTATTAAAATATTTTACCTTAATAATTTCTATAAAGGCTTACATACAGTTAATTGGCATTTAAATTTATTAAAGTACAAATTTGTTCAGATATTAAGGTAACAATTTATTCTGTGCTGTCCTGCTGACCGAAAAAACAGACTGGCTCACTCTAAATAAAACTATTTGCCTACAAAATTTATATTGGAATAATAGACAAATATATAGACTAGCAAACACACTCCTGGATAAATATCTTGATTTTATTTTTACTAGCAGATAAACAGCGTGCTTTGCTACGACACCTCCATACTAAGCAAAAATCGAATAGGCGAAGCTAACTTCCGCAAAGCCGAAGTTTTTATAGCCCTTACATGACAAAGTTGCCAGGTCTACAGTAAAAGAAATAGTCGGTCTTTGCGTTCAATTTACCCGCCTATAGACCCGGCGGAAGGGAAGTACGGGCCCGGGGGTTGAACTCACGGGGCCCCATGTACCATATTCTCATGTTTTATAGTACATAGTTTATTTAAGTTTTCGGCAAAAATTCGGGCTCCGGGTCCCTTTCAGAAGTCCAAGCCCGCAGCCACTGTATTCCTCCTATCTGGCAGTGTCTCAAGAAAACAATTGAACAAACAAATCGAAAACTAACTCTCACTGGTTGAGAAAAAGAGTGCTTTGGGTAAAACAGAAGTGACCCAGCGGCGCAGAGCTGAATGAGGTTGGTCCACAACATGCATTACAATAGGCGCCCACGTAATGGGGAATTCTCTCTACGTTTTGTATACACACTTGTGAATAGAAATTTTGTATAACAAAAATTCGAGTAGTTTTATCATATAACAGTTGTGTCATACTTGTTACATTGAAGGAAGTGTGGAGAGACTGGTTTGCCTCCCCAATTGGCCAAGTTAAAACCAACCAAATAAAATTAATTGAGTTCTCGTATGCAAGTGTCGCTCGCCTGCACTTTACATATGTTCTAATGCGACCAAAGCGTCGCTTGTTACTGCGCTGCTGCGAGTGAGCTTGAGAGAGCGACTGCGCAGCTGCAATGACTAAATATAGAACAGGCGAGGAAAGGAATATAACAAGAGCGAGTTTTAAAGCAAACAAACATAATTTGGTGGCGGATGGCCATTGATTTGATTGACATTAATTATAGGAACTTTACATGGGCGGCAAAACGCTGTGGTTCTGGCCCGAGCATACACCCCCCGTTGGAAGGAAGAAATCCATAAGGGGCAGAACTGACAGCGGCGATGCTGCGCGTTTAAATTGAATAGATAGATCCATGACGCTTGCAACGCATCCCAATTGGAGCGAAAGATACGCCACACTCCATGTCCACCAGAATGTTTGCTTCATTTTGCAGAAGCACAGCCAACGGCTCAGAAGGTAGAGGCGATCATGCTTCAGCTCCGGCTCGCAAAATGCAGAAGTCGTTGACCCACTGAGGAACTGATTAGGAAGCAACACATCCCGACCGTCAGGGTTTTCTGTAAGGAAATAAAGAGGGCGAGAATCGGGTGATTTATGAAATGCTCCGAGAGCCGAATGCTTGGCTTGAGCATGTAAAGTGCTACCAGAAGTTATCCAACCAAGTTTGGGTTTCTGGAGCATTGACAGATTCTTGGCCAGTTGAATTTGGCCTTCACCCAAAGCGCAAGTCTATCAAAGCGCAAGTCTATCCGACAGGGTTCGACCAACTGCGGATCAGCAAGCGGTAAATTGGTTGGGCTATTCCATTCCATGGCGTCCAAGCTATATTTTGGCTGCGAATCCATAATGGGTTGCGTGGCAACTGCCGAAGACGAAGCACGATAGCTTGCGTCTTGAGATTGCGCGACGATATCCACAGCCTTGTTGGACTCCAGAGAAGATGATCCAGACCCAGAAATTTGAGTGTGTGAAGGTCGAGAATTCAGCTTAAGAGGAAGATGAAGATCCGGCAGCCGAGGTCTGTTCATTGAGCATCCAAGTGATGAACCAATTTTATCAGTAAAATTGCGAACTGTTGTAGAATGCGCATTTGTTGTGCGGCGCGCAGCCAACAGCTTCCGAGAATAATGTGACTTGACCCTCACATACAGTTGCCCAAAATTATCGCTTGTCGCTGAAGTGAACTGCGATAAATCAAGCTCCTCCAGGCTGGATTGAGAGAGATAAGAAATTTCCGCAGATGTTACGCACGCGAGAAAGGCATTAAGCTGACGCACGACCGTTCCTGCTCTAGTCTTATAAAAGTCAATGTCACTAGGCACGCACGACTAGCCAGTCTTGGCAGCTTCTCCAATTTTATTTGTCATTTTTAAAAGTTAAGTGCACTTTCCGCGTATCGACTCAAGAAAATGCACCCTGTATGCGAGAATGAGAGACGCGCTAAAAATCAAGTGTTCTAACTAGTCACTGCATCAATGTATTAAAGCAATGATAGCAAGGCACAAAACGTTTCTATGCTTATGGGTAGACGCAATTTTGTTTCATATGTGTGTGGGGATATGCGAGTATGTGTGTGTTTTGTTCACTGCACTGGACGGCAAAACTGTATAAAACGCAGAGCAGTTGAACCGATGAAGAACTGTTATGTATGCGTGTATGCATAAACCAAAGAAAATATTTTCACAACGTATGGGAAATTATAGCGATAATGTCTGCACAAATAATTTTGTACAACGATATGTACAAAATATAGCGACAATGTCTGGGCAACGAGATGCGCGAATGATAGCGATAATTTCTACACAACGATATGTGCGAAATATAGCGAACAAGTTTGCAAAACGATATAACGAAGACTATATGTGTCTATGCATATAGCCGACTTGCACCGATCACGTCGGGGTCACCAAAATTATGTGGAGAGACTGGTTTGCCTCCCCAATTGGCCAAGTTAATATCAACCAAATGAAATTAACACGGCGCGCAAATAATTTAACTAGGTCTTGTTTAATTGAGTTCTCGTATGCAAGTGTCGCTCGCCTGCACTTTACATATGTTATAATGCGACCGAAGCGTCGCTTGCTACTGCGCTGCTGCGAGTGAGCTTGAGAGAGCGACTGCGCAGCTGCAATGTCTAAATAAAGAACAGGCGAGGAAAGGAATATAACAAGAGCGAGTTTCAAAGCAAACAAACATAATTTGGTGGCGAATGGCCATTGATTTGATTGACATTAATTATAGGTTGGCAAAGTTATAGAAACTTTACATGGGCGGCAAAGCGCTGTGGTTCTGGCCCGAACAGGAAGTGTTGCCAGTTTGAGTTTTTTGAGTTAACATTTTGGTAACACTGAACACGGTACAATAACAATAATCAGTGTTCGCAAAATTTAAGGTCCAAAAGTTGCTAAAATTGCAAAAAAAAAAGGTGACAAATTGGCATCACTAATTAAGGGCATCACGATATTAAGGGAATATTTTCACAGAATCTTGGATTACCAGTTTCAATTTATGTGCTGAACAGTGCACAAAATGCCCGTTTTCTTCAATGTCAACGTGCCTTATCCCCCATAGTTCCCGCCCTGTCACTATGCTATTATATCTTAAGCCAGCGTTGGGCATATTATTTCAGTTTGGGAGAAGTCCAACAACAACCCCTTATTGGCGAGACTCGAGTCGGCCAGCCAGACAAACACTGCAAAACTTTTGCAGTCGTCTCGATCGCGCACATTGCACCTGTTTTGCGACTTACCAGCGCCCTGCGCTGATGTGCAAAGGATTGCTTGTTTTAACTCGCTTCGAAAAGAGACAACTGTGAGCGGCTGGCGCCAAGAACCGAGGCAATTTTTAATGCCACGCATGCGCCAGGTGCCGTAAAATAACTCTCGGAGCAATGGGAGCAAGGGCTTGCCCATCGCTGTCTTAAACCGACATACATTACAGCTTCATATATTCACTGCTGACAAAGTAGTATTCCAGTTAGATTACAATTTCAATCAGATACACCCATACCCATACACAGCCTTGCGGCGTTCACGAAATCTCTGGACTGGATCATCCAAAATTAAAAAACCAAACGGATTTCGTTTAAGAATTGTTAAATCTGGAAATTAATCGAAAAGGTTAAGGGGGTTTCTACGTTGCAACCCGCTTTTTTAGGCATTTTTTAAAACATCGTGGAAAGAAAACTAAAAGAGCTTTTTAATTTTGGTTTTTTATATTTTATTTTAAGCTGATCAAAGAATTATTGACAATTATTTTCTTGGAACTGAGTGGCTGTTCAATAGGTTATCGTCCTTGTAAAATCGCTGTCCAAAAAAAGGTGTAGTGTTGGTTGGCAGGATTCCGGTATTTCCTGACATCAGAAATAATAATGGAAAACGTTTTCTTGATCAATCTTGATCTCCCCTACCTTAATAATAAAAAACAAAACAAAACCACTGTTCAAAGATATTTAAACAAGGGCATTTGAATCCAGGTACCTGCTGGGAAATCAAATGTTCTTGTACCTAAAAAACAAGAACACAAGTGCAGAGGTCATAGCATGTAAGAAGACCTATGCATTGATAATCTGTGCATTCCGTGCATGGGTCTACAAAACAAAGCAACCCTTGTAACAGATCACATCTGCTAAAAATAATATTATCCAAGCAACATATGTATATGTAAATGTTGCAAGGACCACTTATGTAATAATAACACCTTAGCAACATATGTATATGTAAATGTTGCGGGTGTCATTCAAAATGTTGCTATCCTAAAAATGTATAAAAACAGAACAACAATCGAAATAAATATTCATTCATGACAATAGCTCCTAGTTGAGCTGAATTGGGTCACTCGCAAATGTATTGTGTTTTAATCACCACAAAATGTAGACCCTTCAACGTTGGAAAATCGATTTTGGACCCCTATTTTGGCAGTCTAATGTAAAAAACATAATAAAACACTGTTTTTTTTTAAACGTTGAGGTAGGGGCTATAGCTACATTGATTATGCGTCGATTAAGGCCGATTTCGTCAATATCGGTTCAATAGAACTCGCGCAAACTTGCCAACCAGGTCAAAAAACATGGTTTCGAGGAAACTGCGTTTAAAGTTCGCATTTGCTGGGAAATTTTGGTCACCTAGGGAGATATTTTTAAGTGTAAAATTTTAAGTCAAAATAAAAAATAAAAACATTTTTTTAAAAATTAGATGCAACGTAGAACCCCCCTTAAATAAAGTATAAGGTTTTGACAAAATGGCAGCTTTTGCTGAAATTTTGGTCTTAAATGGCTCATAAAAAAATAATTATCGATGAGGAAAAAGTTTCGTTTAATTCCGTAACAATATGTACATTTTAAAAGCTTGTGTAAAAATTTGTGACCAATCGGTTCAGCCGTTATCGCAAAATAGTGAACGCCGACTTTAAAAACACTTTTTCGAGAAAAAAGCGTTTAAAGTTTTAACAGCACCGTAAAACCTGAAGCGTTTAATTATTTTGTTTATAAAAAAAAACTAAGTAAGGACAAAAAATCCTCTGACATCTACCAGAAAATAGTAGTGGTATTCCTGAAAGCGACTTAGATTTGTTTTGGATTTCGTTTAAGCAATTCTAAATCAGTTGACGGAACGACCCTTTTTACGCACTGATTTGATTTAGATTTCGTGAACAGCTGGCAGCGTGACCGTAAAGCTGGCTAATCATTGGCGCGAAAGCAAGACATGCTAAAAAATTGTGAAATCGATTCTTTTAAGCTTTTTTAATAATAGTTTACAAAAGTTAATTGAAATAAATTTAATTTTTTTAACGGGGAATTGAAGTTACTTGTGCAATTTTGCACGTCTCAAGTGGAAGCGGCAGGATAAAATTGTGGAAGAGTTTGTAGCGTACAACATTCTAGGAGAGCTGTGCAAGTATGGAATCCAGAATATCTTTGACACAATCAAGCACAAGCTGTATAAACTGGAGCACTTTTGACCAGGGATTAATACCGAAACGATTTTCGGTTCCAATACAGGTACCGGTACGAACCGAAATGAATGTTTTGGTAAAAGGTTCTATTTCGGTTTTTAATTTATATCTGTTTTCGGTTTCGATGCGGTACCCTGTTTTTTATTTCGGTATACCGGTACGCACCAATATAAGTAAAAAATTTTTGAAAATTGTAAATAGTAAATTCTGGGATGAGCCCAACTTATTTTATTCCTTTGTAATTTAAGAAACAATATTCAACATAAAAGTTTCAGTCGTTTTACATTTAAATCGTTAATAAAAAAATGATTTATCTCGCTTTTCTATATCCTGAACGAGTGATTTCCAATGTCCAAATGGAATAAAAATCACCCAAAACTACATTTTCGGCCTGAAAATTAGCTGTGGCCAACTCAGTTTTTCAAATATGCTAACAATTTCGCGATCTGAGTCCCACTCTTTTCAATGTAGAAAAAAAGACGTTATCTGCGGCCGCAAAATTGGAGTAAGTGTTGAGCTCCAACGCGTGGGGCAGTCAATTGGAGGTTTCTTGAGTTGCTTGTCCGTCATAAGGTTGCTGATTGATGGTGTGCGTAGCTTTTTAATAAGGGCTCTGACTGTTTTAAGACCGCATTGACTGCTAGCTGCAGTGTAAGCGCAGCTCTTCGCAAGCCTAAATATAAAGAAAGTCACTAAAGTTTGAAGGAAAGACGAAGTTAATGTGTCCTTTATACACACCTATGTATTCATTTGCTATCCATGACTAAATTTTCTAAAGTCATCGACACTATACTCATTGTCGTCATTCTAGTCATCGTAATCCGAATCAGGGTAAATGCTTAGAAGCTCCACCATTTTCACCATATTTCTGCCGTTATCCGAAGTACAGGAATAAAATTACATGGACTTGTAGATTTGACTTTTTGTTTTTCTCGTCACTTTGAATCACTTCGTCGTAAGAACTCTTAATATGCTTGGTCAAATACACAATATACAATTACTCTGCAAATGTACATACATGTGTTGTTCGTTTGCGCGAAGGCCTATGGCTTGCGCATAAGACACAAGCCCCCCATACACCACACAATTGTTTGCGCAAAACGCTTATGTGTGTTAGTGAAATATGAGTGTATGCGTCACACGTACGCATTTGCGCAAATCGAGACCAAAATCGTTTTGATTTTTTGAGATTTTGTTGCAAAAATGTGCATTTGTTTGTGTGGTGTGTGTGCGCTTTGCACAAATTGCGCACAGTTCGCAGCAAGTTGTCGAAGCGTTTAGTACTTGCAATCATGGAAAAAGAAGCGGAGCAGAATTTTACTTTGGAATTCATAGAACTGTACCGTTCTTTGCCTGCTTTGTGGAACATCAAATCGAAGGAGTACTCTAACAGAGATATAAAGAACTCCCAATAGGAAATTTTGAAAGAAACATATAAAGAGCGCTACCCGGATGCCGACAGAGCAGCGGTAATTAAAAAAATGCGAACAAATTACCGCCATCTGCAAAAATTGGAGTCAGAGTGGAAGATGTCAACTCGTCAATCCTATTTAATTTTGAAGCAACGGCAACTACTGCGTCTTCGTCCATCTTTACTTGACGAGCGCTTGCTCTCTACTGAAATGTTGCGCAAAATTTTGGCGTAGTGTAGGGTCTAAATGCGTGTGAATTTGCGCAAAAGTTTGTGTGGTGTACAGGGGCCTAACGCAAAACGCAATTGTAGCAGCAACTTCGAATATGTCTCTCTTCCCTTTCTATCCTGTGCTCTTGCGAAACTGAAGGCAACAACAATACGTGCAGACAGGGCTGTATCGTCGATTTTGTTTTTGTAGTCGAACCACAACTGGCTTTTCTCTTTTGTTTTCTTTTGGTTGTTGTTGTTTCTGATTTTGGATTTTTTATCTGTATGTGTGAAAACGCACTCATAAGTGGTATTTGGACACCTCTATTTTACGCCATCATTTTCTATTACACGTATTTCCGATGATTTGTTTTTGGAGGCTTACTTTATTATAAACTAGCTGAACACCCGGCGTCGCCCGGGTTTTTAAGATTCTTAAGAGAGCGATTAAATTTAATCTAGTGCAGGCAGCATGTCGGTATAAACATTTTGGACCGTTCCATCTTTTTCTCTATATACACGTCTTCATGATAATCTAAAATCACGAATATTTAGCAAATTTCGTGACTTTTTGTTCGTTTGGTTAATATCTTCTATTTACCCGTCTACAATTGCCGTTTATCAATTTTTCACAATAATCCAGGCTCAAATCAAAAATTTGCAAATTTCGCAATATTTTGGACCGTGTAATCTACAGCTTCCATTTACCAACGCCGGCATTGTAATATAAGCACTAAGCGCTTTCATAAATACTCATAAGGTTATTTTGCAAATTTCGCGATTTTTGGACCTTAGAAACCTTCTCGGCCAAGCGTTGCCCAAAGTTTTATGGCAATCGGATGAAAGGTATAGTTTTTGAAATTTCGCGGTTTTATGACCATTTCCGGCCCATTTCTTCAATTTAGATACCTTCGCGGGCAAGCGTGCATCCATTCCTTAAAGCTTCATCAAAATCGAACATTTTGCAATTTTCGCGGTTCTTGGACCATTTTCGCCCTTATCTTCTGCTTGGAAACCTTTCCGGGCAAGCGTCGAACCACTATCCAAAGATTTACCGAAACCGCGAATTTTTTAATTTTCGCGGTTTTTGGACAATTTTCTGCAAATTTCTTCAACTTAGAAACCCTCCCGAGCAAGCTTTCAATTCATTCTCCAAAGTTTGATTGTGCGAATTTCGCGATTTTTTGACCTTCGAAACCTTCGCGGCCAAGCGTCTAACCATTGACCAAAGTTTCATCGCAGTCGGATGAACGGTATAGTTTTTGAATTATAGCGGTTTTTGGTTTCCCGCCCATTTCTTCAAATCAGAATCCTTTACGCGCAAGCGTCTAAACATTATTGCAATGAAAATTTAGGAATGGTTGAACGCTTGCCCGGGATGGTTTCTAAGTTAAAAAAATTTGCGGAAAACGGTCCAACCGCGAAAATTGCAAAATTTAAGTTTTCGCTAAAACTTTGGTAAATTGATCGACGCTTGCCCAGGAAGGTTTCCAAGTAGAAGAAACCGCGAAATTTGCAAAATGTTCGTTTGTTATAAAACTTTGGAGGATTCTGATTTCAAGAAGCAGGCGGGAAATAGTCAAAAAACCGCGATAATTCAAAAACTATACCATTAATTCGATTGCGATGAAATTTTGTTCAATGGTTAGTCGCTTGGCCGCGAAGGTTGCAGCCAATTCGTCCAGACAAACGCCGCAACCCATCTTTTTTCCAAATACGGCGACAATTTATATATGGAACTGTCTTTTTTTTATATTTTTTTATCAAGGTAACTTCGTTGGCGAAAACTTCATTCTGTACCATTCTGCATATCATGAATTCGGCTTCTTCCAACTCCGTTGGCGATAAGGCACCTTTGTTTCCAAGTGTCTTGTTTGCTGTACGAGGTGTGTTCAAAAAGTATCGCGAATTTTGAATTTTCGCGGGTTACGTATATTCGAATTTCGATTTTTTTGTGGCGTTATGTTGGTACTCATGTCTCTCACTTATGCCGACAAGCTCGGCCATTTTGAATGTTCACTTAATTGTTGACAGCCGCTTTGCTTGCACGTGTTTTGGATCGTCTTCGATTTTTACCTATTCAAAAGAACCTGTATCAAGTTTTGTGAAAAACGAAATTAAGTGCGCGGATGCATTCCGAATGTTGACTGTGGCATACGGAGAAGCTACCTTGGACCGAAGAAACGTTTATCGGTGGTACAAAATGTTCTCAGAAGGCCGAGAAGATGTGAGCGACGAAGAGCGTGCCGGACGCCCGAGCACTTCAGCAACAGACGGAAAAATTAATGAAGTGGAGAAAATGGTATTGGCCAATCGTCGAATCACTGTTAGAGAAGTTGCTGAGGACCTAAACATATCGATTGGCTCGTGCCATTCGATTTTTATCAATGATTTGGACATGAGACGGGTCGCCGCGAAGTTCGTACCAAAATTGATCAATTGCGACCAAAAACAGCATCGCATGAACATTGCTAATGAGATGTTAAACTCTGTCCGCGTCGACCCAAATTTGCTCCAGAGGGTCATAACTGGTGACGAATCGTGGGTTTATGGTTATGACGTGGAAACCAAAGCTCAATCATCTCAATGGAAGCGAACCAAGACCGAAAAAAGCGCACCAAGATCGGTCGAATGGGAAAGTTTTTCTGAGAGTTTTCTTCGATTGCAGGGGCGTGGTGCATCATGAGTTCTTGCCACAGGGAAGAACGATCAATAAGGAATATTACCTGCAAGTTATGCGCAATTTGCGCGAAGCAATCCGCCAGAAACGCCCGGATTTCTGGAAGAACAAAAATTGGCTTTTGCACCACGATAACGCCCCTGCTCACACATCGTTGCTTGTGCGCGACTTTTTGGCCAAAAACAACACACTAATGATGCCGCAAAGCACTTAATACCCATGCAACGACTCGTATAAGCTTGAAAAGGGAAGAAAGCTTTGAGATATCAATAAAAGGGACATTTAAATGACACTTCAGTACCGTTTCGTCAAGACTTCTTTTTCAAGTAGTGCAACGGCCAACAATATATTCATATTTGGCCATTCGTTTGGTGATGTCTTCAAAAATGCTGGCCCAGATAACAATTTGCTGTGATGACCGCTGCGTTTTCGGTAGACGGTACCCACCTCCAATGTTCAATGACAGTAGTAGCCAATATTTCTGTGACCCTGTGAGCAACAAATGGCTTGAATTTGCGATCTTTCGAGTGAATCCATTGTAATATGGTCTTTGAGTCACACCAAAATACTCTTTTGTTCAGCTCCAAATGCTGATACTTTTTGAGCAGTTTGTACAAACGTACGCCCAATACTGCGGCCTGCAGTTCCAAGATGGGTATCGACAATGGCTTTGCAGGTGATAGACGAGTTTTTCCCATGACAAAAGCCACTTCGGTGGCATCATTATACCTTATACGAAAGAAGGCATTTGCGGGAAATGCAGATTGACTCGCGTCCACAAAAATGTGCAACTCTATGCCGTTACTAGCAGTCAAATTGTTCGAATAGCAACGTGGTGTTTAAAAATGTTGCATCTCCTGCAAGGCCATCCACCAGCAGTTCCATTCTTCTTGTAACTCATGTGGCAAGACTTGGTCCCACTCCAAATGGTGACTCCAAGTTTTCTGTATATGACTCATAAACTGCCATAACAATTCCCAGTAGTTCTCTTTTGGTAGGAATGAAATTTGGTCTTGAATTGGAAGGTGTCATCTGTGGTATTCCAATACATTCCAAGGATCTTATCATTGGGTCCAGATCCTTCCTTGCTAACAAAACTTTGTCCACTTGTCGTTCCGTTATTGATTTCTCGTAATCTTTCTGAATTAGAAACAAAATTACGAAGTTCGAATCCTCCACTAAGATGTATTTGGACGATTTCCTGACAGACTAATATGGCTTTTTCCTTGTTGTTGAAACTTATAACCAAGAAATCTACGTAGTGATTTTTAAGAATTGCTTCCACAGCTTTCGGCATCTCGTTCCAGTATCTTTCTGCATTTCTATTCTTGATGTATTCTGCACACCGCTCCGAATATCAGCGACGTCATTGCGAACTGTTGTATGGGTTAAGAGGTATCTCCGTCACGCCAAAGAAAAGGCTGCGCCTGCTGATCCTCAGGTCGGATTTTTATCTGTGAAAACATTTCTTTAATGACAGCTGCTACTCCGATTATGCCATCTTTGAACTTTAACAATATTTCGATGAGTGGAGTAATCTGTTCTGGGCCTTTCAATAATACAGAGTTAAATGACCTTCCATCAACTGCTGCAGCAGCATCGAAAACAATTCGCAATTAATCTGGTTTATTTATAGTCTGTACCGAAAAATGAGGAAGATACCAAGTTTTCTGTGAAGTCTCACAAATCTCATCCGAAGTTTTATTGCCAGACATATCAAAACCGACTTTTCTTGACATTTCTGTAAAAACTTTTTTGTCATACCATTGCAAGTTTAAAGGATGCTGAAGACCTTTCAAACCTAACTTAATTGCAATCTTTTTTTCCAGTAAGGTTATGGCACTGCCTTCATCAAACATAGCAAATGTTCCATATTGACCATTGGGACTGTACAGTATGACTGGAACTATTTTGAACAGTTGATTTACCTTTCCGGCAATGGAACTGCAAGTAAGCATCGTTTTTGACTTTTCAGAACCTTGACTTTGATTTTTCTTAAATTGTGACTGTACTTTGTGCAACGAGTTGTGTAGAGTTTTGTGATGAGCACGCGTTCATCCATTAATTTCAATCCAATTGGACTTGACAATCTCCCAACGAGCAGCAATGTCCGTTTTGTCACACCATATCTTACATTGACTGCACAATAATTTCCATCACACAGTAAACATTTGGACGGAATTTGATTGGTAGCTAAAATCGATTTTATACTCTTCTGTTTATTTGGACAGTCGGATAAGGGTAGCCAACTAACCACTCTTGCAAATTTACCCAACCATAATGAAAACTCGCTCATTGATGGATTTACTTTCAACGAGTCTGCATGCCGAATCCTATCTACTTGGGCATCAATTGGTAACTTACAATTTCATTAAGAAGGGTTAGATTTTCCAGGTGTTGTTTGCAACCAGCCGAAGACAAAAAGGCTACAATGCAACGAACTTTTGTCGACAAACTAATTACCTAATCGAGACTGCTGAATGAAATCAGTGGTAGTTCTTTTACTTTCATTATTAGTGACCGGGCTAGAATACTGCGGGATCGATAACAACCAAACAGGGAACAGTTTAAAATTTGAAGTTTGGCCGTCCTGGGCGAATAGTTTTAAGGGGAAGAAGAAGGGCAGAAAATTTTCCAAAAGTCATCCTCGCCAGTCAGCTCATAGTCCAGAGCCAAGAAATTAAAAAAAAAAAGAAATAATAAAAAGAAAATTTTCGGAGCAGTAAAAAATTGTAAAGTGTTTGTGGAGCCCGAAGCTCGGTAGGATATTTGCGTACGATTAGCTTGTGTCCAATTCTAATTTTAATTATTTGATAGTGTGGAAGTCTTATTAAAAGCCATCATCGTGAGACCGGCGGCCGCAGAAGAGGAATTGGCAAAGCAGAGCCAACCCAGAGGATCCAGTTTGCGGAGAAAAATTGGCCACCCACCTCTGGGTGGCTCCAGGTTTTTATGCCACAAAGCCAAGTTTGCTCTAAGGAAAAATAAAAGGGCGGGGAGAAATTAGTTTTAAGTATTTATTCAAATGCCATTTTTTCTTGTATAATTATTTATGTAACTATTTATTAATATTTATTGTCCTGTAATCGTCCCAGTGGTACCCTGGTTAGGAGTAACAATGATGTCCCTAGTTGTTAGTGAAGTATTAGTAAATATATTTTGTTGAAGTCAAGGAGAAAAAGAATGATGGAGTAAAAAATTATTAAATGGGGTGAGATGAGATTTTAAGCACCAGCTAGCAAGCCAGGGGGATCAGATATAATAACAATGTTAAAGGATCCATGGAAGGGAGGGATGTTCATGGCATAACACCACCTAAATGCCAGCGCAGATCGTGGAGAGATGAAGTAAATAAAAATTTTTTTGTTACTCACCGACTAGTCCCTCTATCAAGGTCGAACTCATCCCTGAGTCAGCCGCAAGCTAGCCGGCGACCGATAGGAGGACCCGAGAAAAAGAAGTCGGATCATAACAAATGGCGCCCAAATTGAAAAATAAATTTTCAGATCAAAACGAGTCTAATATGTATAGACCCAAAGTGCATCTAAACAGATAAGGTTATTGCTTGTGCTTGAACACATTATCAGGAGCAAGTTGTTGGACCTCGAGCAGGACTTCCAGTCTGACCCGTAGCTGCCACAACTGAGCTGATAGATGTTGATAGCTAGTAACCAAACGGATACAAAATTCCCAAAATCCAGAAACAGGTCCCAGAGTGTCGAAGAACAGACATGGCTGCGTTGCCGTGGCTGGTGAGGGAAGAACATGTTTGTTAAATTTATTTATATTAAATCAGTAAATTAATTATAGACTTACCATCAAATAATTGCAATAAATCGTTCCAATAAAAGTCCGTGGTCCGTGTATGATTTAACCATAAGTCAAAACATCGATGCCGGGACACAAAATAGAGCGATACAAAGCAAATCACCCATCAATAGCCCAAAAATGCATACATAGAATAAGCGCTAAAAAAAGAACAAAGGAAGAGTATGAAATTGTGGTTTAAACTGGTTGCAAAGGGTTTCATCTCGCCCCTATAAAATATATGAAAAAGAATCAAAAGAAATTAATAAGAAAGTTAAAGGAAAAAGTAAAAATAAGACAAAGCTAAATTATATAAATGAAAAATTAGGAATGTCGTTAAGTGAAAGCTCAAAACAGTCATTAAATAGGAAAATTAGAAGAAGCCTTGACTTTTTGAAGAATAGGAATACAGATATGAGTCCCGCAGTTACACGCTCACAATTCCAGACAGGCAAAGAACCCCAAATTACTGATACAATACCGGCTGAGAGTTTCAATATGTCGGACGAGCACAATCGCACGTTCGAGAACATGACACAGGAGGCAACAGCCGGTGCAGTAGGAGGACTTGGGGCGATTCCCAAGCGAAACACGTCATCAAACACCATCTCGGACAATCCTTATCACAATCCTCAATCCATATCGAGTCATACAGCTCCACCAGGTCTCCCAAGTGAGATAGCATCGGCAGTCAATGTAGCCTTAGCACAGGCATATCAAACATATCGCACAACAATGGCCAGTGACATGTCCGTGTTTAAAACTCAGGTCCAACAAGATATGTTGAACTTCATGAGGGAGATCAGGGATGCAATAAAAGGGTATACACCAGAAGCCAATGTTGGATTAGAGGGATTGGTGGGTGCAGAACCCCGAGGGAAAACTATCCAGACCAGCACGTTACTAATAAAAATAATCGAGTATCGACAACTAGAGGAACAACAAAGAGCCCAAGCCCAACGTTCACAGGCAGGCCAACCGACGGTACAGCAGCAGACAGGAAATCATCGGGAACCAAGACCGGAAGTGGTGCACCTCAAGCGATGGGGCCTGACATTCGATGGAACACCTAAGGGAATGCCGGTTAATGAATTTCTGTTTCGACTGGAACATTTACAAAGTTCTTACCAGATGTCATGGACAGAAGTCTTGCGTGATTTTCATTGTTTGGTGGAGGGTCAGGCCAAGGAGTGGTTCTGGATGTACGTACGCACAACAGGCATAAATGACTGGCCGAATTTGAAGTATGCGTTGCAGCAGCGATTTCAGACGAGGAGATCCCATTTTGAGCTGGAGCAAGAATTGCGTGAGCGGAAACAAAAGCCAGGAGAGAGTATCGATGAATACTTACAAGCAATGTATACGCTGCGTTCCCGACTAGAAATTGATTTTTCGGACCATGACCTGATAAAAGTGATTAAGGTGAACATCAGAGACAGCGTATCCAGAATCATCTATCCAATGTGGATTGCCAACTTGGAGAAGTTGAGGGTTGAGTGTCACGAGGCGGAAAGGCTGTTGACTACCCGATGGATGCGATCTACAGCATCCCAAGATTCCTCCAAGCAGCCGAGAGAACGTCACCAGGTCCATGAGGCATATAAAGAGGAGGCGGAAGATGACCCAACGGGAAGTTCAGACGAGATCGTGGAAGCTCTATATCGGCCACGAGAACCCGGAGGAGAGAAGCCACAATTAGTTTGCTGGAATTGTGCCAAGCGAGGACACACTTTCTGGGACTGTGAAGCCCAAACACGTAACATATTTTGTTATAAGTGTGGTCTGACAGGTGTGGTACTTCCCAAATGCCCAAAGTGCAATGTGGAAAACGGAAAGCGGAGCATGGCCAAGGCGGAGGAGTCACGCTCCAGTGCCGCAACAAGCGGGAATTGAAATCCTCACCAATTTGCATGATAGACATAAGAGATAGCTGTAATAAATATAAACCTATTAAAAAAATTCTATATAAAGCAAATAAGAATACAGAACCAACTCCTAAATGGTCAGAGCGTTATCCAATTGAGGTCAGAGAAGAGCAATATCAACTCGCCAAGGCGCGGATTTTTGGCAATGATTCCGAACCAGCAAGGATGGTCACTCCAAAAGTAGCGAGAGCTCGGGAACGAGGATGGCTAAGGAAGACAGAGCGCAAGAAGATATGTGCGTCAATTCGAGCAGCTGTCAAGGGTGAAAAACGGCCATTCGCGACCGTAAAACTCGAGGAGCAGGAGATGATTGGGCTGTTAGATACTGGAGCCTCAGTTACTTTGCTAGGAGAAGGAGGTATAGAGATGGCGGAAAAATTAGGTCTCGAGGTGGAAAAGATACACTCGGTGGTGCAGGCAGCCGGCGGAACGCAACATTATATAGTGGGCCGGATACGCGTCAATGTATCTTATAATGGAGCGACTCACCTGTTTCCGATTCTGCTATGTCCATCTCTCAAACAAAAACTTTACCTGGGTGTAGACTTTTGGAGGAAATTCCGACTTGCGCCTGAGATTGTTGGCATCGAGTCACTGGAACACATCGAGTCAGAATTTGTCACAAAGAGTGAACCGATAGAACCACACGCACTGGATGAGGATCAACAACGTCAACTAGAAGAAGTGAAAAAGCTATTTCCTGCGTATGAGCGTCAAGGATTGGGTCATACCCAAGTCGAGGAGCACACTATCCAATTGGTGGAAGGGACGGTTCCAATTAAAGAGCGGTTTTTCCCAGTTTCTCCAGCAAAACAGCAGCTGTTATTCGCAGAAGTAGACGAAATGTTGAGGTTAGGCGTGATTGAGCTGAGCGAAAGTCCCTGGAATAACAGAATAACCCTTGTGCAAAAGCCAGGAAAGAATCGGCTATGCCTAGACGCACGTAAATTAAACGGAGTCACGGTTAAAGACGCTTACCCGCTGCAGAACATTGAGTCGATATTAAGCAGAGTGGACGAAACAATTTACATAAGCAGCGTCGATTTAAAACACGCTTTTTGGCAGGTGGAGTTGGACAAAAAGAGTCGCGAATATACAGCCTTTACGATTCCAGGAAGACCACTGTATCAGTTCTGTCGCATGCCATTTGGACTTTGTAATTCTGCACAAAGACTTTGCCGACTGATGGACCGAGTGATTCCGCAAAGACTGAGGAGTAGGGTCTTTGTATATCTGGACGACCTGCTGATGATATCCCGGACTTTTGAAGAACATTTGGAGCTGTTGCGAGAGGTAGCGGAATGTCTGCAGAAAGCCAATCTGACGATCGGACTTCAAAAGTCAAAGTTTGGTTTTAAGTATCTCCGGTACTTGGGATATATAATTGGCGATGGAGCTCTGCGTACGGATCCCAAAAAGATTGAGGCCATCTTGAGGATTGAAGTTCCAAAGAATATCCGCCAGCTTCGTAGTTTTCTTGGCACCGCTGGATGGTATAGAAGGTTTATTCGAAACTTTTCTGAGTTGAGTGGCCCGTTGACAGACTGCCTAAAAACAACAAAAAGATTTGAAATGACCGAAGACTCAAAAAAATCCTTCAAAAAACTGAAAAATGCTCTTACCTGTGCTCCGGTGTTAGCTCACCCGGATTTCAAGCGTCGATATTATATCCAATGTGATGCCAGCCAGGTGGGGATTGGGGCTGTGCTATTCCAGCGCGACGACGAAGGCTCTGATCGTCCGATTGCGTTCTTTTCGGCAAAGTTGCGGGGCGCTCAACTAAACTATAGCGTCACCGAGAAGGAATGTCTAGCGGCCGTGAAAGCCATTGAAAGATTTCGCCCGTACGTGGAGCTAATGCCCTTTACGGTAATTACCGATCACGCCAGTTTACAGTGGCTTATGACACTCAAAGATTTAAACGGCAGATTGGCGCGATGGTCGTTAGCGCTACAGGCTTTTGATTTCCATGTTGAGCATCGGAAAGGAAAAGAGAATGTGGTGGCAGACATGCTTTCCCGACCGAACCAGGTGGAGGAGGTAGAACTCTTTGAGTTTGACACTACGGAGTTTGAAAGTACGGAGTACTTGGAAAGACTCGAATTAGTAGCGCAACAGAAAGATAAATTTCCAGACTTACGGATCGAGGAGGGACTTCTGTTTAAGAGAACACGATTCGACCGGGAAGACACCGACGAATTTATGTGGAAATTGTGGATTCCAGAGGCGCTAACATCGACATTGATCCAGCAAGCCCATGAAGGAGAAATGGCCATGCATGGAGGGGTGGCGAAGACCTTGGCGAGGTTACAGAGGCTATACTACTGGCCCAGAATGTCAATACAGGTGAAAGAGTTCGTCTCAGGATGTGAAAACTGTAAAGAAAACAAGCACACCACACAGATTACACGACCAGCAATGGGAAAGGAGGTCCTTACGGATAGACCAATACAAAAATTGTATCTGGATTTTCTTGGCAAATATCCGAGATCAAGGAGAGGCAACACTATGTTGTTCATCGCGCTGGATCACCTCACAAAATTTGTCTGGCTTAAAGCAATGCCTCAGGCCACGTCGGCAGCGGTGATTAAGTTTCTGCACGAGGAGATATTCACACAGTTTGGCGTACCTGAAACGATACACACCGATAATGGTCGACAATTTACCTCCAAGGAGTTCGAGGATATGCTGCATCATTACGGCATTACACAGATGAGGACTGGGAATTACGCTCCACAGGCAAATGCATCGGAAAGGGTGAATCAGTCCGTGTTGGCAGCAATTCGGATAAATCTTGGCGAAGATCACACCCGATGGGATGAGCATTTGGCAGAGATCCAGGCAGCATTGCGTTCCGCTAACCACAGTGGCATAGGTGTGTCACCGTACTTTGCCATGTTTGGCCAGCACATGTTCACCAACGGGACGGACTACAAATTAGCTCAAGCTCCAAGCCATTAGACACCGGTCCACGCCCCACTTCCGAGCGGCGTAATCTATCGAGAAAGGATAAAGGAGACCATGCATCAGGCATATGAGAAGGCAGCCAAGAGGTACAATTTGAAGGTGCGGGAGGTGAGGTATTTGACTGGCCAGGAGGTGTATAAGCGTAACTTTACCTTGAGCGATTTTATGCGAAATTCTGTCGAAGGTACACGAAGTGCAGAATAACCAAGGCACTGGGAAATTGTTTATATGCCTTAGAGAACATGAGAGGAGAACCGCTAGGGATCTTTCATGCTAAAGATCTCAAACAGTAAGATGAAGTGCCCGGCTAGCCAAACACACTCGCACATTATCAAGCAAATCTCAGGGTCGGGGCGGAAGCCTACGTTGGGCGATGACCTTAAGGAACGACAGTTGTACACTTGACGAAGCAGCAGCCCTGTATTCACTCCTGTTCTTGCGGATCAATCCTTACAAACCGTAGTGTGGTGTTATGGGCTGGAAAGAAAAAGCTGAAAATTAAACTATGCTAACAACTCTAATGGCGATGGGAAAACCAACCTAAACAAGCCTATCGATAGGTATGTGGCGGTTGAAGGCTTGGGGAGGAGAGCGTGAACAACAGGATCCATAACAGCCAGACAGGGAACAGTTAAGAATTTGAAGTTTGGTCGTCCTGGGCGAATAGTTTCAAGGGGAAGAAGAAGGGCACAGAATTTTTTAAAAGTCATCCTCGCCAGACAGCTCATAGCCCAGAGCCAAGAAATTAAAAAAAAAAACATATAAAAGAAAATTTTCGGAGCGAAAAAATTACCAAAGTGTGTGTGGAGCCCGAAGCTCGGTAGGAGATTTTAGAATAATTAGCTTGTGGCAACTTCTAATTTTAGTTCTTTAATAGTGTGGAATTGTTATTAAAACCCCATCAGCGTGAGACCGGCGGCCGCAGAAGACTTGGACAAAGCAGAGTCGACTTTTTAGCGTCGAATTGGAATGTGGAACATAAATGATTTTTATATTTTTTAATTTTCTCAGTAACTACTGAACTTTTTGAGACAAATTAAATTGCAAAATGTTAAGAAAAGAATAAACTATTGTATTAAATAAGGTTTGGGTGGATTTGATTATTGCAGGTACTTCAAATATCAATTCAAAAAATTGTAACCCGACATTAGGATGAATATCTCTATTTTCAGATCTTATTTGAAAAAAAAATTAAGAAAATCCTCCCCACAGTTTTTGAGAAAATTACTTTACAGTGGACCAACCTCAAAATTTCTTCATACACATTTTGACAAACAAATTGCGATGCCGTGCTCAATATCTCCATTTTCTGATGTTGTGCCGCAATGAACGGTATATCTGCTGACATATTCAGGAGTATTTTAAAAAACAAATTATAAAAATCCTCCCCACAGTTTTTGAGAAAATTTCTTATCAGTAAAAAAGTCTTGACAGAGCTGCCAATACTGATAAGGCCACCCATGTTAACTGAGTTGAATGTGACCAAGCCAAAAAATTCGTTGCTATCTCTCCCTGATGTTGTGCCCATATGCACGATATGTCCCCTGTTAGGGAAAAATTCAAGCTATTTTTTTTCTAATTTTAACAGTCATTTTCTCCCCACAGTTTCCCTGCAAATTAATTTTTAAGTTTCCCTACATGTTGCCCGACATTATTCTGCAGCCCTGTACCTGCAGACGGTGACTCGTAGTGTAACATTAAAATTCGTGGCTATCTCTCCCTGATGTTGTGTCCATATGCACGATATGTCCCATGCTAGGGAAAAAACAAGAAAGATAGTCGGTCAAGCCCGACTATAGCATACTCTGTACCTGTGAAGTGCTGCCCATCACCGTTGCGACCGGTGCTGCCCATAATTGTTTGTTTTCTTTATAACTCGAATATCGTTCATCCGATCTTTAAAAATACTTCGGCGGATCGATAAAAAATTGCGAATACCAAATATGTCTAGAAGGTTCGAACCTTCTATCTATAAAACTGTGGGAGATATGACGTTTTTCAATATTGCGGAGGCGGGAGGGGGCGTGGCCAAAATTGAAAATAAACTTGATCTGCCTGCAAGTATAAGAAGCATAAGTCCCATACATGTCAAACCTCTATCTCTTACCATCTCTGAGATCTGTGCGTTCATACGGACGGACAGACAGACAGACGGACATGGCTATATCGACTCGGCTGTTGATGCTGATCAAGAATGTATATACTTTATGGGGTCGGAGATGCTTCCTTCTGGCAGTTACATACTTTTGCACAAATTTATTATACTCTATGAACCTTTGGTACAGACAGACATTTTCACCCAACAGTTTCCCGCAAATTAAATTTTAAGTTTCCCTACATGTTGCCTTACATCATTCTGCAGCCCTAAGTCGCATATTTAAACACGAGTTTCTAACAATGTGGCATCTCCGCAATCCTTCGTTAGTTTAATACCAAAGCGCACATAAAACATAAGACGAAAAAACACGTTTTCTTAATAAAAACATAAGAAAAATTAATTGTTTTTGCGTGTAAAAGAAAGATTTGGAGCACGATGATGTGTAAGTATAGTTTCATGTATCATTTTCTATTGATATTAAGCATTTTATGCTATTTCCAGCTAGTGAAGCGGAATCAGTTGATGCTGCCAAATTTACATAAAAAAACAACAACAAGAGGACAGAATGCGGAGATGTTTTATTCCAAAAAGTGAGTTGTTCGGCCCTGTTCCGAATTCCGAGTCGGTATTCGTGTAAACGTTGCTTTTTTAAGATAAAGTTCACAATTTTATATGAAAAGTAAGCAAAATGTCTGTGGCTTCTAGATCAGGTTCGCTTTTTTTGACGAATTGAATTCACTTGGCATTGAGCAATCGGTTTCAGCTGCTTAGGCAATTCCGATTTTCGTGAAACCTAATCAAGTAGCCTTTGAAATTCTTGTCACCTTCCATATAACATTGTTAAGTTTAAGCTCCACATGCAAACGTTTACACGAAAACCGACTCGGAATTGGGAACAGGGCCGATTATACATTAATTTGGCATTATGGGTTCCTCTTTTAGATATGCCCAATGTGTTCATATCTCTCTCTGAGATCATCCACAAACATCGCAAACAATAATGGGCTCAACAAACACCCTTACTTCACTCCCGATTCCGTGCTGAAGCCTGCTGAGAGGGTATTGCCACCGGGCGGTGTTGTCGATGTACAAACTTGCCGACGTTGCACAGTGGTTGCATTTATATGGAGAGAGCGTCCATAAATACTCTCAGTTGAAATAACGGACTAAATCTTCTACTGAGAGGACAATAAATAGTAATAACTGTAATATTTAAAAATGGGAGTGGTTGGACACATCTACACCCACTCTACATGGGCAGCGCTGCAGCAACGAACGCTTTTTTCCTTATAACTCGACTATCGATCATCCGATTTTAACAATTCCTGTGGCGGATCGATAAATAATTCTTATTACTAAATATGTCCAGAAGGAACGAATCTTCCATCTATAAAACTGTGGAAGATATGACGCTTTTTCTAAATTGCGTGAGCGAGGGGGGGGGGGGGGGCGTGGCAAAAATTTCAAATAAACTTAATCTGCCTGCAAATTTAAGAAGCAAATGTCCCATACATGTCGAACCTCTATCTTTTACCTTCTGTAAGAACTGAGCGCTTATACGGAGAGACAAGTCAAAAAACTTGCTGTTTTTTTTTAATACTACATAAGCATTAGCAAGTCTTAGCAGCTGAACCGAACATTTTTTAAATAATCTTAACATATTAACAACTAACATGCATTTTTGAGGGGCGAGGAGGGAAACAAATATATATTCTTGATCAGCATCAACAGCCGTGTCGATTTAGCCGTGTCCGTCTGTCTGCCTGTTTTGCATATTTTGCGATTTTTGTGACCGCTTGGAATACACCTGCTATTTACCGATTTTTTTGGACCATTTATTTAAGTACGTTTTATGAGCGTTTTGTACCGGGACCGGTAAAAACCCAACAAATCAAAGATAATAAAAAACCGTCCAGCCGTTCTTGAGTCATAAGTGGTGTAACTAACACCACTTTGTTTATATATAGATAAGTTTGTGCACAAATACGTAAAAGACAGAAGGAAGCACCTAAGACCCTATAAAGAATATATTCTTGATCACCATCAACAGACGAGTCGATTTAGCCATGTCCGTCTGTCTGCCTGATTTGCATATTTTGCGATTTTTTGTGACCGCTTGGAATACACCTGCTATTTACCGTCTTTTTTTACCATTTATTTAAATACGTTTTATGACCGATTCTGTTAGGCGGGGCCGGTACAAATCCAACAAATCAAAGATCATGAAAATCCGTCCAGCCTTTCTTGAGTTATAAGTGGTGTAACTAACACCACTTTGTTTTATATATATAGATTAAGCCAAAGGTTTGGTTGGGCTGGCTCGAGGTCATCCGTCTCATCCGCCGTATTTGTCACGAGTCTGTTTCTTTCGTTCCTTGAAATCAGCTCCAGTTGAAATAGTTTTTCCACAATTTCATTGTTTTTTGTTTGTAGCCTTGAAGTGGGGTCTTTCCTTAATATCCTATATGTAGATAAATCGTCTAGTATTTCCTTCATTTTGCCTGTGTAGTCGTTCCTTCTCATGGCGACTGTGGCGTTTCCTTTGTCCGCATTTAAAATAATGATGTTGTTATGACCCCAGCTGGGCCCTGCGTGTGTTTCCTCGTGGGCGTGCCGGCTAGCTCAAGCCCTCAGGGTAAAGGTTCTTAACCCTGCCCACCACACGTAACAATAAACCGACTAACACAACATTTACACGAAGTACTAGACGATACGCAACACTAACTGCTGCACAATTTGAATTTTCAAATTCACTTATCTCACTATACAAAACTGACTTCTATAACAACAAACAAAAGAACTATGAACAAAAGAAAACTTCACAAGACATTCTTCAGCAGACTCTAGGTGTTCGGAGTCTTTTGCGCATCCCTCCCATTCCTTGCAGCAGGATCCATATTATTTTTTTGTGCTGCCCCAAACTCGACGACGAGCCAGCCTCTCTACGCCATGTTCAGCTCCACTCCTTTCCTCCCATATAAAAACCTTCTACCACATTATCTCTTTTCTTTTCACTCACTTAATATATTGACAATTTTCCTTTCTTATTACTAACATATTTTCTTTTTCTAATTTAATATTTATATTTTTGACCTTTTTCTTTTTTTTTTCTTCTTGACTATTTATTATTGTTGTTACCAACCTGCAAGCTGGCTCGGGCTAGACTTGAATCGCCAAAAAAAAGTATTTGTATTTAAAGGTATTTGTGCACTAATGATTGCACTGCAGATCTTCCTACCTGAAAGAGCTCTTTAAGGGGGACGGTCTCCTTCACTTGAAGGGCAAATTTTTGACAAAAAAAAATTTATTTAACAACAAAAAAACTCTGAAATAAAACCTACAAGCAGGGGGACAACAATACACACCATATAAAATCAAGAAAAAAAATCACATCAAAGGAAATAAATATATATAAATAAATAAAAATAAATAGTTAAATAAATATAAATAAATAAATAAATTTAAAAAAAATTAGTTTTTTAACCAGAAAATGAATATATAAATAAATAGATAATGGTGAAAATAAATATTAAATAAATTGACGACGGACAACAGAACAATTTAAAATTTATATAAAAAAGAACTAAAGTTGCCGCCTCTTGGTAGGCGTGTCGGCCTCTCTGCCGGTCACCGCCAAATTAATAAAGTTGATATATATATATATACAAAAAAATAGTTCTTCTTGTTGGCTTTTTGGGTTATGGTTTTCTGCAGATGGATGTATAGGCTGAGTTGAGCCTGTGCGGTACATATCAGGCCGCCACTACGGCCTTTCTTCAGAGCAAAAAAATTAAATGGCCAACTGCTGGGACTGGTGCTTCGCCAGAAAAACTTTGTGCAGCTCGTAAAAATGAGGCACGGTATCCAAAAAAAATTTGACCAGGCGCAAAGAGTTGGCCTGGTCACTGGTCAGAGCTTCTGGTCAGGCCAGCTAAAGAGGACACCAAAAAAAAAATTTTCTTTATAGCCTGCTTCCCTAACCTACTCCGGAGCTGACTCACCCGCTATTTATAGCTGATCCTGCCTCCAGATTTAGCCTCCTCTTTGGGGATAGCACTTCGCGTATTTCTATATATTTTTTTTTTTTTTTTATTTGGCCACAATAAATTATTAACATACACTTATCGATTTTTCTGCCAACACTTATGCGACTGCGCGCAAGCAACTAAATTCGCCAACTAATGCTCGCAACCTTGGCCTATTTTCTTCTTTCTTTTTGCCCTTTCCAAAGTCATGTTTCAAATTTAAAACGTTCCGGGATCAACGACCTCAACCGACTGCCTTTTCCAACATTGCCCCCCTACACACTACGCTATCCAACCCCTTTTTCAACCCGCTAGTTATCGATATCGATAGCTTTTGACCCGCGTATTTAACCAGGCCACAACAATGTCTTTATTTTCCCTCAGAAATGTATTGGTGTGTCCCACTGTGTCTAATATTGCATGGTCCATTGCATGGTATAACGAGAAAGGTATGGACATGCGAGTGTGCGCCCTCCCAAAAGCACGCAAAAGTACGCAGTGTCTTGCGTACCTTTCAACTGTAAGCATTGTCGCGGACGGATTTTTTGTTGATTTTTTTTTTTTATTTGGGGGTTGTTTTTAGTCAACTGATCGTTGTTGTTGTTGTCGTTTTATGGAATGCAGCAAAAATGAATACATACTAACCTGTGTACGTTTTGTGTTGTTGCCTTACAACAGAAAATGTATACATACTTTTGCATGTACTATATATGAGAGCATCGGGATGTTCAATTCTAGCTTCAATATTAATAATATTCAAATGGTTTCAATAAATACATATTTATTTGTTTGTTTAAATGTTTGTTTTTCTGAAAACCCTCTTTTTACACACACATACAAGCACCCAAATGTGCGTCTATGTGCGCCGCTGGCTCGAGCGTTCACTCTCTCTCTCACTCTCCCACTCTCTCTCGCGCTCTTGACAAATGCTTAGCACGCAAAAAAAAATCTTGTCCTTACCTAGTATAATTATACCATGGTCCATTGCACTCTTAGTGTTTTTTGTACTGCAGTCTTTGATGAGTAATGAAAGCTTCGTTCTCGCGGATTCCTGTTTCTCTTTATTCCTAACTGTTTGCAATATCTCTTCGCCATCTGCGATCGCGTTGAAAAGAGGGAATTGGGACTTGCAAAGAGGCAAAGCGAACTTTGGACCCTTCGCCAAGAGTGCTTGGACATTAGGCGGGAATTCCGTTGTTGTTTTATTTACGAACCACGCTTTGTTGTTGGTGCTCTTTGTGAAAATCCCATTCCGCTCGTTCCACAGCCACTCATATTTGTCTGTTTGTCGTTCTCTCAATGTTGTTGTTAGTTTTTGTGTTGTGTCGCTCACTTTGGAGCATATGGTCGATGCGTCTGCTTTGTTTATCTGTGTTTGTAGTTTTGTTTTTGTACTTTTTAATTGTTTTGTTTCCCTGCCTATTTGTTGGTGTTTAAATTTGATTAAAACGTTGAGGAGTTTGGTTTGAAAAAGCCTGACATGTCTGTCAAGTAGTTGTTGTATGTCCGAAGGAATGTCATGTTCTTTGTGGAAAATGTTGTGTTTTGTATAAATTTAGGGATCAGTCTAGTCTTCCTACATCAAAAAAGAAATTTAAGGCTAGTTTTTAGTCTTGCCATTTTGGTAGACATCGTCTGGAACTTGTTGATTGTCATTCTGGTGTTGTTGTTGTAGCTTCTTTTTATGTGTGCATAAGCCATGGCTGTGAGTTATGCTTACGGGGTGCCGTCCGTATATGTAATTTGTTGGTTTAAGCGACCTGATCTTCAGTAATCCAAAGGTTTGGTTGGGCTGGCTCGAGGTCATCCGTCTCATCCGAAAATAAAACGGCCTTTTTGTTTAATATTTTCCCAATATATTTCGAGCCCACATCGGGGTCCGTCTTCAGGGGGCTAACAAACAACTATTGAACAAATATTTTACAAGCTTTTCCATTAAATTACTTTAACAAAATTAAAAAACCTATACATACATTTTTACGGGACAAGTGCGACTGCTCGCCACGGGTTAGATTTGAAACTGACTTATTCTAGTGTTTGTGTTGGTCAAGTAAATGTCTGTATATGTGTGCCAGTTCTCTGTGTCGTTTTGAGTTAGCCCGGATGTGCATGTCGACATTCGCACACTTTTTCGTGTCAACATCGAGAGTCAACAATATTTTTCTGCTGTCAAATTCAATAAAATTAATTTTACAAATAAACTCGGATTGATTAATTTTAAATATTATTTAAAGAAAAGATAGTTAATTTTTTTTATACAACCGAAAAAACGGAAAAAACACGCGCGCTTTCTCTCGCTCAGAGTTATTTGCGAGCTCTGCTAACCAGAATCGGCTGATAGTGCATTATTGACATTGTTGACTATTGTTGACAATGTTGACATTGTTGACGCTTTGTCTACACCACAACGTCGACAATTAAAGTTGACGAGTCGTGGCACATCACTGGTTAAGCCTTATGTTTGTTGGTGTGTTAATGCGCATGGTATTTTGTATATTAAATTATTTTTGTCCAACGTTGTTATCCTACTTTTGATATTGTTGAATAGTGCCGCCGTAGTGAATGTTGGTTTGTGAGCTATTGTGATCTGTTCTCTGTCATATAAGTCCGATTTTTCGAGTCTCCGAGTACTGTGGTATATATGTTACTGACTTGTACATTTTGGTCTGTTCCGCTGGTGCTCTTGTGGTTTCTTTTCCAATTCTTTTGATGATCGTCATTATGATGTTTTGAGGAAAGTCATTCATTGTCAGTAGATTTTTGATGGTCAATAAGTTCTCTTCATGAAAAATTGGGTCGCTCGTGTCAATTATCCGCTTGGCAAGATTCTTAGCCGTATTAATTATCATGTTTTTGGGATGTTTTGAATGAAAGTTTATTATCCGTCCTGAGGCTGTTGGTTTTTGATACCAGTTGACTTTTAGTGTGTTGTTTATTCTGTGGACTGCGCTGGAGACGGGACCAATATATGTAACAAAATATATGTTGGGACGACAAAATCAAAACTTAGAACTCGACTATCTGGACACAAATCAGATATAAAAAAACGTAATGAATCACTCACACAAAAAACAGCGCTAGCAGCCCACTGTGCTGAGAGCGGCCACTCTCCCGATTTTGATGCCACGAGCATTTTACAACAAGAGCGACATTATAGCAAGCGTTTCACTCTTGAGATGCTTCACATCATTAACACACCAACAAACGTTAGGCTTAACTTCAAAACGGACACAGAGAACTGTGCACATATATACAGACATTTACTTGACCAACACAAACACTAGAATAAGTCAGTTTCAAATCTAACTCCGTGGCGAGCAGTTGCACTTGTCCCGTAAAAATGTATGTATAGGTTTTTTAATTTTGTTAAAGTAATTTAATGGAAAAGCTTGTAAAATATTTGTTCAATTGTTGTTTGTTAGCTCCCTGAAATCGGACCCCGATGTGGGCTCGAAATATATTGGGAAAATATTAAACAAAAAGGCCGTTTTATTTTCGGATGAGACGGATGACCTCGAGCCAGCCCAACCAAACCTTTGGATTACTGAAGATCAGGTCGCTTAAACCAACACATTATATAGATTAAGTTTGTGCAAGTATAGGTAAAAGACAGAAGGAAGCACCTCTGACCCTATAAAGTATATATATATCCTTGATCAGCGTCAACAGCCTAGTCGATTTAGCCATATCCGTCTGTCCGCCTGTCTTGCATATTTTGCGATTTTTTATGACCGCTTCGAATACACCTGTTATTTACAAGTCTTATGGACCGTTTTTTGGACCATATATTTAAATACTTTTTATGAGCGATTCTGTTAGGTTGGGCCTGTACAAATCCAACACATCAAAGATAATATAAGTGGTGTTACTAACACCACTTTGTTTTATATATATATATTAAGTTTGTGCATAGGTGGGCGGTCCCAGAAATAGCCGACCTAACTACTAAAAAACAAAAATTTATAATTTTTATACCCTTGCAGAGGGTATTATAAAATTGTCCGGATGTTTGTAACGGATTGAGGGAAGCATCACCGACCACATTAAGTATATATATTTTTGATCAGCTTGACGACACCACTTTGTTTTATATATATATATTAGGTTTGTGCATAGGTGGGCGGTCCCAGAAATAGCCGACCTAACTACTAAAACACAAAAATTTATAATTTTTATACCCTTGCAGAGGGTAAAATTGTCCGGATGTTTGTAACGGATTGAGGGAAGCATCACCGACCACATTAAGTATATATATTTTTGATCAGCTTGACGAGCTGAGTTGATTTAGCCTTGTCCGTCTGTCAGTCTGTTTCTATGCTATCTCCTCCGTCAGTCTTAAAGCTATCCTCACTAAACTTTGCACGAAATCTTTTGGTACATATAGGCTGCACATTTGTCGGAACCGTACGGATCGGATGATTATAGCATATAGCTGCCATAGGAACGGTCGGTCGAAAAACTAGTTCTAGTGAAAAAACCTTTTTGGTTTTTAATGAAAACGTCTTTATCATTTGCTTACACTTATTTTATATACTTTTACACAATTCTACAAAGTTTGGTCGAAATCGGATGACTATAGCATATAGCTCCCAAAGGAACGATCGGTCGAAAAACTAGTTCTACTGGGAAAAACTTTTTTGTTTTTAATGAAAACGTCCATAGTATTGGCATACACCTATTTTATACACTTTAACACATTTCTACAAAGTTTGGTCGAAATTGGATGACTATAGCATATAGCTCCCATAGAAATGATCGGTCGAAAATCTAGTTCGAGTGAGGAAAACTTTTTTGTTTTTAATGAAACCGTCTTTTTTATTGGCATATTCTTATTTTATATACTTTAACACATTTCTACCAAGTTTTATCAATATCGGATGACTATAGCATATAGCTGCAGTATGAATGATCGGTCGAAAAAGAAGTTCTGGTGAGAAAAACTTTTTTGTTTTAAATGGGATCGCTTCAAATTTCGTAATTAACAGTGTATTATGCTTTTCCATGATTTCACCAAGTTTGGTCGAAATCAGAAATTTTTATAGTATAGATCCCATAGAAAAGTAAGGTCCAAAAAGTAGTCTTAGTTAGAAAAACTTTTTAGTTTTCAGTGGAAGCTGCAAGGGTATACAAAACTTCGGCCCAGCCGAAGTTAACTTTCTCCTATTTTTTTTTTTTTTTTTTCAACATAGCTTCGATACCTTTATTATAATAAGAACTGTGAAGCTCTCCAAAATAGGCATTAACCTCGGACTCCACCTCTTCATTGTTGCCAAATCTTTTTCCTCCGAGCCATTTTTTCAAGTTTGGAAATAAGAAATAATCAGAGGGAGCTAAGTCTGGCGATTAAGGGGCGGTCACTCAATACACATTTTTTAATTTTGTCCACCATTTCTGAAGTGGTCACCTCATTTGGACGCCCATTACGATGTCCATCTTCGCAGCTCTCAGAGTTCTCAGAATTACGTAAGGTAGAATCCAGCTACTTTTTAATATTGGTTGGACTAAGACCAAGACCTTGTATATAAAAGTATTGTATCACATAACGATGACCAATTTTGTCCATGTTTGCAAATCAATATCAAGCGTTCTCTATTAAAATCGACAAAAAAAAAACTGTGCAAGGTAAAGGCACCAAACTTCAAAGTTAAGCTTTTAATAGTCGGTACTTCCCCTTTTTAATATTTTTTGTGAACATTTTCCAACACTACTGTGCTAGGTCGGCCATTTCTGGGACGGCCCTCGTAAATACGGAAAAGCCAGAAGGAAGCACCTAAGACCCTATAAAGAATGTATTCTTGATCAGCATCAACAGCCGAGTCGATTTAGCCGTGTCCGTTTGTGTGCCTCTTTTGCATATTTTGAGATTTTTTGTGACCGCTTGGAATACATGACCATTTATTTAAATACGTTTAAAAGCGATTCTTTTAGGCGGGACCGGTACAAATCCAACAAATCGAAGATCATGAAAATCCGTCCAGCAGTTATTGAGTTATAAGTGGTGTAACTAACACCACTTTGTTTTATATATATAGACTAGCATATATCCCGGCGAGCTTAGCTACGCCGCCGTCAGTCTATACTGGCATCACATAAAACCGATATAGTTATCCTTTTCCGACAGGCTTTGGGTAACAGTACCGTTATCGTTATCGCTATTGCCATCGCTATCGCTATCGTTATCATTATCGTTATCGTTGTTGTTGTTGTGGTTGTTGTAACGGCTGGGTCGACTTGTATGTACTTAGTATGAAAAGAAAGAAGAAAGAGAGTTAAAATAAACAGGATGTTGAGGTTAGGAACCCAAGTCCAGTTAGAGGAAAGTAGCTGCCTCGATAGGATGGGTCCATAGTGTAATGGATGTGAGAGTGGAGGGGTTCATAGAGCAGTTAAACAGGTGAAGAGTGTCGTGAGGCCCTAGGCCACATTTTGGGCATGTGCCCGTGATATCAGGATTATTCCTGGTCAGGTAACTGTTGAGTTGCCTACTCTTCCCTGAACGGAGATGTGCAAGTGTGGATCTTGTGGTTCGTGAGAGGGATGTCTCGCTTTTGTCAATGGGCGGTGGTCTGCCTCCAAGAATAACTTTTTCGTGCAGAGCCTTGATGGTGTTTTGAACCATGTTGGTGCGGGCGATGTTTCTGGCTTCAATGCAGTCGCTTTGTGTCATCGCGTTTGTAGCGATAAGATCCTCAATTGCGTTAAAGGCCGTTCTAAAGTCGAAGAGAACAGGCCTGTCTCTCCTGCACATGGGTATCTTTGTGCTCTTTTGGTTCGGGTGGGATGAATTTTGGTAGTTGATGAGGAAATGTTGGGTAAGTAGATCATTGTGCTGCCTGACCGGCAAGATCTCTGTTTCTTGGTGCAGGTGGTCGGGATCCGACATCATATGGCAGTCAATGGCCACTCGGAGGGGTGCATTTGCACCGTTTGCAGGTTCCTCCATTGCGTGTCGCTTATGGAGGGCGACCATATCGAAACCGCGTAGCTGATTAGTGATCTGCCAATCGCCTTGTATGAGGTCACAATGGTTTCCTTGTCCTTTCCCCAGCAACTTCCTGTTATTGCTTTGAGGACTTAATTTTTACTCCTTGCGTTTCTGGCCACGACATCTGCGTGTTTGGTGAAAACGTAGAGTGAGTCAAACGTTACCCCCAAGATTCTAGGGTTGTTGAGGTTGGGAATACTCTGGCCATTAATATGAATATCGAGTATTTGTTTTGACCTCCTTGGTCCACGTGGTCAGAAGTGTGGCGGATGATTTAGTAGCTGATAAGGATAGGTTCCTGATCGAGAGGCAGTTCTCCAAAATGGGCAAATAGCTATTCATCCTCTCTTCCAGGATCCTGGTGTCCTTTCCCGATGTGATTATTGTGCCGTCGTCGGCGTACGAGACTAATTTAACCTCTGCAGGTGGTGTTGGCAGGTTTGCAATGTAGAGTTTTAGTTTCCTGCTGCTTGACGTGGCTCCTCGAAATTCAACATGTGAAAGTGGTTAGGTCTATTGTAATTTGTGTTGTTGTGGTTGAGGTTGTTGTGTGTGTTGAGGTGTTTACGTCGGGCAGGTTGCTGGCGTTTGGTGGTGTTGAGTTCTGTTGCATACTTTGTGTTCGGATGCATTTGGGGCAGTTGAACAGTGCGGAGTGCTCGCGCAGGCTGTTAAGGCCAGAGCATCTTAGGTGGCACCAATCGTTGCACGCGTAACACAGGGCTGAGTATACCCCTCTTGTAATCCTCTTGATGCACACAGAACAAGGGTACACTCTGGGCCCTGGGTTTCTCTCAACATCACCGGCGCGAAGAAGGAGAAGACTGACAACAAGGCCTGTGTTGCTTGCTCAGATAGTGAAAAAATAAAGGATAGTGTGGGAAAATAATAGATAAGTTTGTACATACTTGTCTCCCCGTATGCCGGGGGTCGCAATCCTTGGGCAGTGTTGTGAGCACGGCGTCGACTCCGGGACGTAGACCCGATTGCTGTGAGAGCCTTTATCGTTATCGCTATCGTTATCGCTATCGTTATTGCTATCGTTATCGCTATCGTTATCGTTGCAGTTACCGTCATCGTTAATTCTTATACTATCCTTTCAAACCAAGTTTTTTTTTTTTTCTGATGAGACTAACAATAATTTTTCAGATCTTTATCTAGAAGCTATTTTATAAACCATCCCCTGTTGGAGTTAGTTTGTGTTCTGCGGCCCTTCAAGTCAGTCGCTGGGTTGGTAGGTCATTTCTCCTGAGGCGAGAATGCGTTGCTAGCATGGAAAGAGATTTTGCAAGTTGATTTGGGTGGGTGAGAAGCTTCTCAGAATATTTTTGTTTAAGTTTCTCTATTTCAGTTTCGACCAATGGGATGCTGAGGTCGTTGTGGATACACTCATTGCGAATGTACCATGGCGCTCCAGTGATAGTTCTGAGAATTCTTGATTGTGATCTTTGGAGGATGTCCACCCTGCTCGCACAGGCATTTCCTCATAACTGCGAGCCATACGTCCAGACAGGCTTTATGATGCTTTTGTACAGTAGGTCTTCATATTCCAGTTTAAGAGGGGAACGGGAGTTGATTAGCCAGTGAAGGCTGTTGGCCTTTAGCTTGATTTGAAGCTTTTTCGACTCTATGTGTTTGCGCCATGTGAGCCTTCTATCGAGGTGCACACCTAGGTATACAACATCGTTTGATTGCGGGATCTGGGTTGCATTTAAGGTTAGCTGGGGACAGGTGCTTCTGTTGAGTGTGAACGTCACATGTTTACACTTTTGCTCGTTGATTTTTATGCGCCAGTTGGCCAGCCACTCTTCCACTTTAGCTAGGTGGCTTGCCAGCAGACTTGTTGCATTAATTGGACATCGTGATCTGCTTAATATTGCCGTATCATCCGCAAAAGTACTTATTGTAAGTCGGGGGTCGGTTGGTATGTCGGCAGTGTACATTACATATAGAAGAGGACCGAGTACGCTACCCTGTGGCACTCCGGCTCCTATAGTGAACTCTTCCGTTGTGTACTGATTTTGACGAACTTTAAATACTCTGTTACTGACGTAACTTTCTAGGACTTTGTGAGTATTTGGGGGAAGCATTGTCCTTATCTTGAATATAAGACCATCCAACCAAACGCGGTCAAATGCTTGGGCAACATCTAACAAAATTGCAGAGCAGTATTCGTGGTGCTCAAACGCAGTCCGAATGTCTGAAGTTAAACGGTTGACTTGCTCAATAGTCCCATGCTTTGCTCTAAACCCAAATTGATGTGAGGGAATGATATTTTGTGTATGGGCATCAATTTTACTGAGTAGGATCTTCTCAAATAGTTTTGACAGGCAAGGTAGCAGACTAATGGGTCTGTATGATGACGCTTGTGTTTTATCTTTTCCTGGTTTCTGAATCATTATGATTGTGGACTTCCTCCACTGAGTTGGAAAGTATCCACATCACAAAACAGCATTGAAAAGTCTTGAGATATATGTAATGGCGGGACTTGGAAGTTCCATAATCATTTTAGGTGTAATAAGGTCATGTCCAGGAGCTTTTCTGGGATTTAGCTCTCCGTTGGCGTTTTTTATTTCAAGCGAATGATCTTTGATTGGGTCAGTTTGTGCGGCGGTCGGAACCAATGGAAGTTCATAGCCATTGGTTGGAGGATTTGGCTGGAAAACATTTCTAAGGTGAAGTGCAAAGACAGTTGCCTTTTCTTCGTCGCTGCGGGCCCATCTTCCTGTCTGATCTCTTAGAGGCGTGTCTACCCTTGTAGGCGATAATTTTTCGATATAACGGCTATGTGCTAGCTGCTCTTCGGCTTCGAGTGCTTTGCGAAGTACGCGTTCTGCTAGTCTCAGACAGTTTTTTGCGGCAGGCGATCTAAAGCTTTGCCATTTTCTTCTTGCACAACGCATTTCTGTGACCAGCCGGTCAATGTAACTGTTTGTCAATCTACGATCTGGCTGAGGTGCTGTTGTTGTTGTTTGGGGGTTTGAGTGATGAGCAGCGGCAGTAATGATAGAGGTGAGGGCTTGAACTGAATTGTCAATGTCTTCTTCGCTGTTTATGGTTGGGCTCAGCTCGATGTGACTGCTGATATATTTTTTGTATTTGAGCCAGTTTGTCTTGTGTGATGTCAGTCTCCGAGGATATTCTCTAACATGAGGGCACTCCAGAAGGGTGAATATTATTGGAGAATGGTCTGACGACAAGTCAGCAAGGGCTTCTGCAGTTACCAAGTTTTGTGGAATTTTTCTTGTTATGGCAAAGTCTATAAGATCGGGTAATTTCTTTGGATCTACCGGCCAGTATGTAGGCCTTCCCGGAGATACATAGTCGGGTTTGTTGATGCGCGCGTGAGTACGCTGTAGAGTTGCTTCCCTTTGGGATTGGTCAGACTGGAGCCCCAGTGGGGATGATTCGAATTATAGTCGCCCGCAGCCAAGAAGCGTTGACCAAGTGTATTAAAGAAATCTAGGAATTGATTTTATGATATTGCGAAACGTGGGGGACAGTAAACCGCGGACAGAGTGATATTGCCTCGTTTAGACTCTACACATATCGATGTGGCTTGCAGGTAGTTTTCCGAAAATCCTGATAGTGGGTAATGCTTGATGCGGCTTCTGACGAGGATGCCAGTGCCACCATGGGCTTTGCCATCTGGGTGATTTGTGCCGTAAAATGCATACCCAGATAATTGAAAATTGTATCGGTCCGTCAAGTGAGTTTCTGCAAGAAGCATTATGTCGATTTCATTGTCTTGGAGAAGTTTTGATAACTCCACTCTGTGGCGGGGATTGCCATTTGCATTCCAGAGTGAAACTCGTAGGAGAGCCATTATTTGGATTGTTGCGAAGCGAGTATTTGAATGAGAATTCCATGTGTTCTCATTTGTTCTTGCATTGCGTTTCGCATATATACCATAAAATCCTTTAGCGTCTGCTGTAACGATATAAAACATAGTTTCTAAGCTACTATAGTTTGATGGTTGTTCCGCTTGTTTTGATGGCAGTGTCGGCTCACTTCGAATTTCAAGCGAAACCGTAGATATGGGTGCGGGTCTATCATTTCCTAGTTTCAAGGCCTTGGGTTGTAGTCGTTGGGGCAAAGGTCGATCTCGTAGCTTTGGTGAAGAAGACTCCAGGGGTCGACTGCGAGGGTGTGAACTGATTAAGGTTTCCATTGGATCGGGCAAATTCAGTGCGCGTATTAATCCTGCTCTTCAGATCTTTGTAGACTGGGCAACCTCTGTAGTTTGCAGTGTGGTTACCTAGACAGTTACTGCATTTTTTGACAGATGGATCCTCCTTGTTAGCAGGGCATGAGGCAGTGTTGTGCAGCTCTCCGCATGCTACACAAACTGATCGCAGGGTGCAGTAGGCTTTTGTGTGCCCAAATTCTTGGCAATTGGTACATTGCACTGGATTTGTGCGTTTATGCGGCTCCTCTACGGTTATTCTGCGGTGCAATAAGAAAGGTAGTTTGTAAATTGGGTGCACTACATTATTCTTAGGAGCTGTGTCTTCCGGGCTTAGTTCAACTTTGAATAGTGTTTTTTTTTTGTGTTTTTTTTTTTTTTTTTTTTGGGCTCGCCCCCCCCCCCCCCCCCCCCCAAGGAAGGAGGGGGGACGGGGGGGGGGGGGGTTGAAACAACCCCCAATTCCTTTTTTTTTTTTTTTTTTTTTTTTTTTTTTTTTTGCATTATAAAACTTATTTATTTAGTTACCTAGCTAAATTTTACAATAACTGTTACTTATTTGGCAACTTGTATTGTAGGGGGAGGGTTATTTTCTAAGTGTTATTATGTTACATGTTTGGATTTTTTTTTGTGTGTGCTTAGTCGTAAGGGTTTTAACTTCTAAGTTTAATGTATTATTACGAGTTTTTGTGTTTGTATTTTGTTTTAGATAGTCTTAGTCTGGTTGTGTATGTTCTGTTTGTTGTGTTTTAGAGCTAAATCCTGCGGTTTGCCAGGTCACCTGGGTGAGTTCTTTGCAGCCTGCGTCTTGCCCTTCTCCCGTTTATCCTACGCGTGCGGAGTAGGCGCCTGGCGAGGTTGTTTGGGTGTGCGGCGACTTTATCCAGGTACCTCGCTGCCTGGTTATTTATGGTATCTCCTATCATTGGTACACCACATTCCCGTTCAATGTCCCGAGTTCGGATGAACCACTCGGCTCCAGTGATCCTCCTTAGGAACTTGGCCTGGAATACTCTAATCCTGTTTAGGTGCGTCTTTGCGGCGATGCCATAAACCTGGACACCGTACCTCCAAATAGGCGCCAGAATCACCTTGTATATCAGCACCTTGTTTCGCAGCGAGAGTTTGTTGTTGGAATGCAGCAACCAACTCATCCTCCTTGCCTTGCTGTAGAGCTTGCCAGCAACTTCAGCGGCGTGCTGCTTGAACGTGAGCCTCTGGTCTAGCGTCACTCCCAGGTATCTATGGGCCGACTTAACTGGGAGGAGCTCTCCGTGAAGGAAGACGCCTGGGCTACTGTCCTTCCTTAAGGTGTGGGTGACCGAAACACACTTTTCCGGGTTAATGGAAATGTTCCATCTACAGGCCCAGTTCTCGAACCTTTTCAGGTACTCCTGAAGCGCGTCTGTTGCCGAGTAGACACAACTGCCACGAGCCATAATGGCCGTGTCGTCAGCAAAAGTTGCGATTAGGAGGTCCTGTGTCTCCTCAATCGGGATGTCCGCAGCGGTTGGCATGTCTGCAGTAAACAGGCTGTATAGGGTTGGTCCCAGAACGCTGCCTTGTGGTACTCCTGCTCGAATCCTCTTCTTCTGGGATGCAAGGCCATCCTGGACAACTTTAAATGTCCTGTCAGATAAGAACGATCTGACCATCAAGAAGAGTTGAGGATTGAGCGTTCCCTTCAGCTTGGCTAGTAAGCCGTCGTGCCAGACGCGGTCAAATGCCTGTTGTATATCCAAGTACGCTGCCACAACGTACTCCTTGGCGTGGAATCCTTCCAGGACGAAATTGACCACTCTGTGCAGCTGTTCTGGGGTTCCGTGGCCTAGGCGAAATCCGAACTGGAACTTGGGTATGCTCCTTTTCACCGCTGGGGTTTCCAAGATTCTCCTTAAAAGGCACCTCTCCAGCAGCTTGCCAAATGCTGGGAGGAGGCTTATAGGCCTGTAGGAGTCCAGCTCGTTTGGAGGCTTTTCGGGCTTATGCAGCATGATGATATTGGCGTTCTTCCAAGCACTGGGGAAGTAGCTGAGGCGCAGGGCTGAGTTGAAGAGGAGCAACAGAAACAATATCGCTTTGCGAGGAAAAAGCTTTATTGTCCTGTTGTCAACTCCGTCTTCACCAGGTGCCTTGTTGTACTTGAGTGAGGCTATCTCGCTCGTCACCTCTTCAAAAGTGATGGGCCTGACAGGTAGCGCCATTTGAAAAGGGACATCCAGTGCTTCTTTGACCAATTGAAGCCTATTGGTTGAGGCAGTGCAAAATGGCTGAAACCTTTCCTCGAGGTTAGAGGCAAAGGCTTCAGCTCGGTCTTGAGGGTGTTTGACCCATGTGCCGTCAGGCTGCCTGATCGGGAATTTCGGCTGCACCTGCCTTTTGTACCTTCTGGTGATCTTCCAGAGAGCGTACTTAGAATCCTCGTTTGGAGTGGCTTCTTCGAGGATTTTATCCGTTGCCTCCTTCCTGATATTGGCTAGCATCTTTCTCACCCGATTTGAGATCCTCCTATAGAGTCTGTCAACTGCTGGATCGTGAGTCCTTGCATATTCCCTCCGCAATCGTTTTTTGAGCGCAATCATGCCCTCAGCCTCTGGAGTCAAAACCAGGCTTCCCCGTGATGTGTGAGTGGGAGGTGGCACCTGTGGAGCTGCTTTGGCGGCTGCTTCTTTGACTTTGTCCATTAGCAGGGTGATTGCATCGTCCACATCCTGCGGAGTTTGCACCTCCATGTTGAGATGGAGTGAGTCGCTCAATTCCTCCTGGAAGCTACGCAAGTCAGATCCAGGGAGCAGTATTCGGCTTCTGACTGGAGCTGTTTGAGGACTCAAACTCAATGTTGCCAGTACGGGGAGATGGTCGGAGGACAGCTCATATTCCTCGTGTACCTCAAGGAGGTGATCTGGCAGCCCTTTGTAGAGGTAAAAGTCCAAGCAGGTCGGAGTTCCACTGCGGTTGTACGGATAGTACGTTGGTCTCCCTGTTGCTAGGACTTGCGTGGAGTCGCCGCTTATGGCCTGGGTCAGCGCTGTGCCACGAGGGTTGGCTCTGAAGTTGCCCCATAGCCGGTGCTTGGCGTTAAAGTCACCGCCAACGATGAACTTTTGGCCAAGTTGGCCAAGAAGCACTTCGAAACCAGCCGAGCTCCAGGGTAGTGAGGGTGGCAAGTAAGCGGCTCCCACGAGAACTTCACCATACGCTGTGGTCACCATGATGGCTGCGAGCTGGATGTAGTTGTTGGAGACAGGGTGGAGGTGGTAGTGAATTAGCTCCTGCTTCACTAAAACACAAGAACCACCCCTAGGCCGGCCTCCAGGATGGTCCGCTCGATAGCATACGTATCCGTCCATAGCAAAGTAGGATCCAGGGTGTAAGAAGGTCTCAGAGATAAGCATAACATCAATGTTATGCCTGTCTATGAAGATCTTTAGCTCGTTTGCATTGGCAGTAATGCTGCGAGCGTTCCAGGTTCCGAGGCGTAATGGGGCTGCCATTATTTAGAACTTTTGTGTCCCTTGGAGGAGCGGAGCTCCCTTATCTCCTGCAGCAGTTCAGCAATGGTGGCTTGCAGTCCAGCAATGGTTTGCTGCATTGATAGGATAATTTGGGCTAGTGGCCCATCTAGGCCCGCACTCCCAGGAGAGTTTGTTTGGTTGTGGTTAGGTAAGTGGTTACCTTGGTGGGTTGAGCGGCCTTGAGTTGCTTCCCATTGGGGCGGGTGGGTACCCTGGTGAGTTGAGCGACCTTGAGCTGCTCCTTGCTGGGCGTCCGGGTGGGTTGAGCGGCTCTGCGCTGCTCCCTCCTGGGGATTGTTTTGGCGCCTACCACCAGTGCCGCGCTGTCCTCCTCTCGATACGTCTGCGTAGGAGAGTCCTTGCTGGACTATCGAGGATGGTATAAATTGTTGGACGTTGCGCTGCGGGATATGGTGCTGTCCGTTGCGGTTTATAGGGGCGATGTTTATGCCCGTGTGCCGGATCTTCATACGCTTCAGGTATACTGGGCATTTCTTATACGACGCCATATGATTGCCGGAACAGTTTGAGCACTCCAGATCTTCAACCGTTCTTGCCTGGCATACATTTGAGTTGGTCCAGTGTCCTTGTCCACAACGCTCACACTTAGGCTGCTTCATGCAGTAGTTTTTGGTGTGGTCGAACTCGAAGCATCTAAAACACTGCCTCATATCTGTGTTTTTGCGCTTCATCTCTACCGTGACTCTCTGGCGTCCGACTTTGATGATGCGTAATGCCTCCTTGTTGTTATCGGCTTTCCTCAGGTCCACAAACCACACATTTTGCTTGGGAGCCTCCACAGTGGAATCTGAGCCTTCAGGCAGGTTGGCTCTTCCCTTAGGGTTATGGAGGTTGACCACTGCATGCCCCATGCCTCCGAAGGCAGATAGAATCTGCTCCTTAGGGGTAGAGGACGCCAGGTTACGAACCACCACTTTAAATGTTCTGTCTTCGGGCAGGCAGAAGTGCGTGTACTGCAGATTCTTCCCGGCCAGCACAGCAGTGATGCTGCGGTGGGTCTGCGAATCTTTTGGGAAAATCCGAAGATCACGATTTGGAGCCATCTTGAACTCGTAAGAGTCAAGGTCCGCCACTGTGTTAATAAGATTTTCAATGGCGAGGACGTCATCCACACCGGGTACCGTTATTGGCCTTGGTTTTGGTCGTTTGGCTGTGGTTGCTGCTGTACTAGAGGCTTGCGGTTGATTTTGGGGGTCAGCCTCATCCTGGATCCCCTCCATTTCTTGCTCTTCTCCAACCTCGTTCAGCTCGTTGGTGTCAAGGGCTGCAAACCGGTTGGTGGACGCTACTACGTCGGACCCACGGACTTTTTTTATCAACTTTTTAGGGGAAGTTGCGTTTCTGCGTTTTTTTGCGTTGATATTTTGCCATGGAACCGTTGCTGGCACAAATTCCGGCATTTCACAAGAGTTCCGGACAGGTGGCAAGGCTTTGGCAGAGCACGATGGTTGCTCTATTCCTTTGGCAGCAGGGACTTGTGTCCTTTGGGCGATACCTTGGGCTTCAGCTTGCGCCGGATCAGCTCCATTCTGCTCCCTGATTGAGCTTATATAGTCGGCGTTGGTGCCGTTTGCGGCAACAGGCATTCCGGTTCTGGCAGCTACGCTGGAGAAGCGGTAGTAGCTGTTGCTGGCAGTTGTGGTTGTGGCTGTGGTAATGGTAGCTGCATGCTGGGTTGTTACTGTTGTTGTTGTTGTAGTGGGAGTCCACAGAACTGTTGTTGGGGAGTGCAAGGCTGTAGCACCGTTGCCCACAGCTGGCTCACGTTTCTTTTTCAGCACATATGGGGCAGATGATTTCCTATGATTCGTGATGGATGCATCGGTCATAGAGCGAGTGATTGGCCGGTTCGGGAAAACTGGTGAACTATTTATAGCCGAATATGGGGCTTCCGTAACATCTGACCATTTTGGGTAAGCTTCAGACTCCTCCCTTGGATTGAGGCTGCCTATCTTTGCCTCCCTGATCACAGCCTTTAACGGATGGGATGTTGATTGGGGAGAACGATCCCTGGATGGGGTGATTTCAGAGCTCTCTGTCTCTGTGTCTGACGATGTAACATCCGTCTCACTCATACGGCTCGAATTCATTTTAATATCAATATCAAAGGCACTGGCATGCAGCCAGTGCCTCGCAGGGAATCGCGTAATAACCCAAATATAAGGATTGGTGGGATGTCCAATAGACGCGAGAACAGTCTAACCGAGACAAGCTTTTAGCACAATTTTTCAGAAAAGAAAAAATAAAATTTAAATAAATTTAAATTTTTGTCTAGCACACACGTCTGACTTGTTAGACTTGTATAGTAGGTGTAGTAGCTTTTTTCAGCTCTTAGGCATTTTTCGACTGCTCGATAATTTTCTTCGGTGTTGACTTGGAGCTTTGTTTCGCGTATATTGCCTTTGTTGACGGATGTTACATAAAAGTTGTTGTTGCCTATTAGCGATACAAAGTTTGTTACTAGGGCCGCACAGTTACTATCCCTTATATAAATGGGTGGAGGCTTTGGCTTAGGGGCATTTGAAGCTTTTTCTTTACACTCAGCATCAGACTGTTGGCCAAGAATTTGGAACCTATTCCCAGTGAGGGGATTTTTGTGCACAAGTATATCGCTTGTTTTGTTTATTTATGGAGTGTTGCCGTTTTTTTTGTTTTGCGGGCTTAATTTGCGTTTATTTATTTGTACATACCGATCGATGCCAGTCTGCACATACGAACGGGTAGTAGGTATTGCACTTTGTTGTGTATGTATTTGCGGGAGGTCGTGCTGAGTTGACATTTTTGAAAGTAGGTTAGTGGGGAACGTTGGTTTCTGGATACTTGCTGTTGTTGCTGTTGAGCTTGTCGATTGAGCGGTGGTCAGCGTTATCGTTGTTTTCGTTGAACTTGACGAAAAGCTAGTCATTGGTGGCTTAGGGGGCGGTGTGGGGCATTGGGAGCTCCAAGTCGGAGTAGGGGTATGAGAGCTTACAGTCGCATTGCTGGTGGTGGTTGCGTCGGGGGACACAACCGAAAAGTAAGGGTTGTTGCGTGTTATGGAGAGCCGTCGATCGTTTTGCTGTTGTAGCATTTGGGCATTGAGTTCTCTCTGACTCATGGTGTTGTTGGTATTTTAGCCAGTTGCATTTGTTGAATTATTACGCATTGACATTTATCAAAATTTAATTTAGTTAAATATTAACTATTAGATATTTTTGGACAACATAAGCACGAGTGCTTATGAATGTCCATTAGCGTCTTTTATTGCGGGTCGAAATTGTTTATTTAAACAACCGAATTAAGCACTTTTACAACGATTTAAACCGGAGCGCGACAAAAACACGTCCGACCTGCTCGGCAGCACGCCAACGATGAGTAAAGATTTTCCCGAGAATTTTCCTTGCGGGCAGATATTCCGAAATCGGGAAAATAGTGTCCAATTATTTCGTACACTTCGCTTACCAACCCAGTTTCAAGTCAATCGGATGAAAAAAAGATTACCCATACAAACTTTTCCGACGCTTTTCCGGGAATTTTCCGATGCTACTGTCGAATTTTCCAACTTCGGAAAATCGCATTTCAATTTACTTCACTTACTGTCCTCACAAATCGAATTTCATGTCAATCGGATGAAAAATGGATATCGAATATCCCGAGAATTTTCCTTGTGGGCGGATTTTTTCGAAATCGGGAAAACGCGTGTAAAATTATTTTGCATACTATGCTTACAAACCAAATTTCAAGTCAATAGGATGAAAAATAAAATTTCCCACACAAACTTTCCCGACGCTTTTCAGGGTGGAATTTTCCAAAACCCCGTTACTACGAACTTTCACCACATAAGGAAACTCCTGGCCAAATTTCAGCCCCCTAGCTCTTACCGTTTAGGCTGTGCGATGGTCACCAGTCAGTCAGTCAGGTTGAACAGTTTTATATATTTAGACTAGCAAATAACCCGGCTTGCTTCGCAACGCCGCCGATAAGGGTATCAGCTTTTCTTTTCCGACTTGGGGTGGATTTCACAAATTGGAAAATATTTGACCGAATCTCGAATACATCGGCTCAAAGCTAAGATTATCTCTTATGCCCCGCCCGCGGTTAAAAATAAAGTCTCTCCTGACATTTCCGATCTTGGTGGTGGACTCTTAAAATTTAAAGCTTACAAACCCAATTTTATAAAGATCAGCCCAAAAATAAAGATTAGCCTTGAACTCACATTTTGGGACATTTTCCACCAATTCTCCACCCATTCCTCAAAGTTGCATTGCAATCAGATGAGCGCTATGGTTTTCAAATTTCGCAGTTTTCCTTTTCCGCCCATTTCTTCAACTTAAAAACCTTTCCGGGCAAGCTTCCACCATTCCACTAAGTTTCACTGAAATCAAAAATTAGCCAAATATTGCGGTTTGTGCTTAGAAACCTTCCCGGGCAAGCGTCTAACCAGTCCCCGCAATATTGCGGATTTTGAAGCATTTTTCACCTCCTGGTCCTCCTCCATGTTCACCTACAGGTCCACTCCCACCTCCATTGACACGTCCTTGGCCACCTCCATGACCACCTCCATGGCCAAGTCCATGGCCACCTCCATGGCCAAGTCCATGGCCACCTCCATGGCCACCTCCACGACCACCTCCACGACCACCTCCACGGCCACCTCCATGTCCACCTCCATGGCCACCTCAATGGCCACCTCCAGGTCCACGTCCACCTCCACGTCCAGGTCCAGTTCCAACTCAAGGTTGAGGTCCAGGTCCCGCACATAAGCAGTACAATGAAAAACGGCAGCCCAAGTTACCGTTATCATTATTTCTTATACTATCCTTACAAACCAAGTTTAAAGCCAATCGGATAAAAATGGGTTTTTGGCTGCTAAGTTTTCCATGAGTTCCCTATGGTCAAATTTTCCAACATCTGAAAATTACATTACAAATTATTTCACTTACTATCCTTACAAACCTTAGTCGCAGTCTAGCAGTCATTGTGTTCGGACGTGCCTATTGCATTATTTCGCGATTATGTCTATTTCTGCGTGCGCTGAATGTAATAACGAAGTGACGGCTTCGCAACTTCGCATCTTCGATGCTTTGCGTTGCTCTTCATTGTGCCGTCGCGTTTTCCATTAGCCCTGAATCGAACTCGGAGCAGATGCCGTTAAGCAGTTAATAAACTTCCCGAATTTAATTTGGCATTGTGACTATTGTGTAGTGGCAAACGATTCACACTTTGTTATTGACGATCTTAATGTTAAAATTCGCAACCTGGAAAATTTATACGAAAACTTTAAAAATACAATCAACACTTCTCTTAAATCAAACATTGTTAAGAGTGTTCCCAATCCAGCTTGGCGTCCGAATAAAGAGAATGTCAATGCTCGTAATCCCAAGCCTGCTGCTAATCGGCTTCAGCTGCAGTCTGGCCCGGTTATTGACCCTTCCCACGGACTTCATACTTCTTCTGATGCAGCTTCTTCGACTAATAAAGGGAAAGCTAAAACAGCTACGAACTCTTTACTTGCTGCTGATAAGCTCCAACATCAACCGGCTGCAGGAACTGATCTATCCGATGGATTTCTCTTAACTTCGGCTGCTGCGGCTACATCTTCTTGCTCCGAGGCTGATAACTTTTTTACAGTTAGAAGAAAAACGAAAAAGAGGCGCGTCAATAACAACAAGCGCTTTGTTGGTGTAGCGGCTAGTTGTGACGAACTAAATGTTTTGGCCAGCAATAAATATATCCATGTTGGTAAATTCCCACCTTTGACTGTCAAATTATTAAAATTTGTCAATTTTAAGCTGGGAGTTCCTGAGCCGCTTTTCTCTTCGGTCTTTAGCGAAGAGTTTTGGCCGCTATCAGTTAAAGTGGCGCGGTTTGTCCATAGACCACGGCCAGAAGCTGAAGTTACGGCTATTAACACGCTAGCAGACGTGCAACCACGGACTTCGACACCAGTTCAGGGTGTTCCAGCATCGCCAATTTCAAAAACCCCCTTTGATTGGCGCCTATGGCGTCATAGTTCGCAGCAGCCGGCATCGTCACTTGTTGTGTGCTAATGCTAGCTGTTTAAGTAGCGCCTTCTCTTCTTCCTACAGCTCTGCGCTCTTGCCCTCATCGCAACGACATCAACTATTGTCGCCTGTGCTGCTGCTCGCTCTATGCCACCTTCGCTCTGCCGCTGATGGCCGATTTCGTCTGCAAACTGCTACATTGCTGATTTCCCAGTTTGCTGCTCTTTACCACCCACTCCCACTCTTATGTATTGTGCTATCGTCGGTTGAGTTCGTTTCCCGACGTTCTCTTGCGCTTTGTAAGATTCCAACGCACTCATTAATACCAGCGCCACTGTGGACTAATGCTAAGCATTCATTTGCTGTTGCTGCTATCGATCGTACATCGCTCTCAACTCTTTCTCAGCAGCCTATCCCCCCCTCTCCCAGACCAACACCCACGCTTAGGTAGACGCACAGCCGCCAATTCGAGTGACAACGCTCCTTAATCATTGTCCTTAATCATTGTCTTGTCTCGCCCACCCTGCCCTGTCAGGCGTTCCCTTCATTGTGAGTGCGTTCGACTGGATAAAAATGACTCTCTTCTGGACCAAATTGCGGTTCTGGTAGTGGGCACTTTGGGTCAACTCTACATATGTTCTTCCTACATACCACCTAATAGTGACTATGACCTTTATAAGGCACATTTGTTGAACATATTGAATGTTTATCAGCATCTGGTGGATCATCAACACCTTTGCGTTACGGGAGACTTCAACTTGGGCTCAATTGTTTGGACTCAAGATCCGAATTCCTCGGCTATGGTACCGAGAAACATTCATCAACCACATGAAATACTTCTTCTTGATGATCTATTTAGTATGGGCCTAAGCCAGATCAACAATATTTTTAACGCTTTGCACAAAATTTTAGATATAATATTAGTTAGCTCTGATTTAAAATCGTATCTAAGAAGATGTGAATTCCCCATTACTGCTTGTGATATGCATCACAATCCTTTATTAATCAACATCGTTTATTACATGTTTGCGCCCTCTTTGCATCATTTTTCTAAATTTGAATTTCACCTTGATGAAAAAAGTCTTAGTTGTATTAGAAGTTGCATCTCAAATGTTAAGTGGTCATCGGTCCTTTCGCATGCTAATTTGGAGACGTGTTATAATAGCTTTCTTAAAACCTTATTTATATAGTTACCGAAAATGTTCAGGAACAGAAGCATAGAGCGTACAAACTGCCGTGGTACACAAAAGGGTTAAAAAATTGAAGAACCTTCGTAATAAATTCTACAAGCGCTTCACTAAAAGCCACGATCCTGCTGATGTTGAAAAATATCGTCGGCACAAAGGTGAGTTCGAGTTTTTATATAAGTTTCTATACATGCAATACATATCTAATGTCGAAAGTCGACTTAAAACTAATTCAAAGTCATTTTGGACTTTTATAAACTCGAAAAAATCAACCTATCCCATTCCATCTAGTATGAGCTTTGGTTCGCTGTCATCAAATACTGATGAGGGGACAGTGAATCTGTTTGCTTCCTTTTTTAGAGGCAATTTCGAGCCAGAGAGTATCTGGGATGACCAATTTACTATTGCTTCCATTCCTTCTTTATTTAATGGGACTATTCCCATATCGGATGAAGATATCTTAGAAGCAATCAATGACTTTGATGACTCGTTAAAGCCGGACAGTGATGGAATTTCTTCTTTTCTCCTGAAGAATTGCATTGGTGAGCTTTGTGAGCCTCTCACTATGATTTTTTCCAAGCCCCTTGAGACTGGTCAATTTATACGAAAATGGAAGATTGCATCAGTTATACCTATTTATAAAAAGATTCAAAAAGTGATGTCTCTAATTATAGGCCTATTGCTAAGCTTAGCAATATGGCTAAGCTTTTTGAACGAATAGTCTCAAAACATCTTAACTTCATTATTAATTCTTATATAGATCCCAACCAGCATGGATTTTTTCCTGGCCGTTCCACGGTAACGAATTTAGCAGAATTTAGCAATATCTGCATTTCCGTATTTGAAAATCGTTGTCAAGTCGATGTGACCTACACGGATTTTTCTAAAGAATTTGACAAAGTCTGCCATAGTGCTCTTTTATCCAAGCTCGCCAAGCTTGGCTTTCATTCTACCATGCTCAATTGGTTTGAGTCTTATCTTGATGGTCGATCGTACCAAGTTCTCATTAATGGCAAGCTCCTACATAGCAACAACTGGCCTCCCTTAAGGGAGTGTACTAGGTCCATTGCTATTTTCACTATTTATTAATGATATCGGTTGCCTACTTAACTCCCATTATCTAATGTATGCTGATGACTTAAAAATTTTTAGATCTGTTAAAAACATCAGCGATGTTGAAGTTCTTCAATGCGATCTTAATTCGGTTACTGACTGGTGCGGGCGCAATTTGCTGCTTCTTAACTTCTCAAAAGGCTTCTTTGTTACATACACTCAGAAAAAAAGTTCGCAATGAATTTTAGAAAATCGCCCTATTTTAAAATTTGCCTTGGTATTTAGAAAAATTTTCTAATAAACAGAAAAAGTTTTCTGAAACTAAGAAAAATATGTTATAAAAAATTTTTTTAGAAAAAACTTTTCTAAAAACGAGAAAAGGCCAGATTTTTCTGATAATTAGGGCGCATTTTTTAAAGTCTTTTTCTTAAAAATAGGGCAAAATTAACCTTTAATTTTAGAAAATAGTAGCGCTTAAAGAGAATACTGTAATTTCTTAAAAAGAGGAAAATTTTCTGAAACTAATTTTCTTAAAAATATGGCGATAGTAGCCATTGCTTTTAGAAAAAAAGGCGTTAGATTTCAGAAATTTTTGCTCCAGTGCAAAAATATAAGTAGCCCATTCAGACGTGCCACTGCAACGCTGTGAAATAGCCTAACCGTCTAAACGGCCGCCGTCGTTGCGCGCGACAAAGGTCTTGGGTTTTAATCCCAGTCAGTCCCTGAAAATTTTTATTTATTTAATAAAAATTAATCAAAGCAGCTGGGGTGTTGTTCAAACGAAGCGGACCTGGAGCTGGACTGGTGGTGGACTTGGACCGGTGGTGGACTTGGACCTGGACCGGCGGTGGACCTGAACCGGTGGTGGACTTGGACCTGGACCGGTGGTGGACTTGGACCTGGACCGGTGGTGGACTTGGACCTGAACCGGTGGTGGACTTGGACCTGAACCGGTGGTGGACTTGGACCTGAGCCGATGGTGGACTTGGACCTGAACCGGTGGTGGAATTGGACCTGAACCAGTGGTGGACTTGGACCTGGTGGGGGACCTGGAACCGGTAGTGGACCTGGACCACCCGGTGGTGGACCTGGACCCGGTGGTGGACCTGAACCGGTGGTCTTAAACAATTTTTTCTGCTTTTAAGAAAATACCTTTCTCTTATTAAGAAAAATTTGTCTCTATATTAGAAAAAATTTCTTATTTTAAGAAAATAGTTTTCTATGATTCAGAAAGAGATTCAAATTCTAAGAAAAGTAGCCCTTTGGTTAAGAAAAGCTTTCCATAATATTTAGAAACTATGTTTCTAAATTTTAGGGTGAGTCGCCTTAGGACGGATTTCAAAGGCAAATTTCTAATTTTATGGGCTAATTTGGGACTTTTTTTATGAGTGTATGTAAAGCGCAACCTGCCGATATTAACATCGTATTCTATTAGTCATCACGCTTTGAGACGGCAGTATGAAGCTCAAAATTTCATTGCAGAAACAGGCTTGAGCGTCTGCAGAAACGATTCCTTAAATATGCATTCGCCTATTCACATTTTTTGGAGCCTTTTCCTTGAGGATAGAAGGACAATTGCGTCTTTAATTTTCTTAAATGGCATTGTGGTCGGCAATATGAATTGTCCTATGATACTGGACAAGATTCCTTTCAATGTTCCACCCAGATCTTTGCGTGACTTGGTCCCCTTTAGAGTAGCAATTCATAGGGGGAATTATGCCAATAACGAGCCGATATGTAGAGCCCTATTGATGTACAATCGTCTCCCAGTTGGCATGCGGTGACTTAAGCATCGACAATATTATTGTTAAGCGACTTCTTAGGGACTTCTTTTTGTAGTTAAATAGTTACTGTTAGTTTTAAGTTTTATTGTAGTAGCCAGTTAAGGTTATCCGTTGGCGAAATACTAGATTTACGTAAATTTTTTCTCATTTGGCTTTGCGCCCACTCAAGTTTGGCTTTGCGCCCACTCAAGTCTTTGTTTCTCAAATCCACTTTGCGAAATACTAAATAAATAAATAAACCGAACTTAAAGTCAATCGGATAAAAAATAGATTTTTGCATATCGAATTTCCCGGGAATTTTCCTTGCGCGTAGATTTTGCGAAATCAGGAAAATACGTGTCCAATTATTTATCATACTTTGCTTACAAACCGAGTTTCAAGTCAATTGGACGAAAAATAAAATTCGCACCATACAAACTTTTCCGACGCTTTTCCGAGGAATTTTCCAATTTTCTAACATCGAAAAATCACATTTCAATTCATTTCACTTATTATCCTTACAAACAGAATTTCAAATCATTCGGATGGAAAATTCATTTTTGGATATCGAATTTTCCAGGTATTTTCCTTGCGGGCAGATTTTCCGAAATCGGGAAAATACGTGTCCAATTATTTCGTATACTTCGCTTTCAAACCCAGTTTCAAGTCAATGGGATGAAAAATAAAGTTTTCCCAATACAAACTTTTCCGAGAATTTTCCGACCCTACGGTCGAATTTTCCAACATCGAAAAGTCGCATTTTAATTTATTTCGCTTACTGTCCTCACAAACCGAATTTTGAGTCAATCGGATGAAAAATAGATTTTTTTAATCGAATTTCCAGAGAATTTTCCATGTGGGTGGATTTTCCGAAATCGGAAAAATACGTGTCCAATTATTTAACATACTATGCCTACAAACCGAATTTCATTTGAATTTCATGTCAATCGGATGAAAAATAAAATATTCCCCAAACAAACTTTTCCAACGCTTTTCTGGGAATTTTCCGGCCCTACGATCGAATTTTCCTGCATCAGAAAATTACATTTCAATTTATTTTCTTTACTGTCCTCACAAACCGAATTTCAAGTCAATCGGATGATAAATAAAATTTTTCCCATACAAACTTTCCCGACGCTTTTCCGGGAATTTTTCGATCCTACGGTTGAATTTTCCAACATCGGAAAATCGCATTTCAATTTATTTCACTTACTGCCCTCAAACCGAATTTCAAGTCAATCGGATGAAAATTAGATTTTACATATATAGATAACTGGGGCGAGACCAACATTCGCAATCGGTTTCGGTGAGTAATTCCGGTCTAGTAATTCCTTACTCGACTCCTGATCACTCTTTCTTCCTCCTCTTTACAAAAAAAAAAACCGACCTTAGCCTTTAGCACATTGGTCTATGGAATCTAACGATCACAAGAAGTTGTCCTGCCGCGACTTGGCAACGTGTGTTATCTGTGCTGGATATTTTCACAGGACCACAGTCTGTGCAAAACAAAAATGTATGTGAATTTCTATTAGGGTTTATTTATTATTATTTGTTTCATATTGAATGCGGAATTTTTTTTTCCTTTGAATTGAAATTTATTGTCTTCCTTTTTTTAACCCACAGAACTACCCACTCACGGCAACCCAGCAACGGATTCGTTAACCCTCCGCTCTGGGACCAGCTCGTAGCGATTCCATGGTTAAAAGGATCTTCAGGGATTACCATTTCCTGCCGCTATTCATCACCTCCTCTTGTGGCAACTATGGCGGATTTATGAATCCTTCTCACGAACAAGACAATTTGTTGGCTTGATTAGCTTTGGCTGATTGGCTGCTCCCTATTAAGAAAAATTTTCCAATTGGGCGCCATTTGTTATGAACCGACATTTTCGTCTGAGTCCATACATCTGTTGCCGGCTAGCTAACGGCTGGCTCAGGGGTAAGCAAGACCCCGATATATGGGCTAATCGGATAACAAAAAAATGTATATTTCAGTAATTTAATTAAGCATTTTAGGAATACTTCTGGGCTAGCAGATGTTGTTTACTGCCCTCTGAGCTGCCCTCCCTACCATTAGTTGGCCGCTCAGTTGTTTTTGGCCAGCTCCTTAACATAATTATTCCCGCCTCATGCTGCCAATCTCACCCCATTCATTTTTCTTTACCCATCATTTCCTTTTTTTCTATTTAGACCTTTCAAATATATATATTTTTCGACATCTTTCTAATAGCTAGACACATTTTTCTTTTCCTATCCTGGGTTCCACGTATACAAGGAAGATAATAAATATTAATAAATAGGTGACAAATAAATAAATAAGGAAATAAATACTTAAAGCTAATAGAAATATTTATACGGGCGCATATTTCAGACTTTGACTTAAAATATATTTTAATTTTTGTTTGGAGTCTATGTTTTGAAGATATTTCTTTTAAACAAATAAATAAATAAATTTGCCGCTAAATATGTACATGTGTTTCTTTTGGAAGGCAGGAACTCTCCTGTGGTTATGGGGGTGTATGTAGTGACCGGCTTAACATGGTAAACCCAGCGCGATCCTGGCTTACGGCGTCTCAAGTCGACTCACACCTCCCCGTGGTAACCTCTGGTAACAGAGCGATACATCTGCAAAGCTGCTGGCTAACGTGAGCGGCGATCCTTTCCCTGGAACAAATAGAGGGCGTTACTTCGGGCTTGGCACCCGATTCTCGTCTAATTCATCCGCCAATGAAAACTAAAAAATGCCTCGGATACGGACCACCATCGATGACGACCCACGCAAACGTTTTAAGGACCACGATTTGAGGATATGCACCTGGAATCTTCGCACCATCAACAGGGAGGGTGCTGATAAGCAGTTAGTGAAAGTCCTCGAAAAATATTCATCAGACGTTACCGCACTCCAGGAAATGCGATGGACGGGACAAGGGAATACGTTGAGAAAAACATCATCAACCAATGTCCCCTGGGAGATCTACTATAACGGACATGCTACAACGCACGAGTTTGGGTACGGCTTTGCAGTCTGCGGAAGACTGCGTCGCTCTGCCACACATGTCAACAAGCGACTAGCCGTACTCAGACTTAATAGTTTATTTGTTTATTTGTATAAGTATAGTTGACAGTTATCTGTCAACATTAAAATTAAAAAGGGATACAAAATATTGATCTGCTTCCCCGTCCAGGTTAGGGGAGCTTACATCAAGTGGACGGAGAAGACAGATTCAAGAACGTGGAGAGGACAAAAACAATAAAATATTACACGAATTATTATACAGTGAACAATCAGTTGATAACAAATGATGCAAGTTATTATAATTTGAACATATTACACGAAAAGGATTATGAAGGGCGAAATTAGTTCTACAGGTGTGTAGCGCTAGAGGTTGATACGATCGCGTGAATCTTGATGGAACAGCAAAGCGGAGCTGACTTAGTAGGAAAGTCGAATCCACATCTCCATAAATCAGCTTGTGGATGAATATTACGCCATGACATGTTCTTCGGTCCTTCAAAGTTGGCAGGCTTATTAATTGGAGCCGATCAACATAAGATGGTAGTAGGCGATGAGGATCCCAGTTTAAGCCGCGCAATGCAAACAAATGAAATTGTTTCTGAACACTTTCTATAAGGTACTGATATTTATCGTACTGAGGAGACCAAACGCAAGAGCAATATTCAAGAATTGGGCGAACAAGAGAAGTAAATAATAGTTTGGTGATGTAAGGATCATCGAATTCTTTTGACCAGCGTTTAATAAAAGCCAATACACCCTTAGATTTGTTTGCGGTAATGCCGATATGGTCATTAAAGCACAATTTGTGGTCGAAAAGAACACCCAGATCTCTTACAGTTTGATTGCGTTTAAGGTTGTTATGCCCAATAGAGTAAATGAACCAGTGAGAATTATTCCGGTGAAATGTCATGCACTTGCACTTCGAATGGTTTAAATGCAGCAGATTGATTTGGCACCAAGATTGTAGGCTGTAACAAGTTATAAGAATCTATACTAGCAGAAGATAGAAATATTTTTACATCATTTGCGAACATTAAAACATGCGATTCGGTGATTACCTGGGGAAGGTCATTGATAAACAGGCCAAAGAGCAATGGGCCAAGATGACTCCCCTGAGGAACACCAGAAGAAACATTTATCAATTTAGATGAAGTGTAATTAAATAGGACTCGCTGAGTCCGATTTGACAAATACATAGAAATCCATTTGAGGAGTAGGTCAGGAAACCCTATTAATGAAAGTTTATTCAAAAGCAGAAGGTGATTAACGGAATCGAAAGGATTGCTGAAGTCAGTAAATCCACATAAGTTTGCTGTTTTTCTAAAAAACCGCGACGGATGAAAGAGCTAAACTCAAGAAGACTGGTTGTTGTAGAACGACGCTTCATAAAACCGTGTTGCGCCGGAGAAAATAGCTTTAAGATCGCACATAGTTTGGCAATACCAAAATAGTTCTCAGTATTGGATTTGCTACCCTTTTTGTGGAGAGGTATAACGTAAGATTATTTCCATATAGTGGGAAAAAACGATTTATTAAGAGACATTTGAAATAAATTCGTTAAAGGCTTACATAAAGCCATTGCGCAAAACTTTAAGACACGACCAGGAATAATATCAGGCCCAGACGAAAAAGAAGGTTTAATGAGCTTAAAGTTATGATAAACGTCAATAACAGGCATTTAAATACCACAAGTGTGGGGAAGTGTATATGGATAAGGTGAAGACGATTGTGGATTGAAAGAAGTTAGCAAATAAATGAGCAATGTCAGCATGATTTGTTTTTGTAGTATAGTGAGGATGGGAATAATGAAGATTTTCTTTTAGAGTTAACGAATATGAAGAAAAGTTTTGGGCTTTCGCGAAAATCATTCTTGCAGCGAGATAGATAATTATTGTAGCGCTCAGTGTTGAGGACAAAAAATTTTGATTTAGCTACTGCACATTTGGAGAAATCAACTTGAGAACCAGTTTTTGTAAATTTTTTATAAAGCTTGGATTTCTGATTTTTAATGTACGACAGTCTGCGTGTAAACCAAGGCGATCTTCTGCTTGCATTCGATTCAGAAATTTTTGGAGCAGAAATATCAAGTGCATCATTCAGCTTTTCAAAAGCGATTTCTGGCGTATTAACAGAATTGAGGAATGACTAATCAGTTTGAGAAAGTGTGCAGTTAAGCTGGGCAAAGTTGGTTTTACGAAAACAGCGAATTAATTTAGGCTCAGTTGAAGGACCTAATACAGTTGGAACGATAACATCGCGTAACTCAAGAATGGGATGATGAATATCCTCAGGTATAGAAAGTGAGTCAATTTGGTTAACTATTGGATTAGAGAAATCTGAAACAAACATAAAAGATCCAGAAGTCGACCATTGCGGTTAGTAATGGCGTTTACTTGACCCAAGGAGAGTTCAATTACACCGCCCACAAAGTCGTGTTGACTTGTGGGTGTTAAAAATTCAGTCTATCCAAAGGCATCCAGGAAATTAATGGAAGATTAAAGTCACCCAAAACAACTCGTGTGCGCGACAGCTGTGCATGAGGTCGTGGGTTCGATCCTGCCTCGGAACATCTAATAAAAAAATTCTTTTCTTTGAATAAACTTTACACCCGACCACACCTCTTTGCTGTTGGCGCCAGCATTGTAGTAATTAGCCATGAAAAGCTTCTCAAACTGCCGTTCGGATTCGGCGTTAAACTAAAGGTCCCTTTCTCTTGTGCTAAAAATAAGAAGCGCACAAGCCAAGAGATTGAGATATGCTCGGCTTTGGCCCTTTGGGGCTGTGTCATTCATTATCGGTGACCATTGAAGAAACAAACTGTATAGCAGACACGTGTAACATATATATGCTTAATTCTGAATGGGGAGGTATATAAGAGCATATTACATAAATGTAAAATGGACGCATATTGATGCGAACAGAAATAAATTCAATATTATGAACATTGACATAAGCAATAAATTGCGTGGAGTTGTCAGCTTTCACAGCAATCAGAATACCACCACCTAAACGGCTTTGGCGATCACGACGATATGTAATATAGTTGCTGCCAAAGAGTTCACAGTCAGAGACAGAGGAGTTAAGCCACGTTTCAGTGAAAACAATATCATTTGCGTCAAAAGAGACATTATTGGTATACAACATGCGAAGTTTACCTAAAAGGCTGTTCACATGAGAAGGATGAGCTTAGTTTTTTGAAAGGACATTTACGGCAGCTTGTTCAACAACCCTCTTCGAAGTAATTACTTTATCCACAAACTCGTGTACAATGCTATGCTCAGGCCAGATAGCAGGATCAAGAACCTTACCAAAAAGTGAGTCAGAAACGGCAATCTTAAGCGAAGAGATGTCTCTCATGCCTTTAAATTTGAACTTTCTGATAACAAAGTCAGTAGCAGGGTCATAAAATAAAGTACATAAGTGATCCTTAACATCATCTTCAGTCGCGTCGACATCTAGCCGGGACACGAAAATTGATTTCTTTGGTGCGACGCCGGTTAGATTCCTAGGCTTCCTGGGTGCAGCCCCAGATAAAAACAATCGCGATGTCCCAGGCTTAGTCGATAAACGTGGTAGCAAACCGCCGGACTGTGGGGCGGTTGCAGTAGCATCAGCAGCTAAGACGAACGAGGTAGGATCATCATTGCGGGGAGCACGATCAGGAGCAGCACCGGTCACAATCGCACTTGGTGCAGCGATAGTTTCCCGTTCAGAGGGAGTACTGTCTACCCTTTTAGACACCAGAGCATTTTTTGGTTCCAAGTTGTACTCAGTAGATATGTCCGGGGCGGCAAGTGAGGTAGGCAAAACAGCAGGCGAGTACAATGGCTCTGACTCTGAAAGGGATAAGAGATCAGTCGGCGTTCCGAACTTATTTGACTTGTTAGGAACTTCAGCTATATGAATAGTTTTTAGATTTTTAAAGTGAGCTTGCGTTGACAGGAACTTGGCATGTAGATCTTGGAAACCACCACACACAGCACTAAATTCCAGATACGTCTGCCGCATGAATACCCTCATGTCGGCTTTAATGGGCTTGCATTTCCAGCAGGTCCAATCGAGGTTGGCTTCAGGGTTCCGAATAATGTCGACCACACGACCACCAATGGTTCCAAAATTTGCGCAAGTGGTATGGGCCAAAGCCAACAGTAGGTGACGGTCTGCCATTAAGTTATTTTGTTGTTGTAACTACAACTTTCGGCGCAGCAGGTTGCCATTGGAATTGATCAAAGATAGCTCACTGTACAATGCAGAAGCGTGCTAAATCGATATAACTCTTAACTCCTTAAGAGAAGCTTATAAAGAGAATCGAAATCTATTTATAGCACGTCAGCGGGCGTCAGCATAGACCGGCAACACAGGCTGAGCATACAATTGCAATTGAGAAGCTGACGCGAGCGAAGCACAGTTAAGAGAGCAAGAAAGAGGAACACAACGCGTGGGAGTGCAATTTTGGTGGTAAAATTTACACAACAACAAATCGATTCAAACAATAAAAGCAAAGGCCAATTATTGTTTGATATTTATTAATTAGGTTTGTATAAAGTCACTGTCTTCAGAATGTATCACCCGAAGGGAAAATCACGCCAAAAGAAATTAAATCAACGACAATAATGACCGTATCAATTGATTAATTATTTATCGCGACAATATTTTAATATTAGCCTTATCTGTGCTCACGCCCCAACAGAAGACAAGGACGCCGCGGCGAAATACGAATTCTATGAGTGCCTGGAACGTACATATCAGCGCTGCCCTGATCACGACATTAAGATCGTGCTAGGCGATTTTAAAGCAAACATCTGGAGAGAAGCCGTTTTTAGTCCGACAATCGGCCGATTTAGCCTGCACAATAAAACCTCCAGTAATGGAGAGAGGCTAAGAGATTTTGCTGCTGGCAGGAATATGGTCGTTAGTAGCACAAGATTTAAACACCGCGACAACCACATGGCGACCTGGAGGTCCCCTGATTGAAAACCAGATTGATCACGTTGTGATAGACGGAAGGCATTCATCGAGTGTGCAAGACGTACGTTCTTTCCGAGGAGCCAATATAGACTCGGATCACTACCTTGTTGCAGCCAAAGTACGCACGCGGCTCAGTGTGGCACATGCCGCACGCTCTAGTACACGTCGAAAGCTGAATGTCGAGAAGCTGCAATCACAACGGACCTCCGAAGCCTACACAGCAAAACTCACCCATTTGCTCAGGGAAATTTCACCTTTCCCTTCAGGTTTAAGTGAACAGTGGAAACATATTTCACACTCCATGAGAACGGCTGCCAAGGAGACTCTCAGATATGACGAGCACTCCCGAAAACAGTCATGGTACGATGATGAGTGCCGCCGCGCTACTGCAGAAAAAGACGCTGCCTACAGGAGAACTCTGCAGTCGGGAGCAACGCGAGCTGTCAAGGAGCGATATCGGGTGAGACTCGAAAATTGGGTGAGACTCGAAAATTCTACCAAAACGTTCGGCGACTAGCCGAAGTTTTAAGCCCGGAGCCTCAGTATGTAAGGACGAAGCCGGAAATCTTGTCACAGATCCAAAAGTGGTACTAGACAAATGGAGAAACTATTTCTCGAACCTGCTGGGAGGCGATGACAAACACAATGACGCCTCTGGAGAAGTAGTGGAACCACCAATTGACGATATAGAAATAGACCCACCGACCATAACGAAGTTTGGTTAGCCATAAAAATGCTAAAAAAAGTAAGAGCAGAGACCTCTCTCGAAAAACGAAAATCGCGCCATTCATGGCGCTTATTATCCCAGTCCTGCAATACGGCGCAGAAGCATGGACATTAACAACAGTGGATGAGGGGGCGATCGGCGAGTTCGTAAGAAAAGTCCTTCGGAGGATTTATGGACCTGTAAAAGTTGGCGATGAGTTCCTCACCCGTATGAACCACGAACTTTATGAGCTCTGTGGGGACACTGATCTAGTCAAGCGCATAAAACAACAGCGGCTGCGCTGGCTTGGACATGTTACTCGTATTGATGAAGTGCTGAAAGACATTGAGGCGCTTGAACTGACCAACTGGTGACAGCTCGCACAAGACAGTGGCAGGCATTTATAGCAGCGGCCGAGACCGTCAAACGGTTGTGATAGAAATATCGGGCCAAATAAGAAGAAGAAGTTTGTGAAAATTAATTAGTATTTAGATTTTTGTTTGTCCAGGGCAACTCGATGGTATTGCATGTTACGTGTTTAATTTTCGGCTTTAGACAAATTTCTCCTACGGTCTGCTACTTCAGATGGCTGTTAGGCCAGGTAGCCTTTGCACCACTTCCTGCTCTCTTTTATTATATATTGTTATAAAAAAAATAGAATGGGTTTAAAAACCTGGGCCACCTGGAAGCGGTGGCCAATCCTTCCTCCGGTGACCAGTCGTCACTGCTGCCTGCCTGCTATTCGCTATTGGGATTCACTCCGGCTGCACCTGCGCAAAAACATTTACATTTCACTATTTAAACTCACTTTATTAAACGTTCTTACCGAGCCGAGGAACTCTATTCACTTTTATTTCCTCTGTGAGAATTTAACCGCCGGTTATTTTTTCTTGTTTCAGTGAGTGCGTGAGTGTCTCAAACAGTCGACCATTCTTAAAAATTCTGTCGGACAGGTTTCCCCAGAGGTCTCTAATGGAGTTTAAGCCCGGGCTAATCGCTGGCCACTCCAAAACCGCAATGTTTCAGGATAAAGGAACAGATACCTTTGTAGTGGGTGAATTGTGAATAAAGGCGTTGTTTTGTTGAAAAATCCTACTATCTCATAATGGTTATCTCCTAATTCAACAAGTTCGCTTTCCAAAAACAGTCCATTGATCTCGACATTGGTTTTAATTAAAATGCAGCACGTACGAGTCCTGTGCCGTCTAAATTAAGCTGTTTCCCTTCGGAAAAAACCACATTGTAGAAATCTGTAAGCCAAAATTTTTATCGTTCAGCAAATGCAGAGCGAGCCTTCAGGTGACCAGGAAATAGTTTTAGTATAGGCACTCTGAAAGTCTATGAAACGTAACTGTTTTCGTCTAAGACTTGATGAACACTTCTTATAGTTGCATTAAGGTCCAAATGACACTTTGTCTCGTTACTAGAAATGTCTGCCCGAATCGCAAGACGCCAAATTTCTCGTTTGTAGCGTGCATTAATTTCGGTTGAGCCTTTGATTCCTCCACAACAATGGGTGTTTTACAAAAAGATTGAAGTCGCGTTTCTATGCCGGTTGACTCTTAAAGCAATATCAGAAATTTGAGTGCCACTTTTCATGAGCCATATATCTAATCTATGCTCTTCAGCTGAGAAATATTTCTTTTCTGCTAGAGTTGCTTTTACTAGTTAACTTCAGTGTTTTATTAAAGTTATACAATAATTGAAAATTACAAAAATATAAAAACGAGAAAGCAAAGCTAACTTCGTCTGTGCCGTCATGCCACACAAAAGTCAGGATAACTCGCTACAAAGGGTGTTCAACGCAGGATTTTTCATAAGGATTCCAAAAATAGTATATAAGAGCATACTTTTGTATACTAGCAACTAATGTAACGATATTATTATTGAAAAAAAAGAAAAACATTTATGCACATTTACTTCTTTTCCTGAGGTATTCAAAAACTTAAAGTGCTTAAAGAAAAAAAGCTAAAGTATAACATAAGATATATAAAAGAAAATAACAAAAAAATTATACAAATAAAAAAGATAAAAGAATAAAATAGCCAAAAAATTAAACAAACGAGAAAAAAAGACAAAAATAAATATTTAAAATTAAATAAAAAATGTAAAAAATCAGGAGTTGGAGAGGAGTTTGACTTTCTTTGCTGACTGATGGTGTTTGTCAGCACGTCTCGATTGCTTTCGGCCAGAAACAAGGTTATTGTGGTGCCACCTTGCCCATTTTCGCAACAAAATGACCAGCATAGTTTTCAACAGCTCTTGGCGATGATAAAAGCAAGGATGGGCTTTATCAAACTACATCGGATGCATTTTCTGCGTCTCCCTTAAACACTTTTAAAAAATAAAAGTGCAGATCTTGGCGCGATAAAGGTTTTCTGCAAACTCCTTGCGGAACACCTGGTAGTGCACATTGCACACGCCTAAAAACGCATCCGTTGGGTTTTTTAAAGAAAACCATTCCGTAAAGTTTTTTGCGAAAATGAGTCTCTCACTCGCTTGTCTCTGCACCAAGTCGATTAAACTTCTTCTTGCTGATGAGATATCCATCAAAATATCTACGTGGGGCAAGCTTACTAAAGGTGGCCACATTAGGCATCACAGCATCATCCATTTCCACTGTGGACGCAGTAGTTACCTCCACCTGCTGTTCCTCCTCCAGCTCCACCAAGGGCTGCTCGTCGGGCTTTGCAATCCAGTCTAGCTGATCTGCATCATCTTCTTCGCAGTTTTTTCACTCCTCGGATTTTGTGATGATTTCCCAATCGAGCTCTAACTGCTCCAAAGAAGTTTTTCAGGCTGTCCTGAGTCAACTTGGATGCAAAAACGATGTACAACTGTAGGTTGTTCTGCATGAGCGGTTTAATATTGCAGTTTAGCTTCCACAGATCGCAATTCCGCGGATTAGTGGAAAAGACATGCAATATAGATGGAGGGGATGTGCATTCACACCCAACCACACAGCATGTTCTTTGCCAAGTTTCAAAAAACGGCTGGTGTATAGGCAGTTCATCATGGCCCAAATTTTTAGTTGGCATCGATCCCGCCCGGAGCCACCGCCCGGCTGCAGAATGGCATTCATTTGTGAAATGCCGCTCACAGACTCGCGATTGGGCATTGACGCTACCCACGACAATTCTCAAACTCTCGCACCATTCATAGATACAATTTTCAGAAACTTTAAAACTACCAACACAGCCAAGAACCATGTACTTACAATTTGACATTTTGTATTAACTTTTTTATTGTACTCTGTCGATGACTAAATCGCTAGTGCAACAAACCACTCTGTAATTCGCTTCACCAACCAATTGAATGAAAAAATGCAGGGTTGACGTTTTCTTTCTTTCTGTGTCAAGCGACATAAGCGCTCACGGAAATTACACAAACAAAAATCCACCGCTGATGTACACATCCATCCACATACAAGCTGAGCGAGTGGATATGTTCAAATAAAATGGAAATAGTCTTCATTTAATAAAATAAAATAAAATGGGAAGAGACATAAGCGACATAAGCGCTCACGGAAATTACACAAACAAAAATCCACCGCTGATGTACACATCCATCCACACACAAGCTGAGCGAGTGGATATGTTCAAATAAAATGGAAATAGTCTTCATTTAATAAAATAAAATAAAATGGGAAGAGATTGGGACACCTCTTTTTTCTTATTAATAAAAACTAATTGTGGCATGTTCAACTTAAAATTTCATTCATATTGTGATTTATATGGGTAATGTTTTTTTCAACCGGCGCACAGCAAAAAAAACAAGAAGACAAGAGCAGAGGAACAGAAGCAGAAAAAACAAAAACGCTTGTGCAAAGACAATGCCCGAAGCGCTCGAGTCCGAAATGCCAATGCTTTCGTCTCCGAAAACTGCTAGCGCCTCGATAGCCGCATGGTTTTTTTCGGACTAAATTTAAGAGAGCGAATTCATCTCTGGGTATTTAATCTACTTTGCCTGAAGGGGGTTTTCCACCCGCAAAATGGCGGAATTTTTCGTCGAAAATAGCAATTTTCACTTTAGAAGGCCACCAAAAATTTAAAAAAATAATAATCAAAGATCGTTGGGGGAGGATTTCATGATACTTTAACTAAATTTGAATGGTTTTTGATCTTCGGATAATTTTCGATCGAGATATAGTGAACACCGCAAATTGCTTTTTTTTCAAAAACTCTTTAAAAAGCTCTGAACCTGGCTGGATTTTCCACATTAAAAAATTCCAGAATATTGTTAAAAGTATACTTAATAATGTACAAAAGTATTTACCAAATTTGCCCAATCCATACTTCTGAAAAAATTCACAAAAAAGGTGTTTTTTTAAGCTGAAGGGGCATCAAATGTCAAGCTGCAAAACTTTAAGCAAACTATAAATTTAAAATAAGCAAAAGCAAGTCTAAAATAGGAATCCAATTTGATTAGATTTTCCGGATCAATGAGCAAGCTTATAGAAGTGATTTTGTGTTAAATTTAAAAGAAGTTTTTGTGCAGATGCAGCCGGTGTGAATCAAAAAGAGCAGGATCAGGCTGACAGCTGAGACGACAGGTCACAGGAGGAAGGATTGGCCACCGCCTTCAGGTGGCCCCGGGTTTTTATACCCATTCAATTTTTTTTATACATCTATAAAATGAAGACCGGAAGTGGTGCAAAGGTTGCCTGGTCTAGCAGCCATTTTTAAGGCAGACTGCATTAGCATTTTTCCTACCTCCAGAGAGAGGCGACACATATGTACATTAATTGATATTAAAAGCTTGTACAACAAACGTTTTAATTAATTTAATCACACATACTCACATATATATTTATCGGCAAATTTATTTATTTATTAAAAGCGATGCCACAACATTTCTGAACCAAACTAAATCAAAAATATTCAAATTCAAAATTAAAATATGCGTCGTACTAAAAATAAACATTAGTTTTAAGTATGTATTTATTTCCGCATTTAATTATTTGTCTATGAACTATTTATTTATATTTATTATTTACCTGTATTCGTCCCTGTGGTACCCAGGATAGGAAAAGAAAGAAAAAATGTGTTTAGTTGTTAGAAAAATGTCAAAGTATATATGTCTGAAAGTGAGAAAAGAAAAATTATGGTCAAAATTCTAATTATGGGGTGAGGCAGATTTAATATAAGACGGAAGTGAGAAAGTTAGGGAGTTGGCGAAAAACCATTGAGCAGCCAATTTATGGTAGGGAGGGCATCTTAGAGGGCAGGGAAAGATATCTTCTTGCCCAAGTAGGATCCTTTAAGCAGAAACGGAGCGAAAACGGTCACTTCCGTCAGAAAAATCCAGAAAATATAAATATTTTGTTATCCGTTTAGTCCATGTATCGGGGTCTTGCTCACCCCTGAGCCAGCCGTTAGCTAGCCGGCAACCGATTTATAGACTCGGATGAAAAAGTCGGTTCATAACAGGTGTATATCTCATCGTAAGTTGAATATTAACATATATACAAAATGAAGCTGTGCCAATACTTCATTGAATCACTGTATATGGAAGGAATAAGTGGAATCTTCCATTGCAGTTTCCTACTGCAGCTTCTCACTTTTACTGCAAAAATGAGTTACCATCAATGGCCAACCGATTAGGGCTGCTCTACACAACAGTTTGTGAACTGGTACTTTATTCCATTTGTATAAATTCTTGAACCCGAAACACCCTGTTACTCTCACGCTTTATATTCCTATTGGCAGCTAATCTTAAAAATACCTTTAAAAGAGCGTTAGCTATTGTTGAAGATTTGTATTTTACTTATTTCTACGTGGTGTGAAATATTGTGAGTGGTTAAGTGACAACAAATTCAAATGAAATCCGATAAAATCCCGAGTTTGAAAATTATAAAATGCAATAATTGAAATGCTTTAAGCAGCACCACACATCAAAAATCGCTGTAGTGCTAATATATGTATGTGCATAGATTTTTACATATGTACGTATGTATGTCTGCCTGTGGAATTTGTGTATATGATGTTGTTTTTTTTTTACCTATGTGCTGTTGCAAAATATGCGAAGATTTTACAAAATCGCTGTAGTCAAAATAAGTGTTCATTCATTCAAATTGAAAATTATAACTAACGCATCAATATTTGACGGAAATCCATAAGAATCTTACATACATGAATTCGTACTTATGTATGCTTGCTCCCATGCACCTTTTTTGTGTGTAAACAGAAGAGCGGTTTGAATTCTAACTATTAATCTACCTGTGATGCAGACGGGCAGCAGTTGACATTAAGGAGCATCGGAATCGCAATGCTACATAAGTCCTAAGCACAAATGGTATGTATTCAGCTAAGCCACATTTGGCTATATTTTAAATTACATATCGCTTAATTACCTCCACATCGTCTTACCTCAAAAACAGAAATATTGCTTCCACCGAAAGGTCCAGCGAGACCAAAAAAATTCAAAGTACTTAAAAACACTATTAGTGTAAGTATTCACAACCCCAGTTGAGCTGTGGAGTTGTTGAATAGAGGAATTTTTCAATTTTGTACAAGTCGAGAACAAGAAGAACAAAATATAACAATTCTACTGAAATGTTTACAACAAATACAAACACTTCCCGAAATTTAATTAAAGCCACCTATGCTTTGTTCAGAAAAATTTGTTTAAAGTTTGGTTAATATTTTTTTTGGCAAAAAATGTTAAAACATTTTCGATTTAACTTAGCAATATCCAAAATATTTATTAAAATATTTTCTCCATTTTTCATAAAAGATTCAATTTATACTGTGCAATTAAATTAAAGCCAGTCTTAACAAGAAAGAAAGTCGGTCAAGCCCGACTATAACCTACTCTGTACCTGGGAAGTGCTGCCCATAATTGTTTGTTTTCCTTACTATCGTCAATCCGATCGTTACCATTCCTTTGGCGGATCGATAAATAATTCTGATTACTAAATATGTCCAGAAGGTACTAGAAATATCTATAAAACTGTGAGAGATATAACGTTTTTTCCAATTTGTGGGGGCGGGAGGGGGTGTGACCAAAATTGAAAATAAACTTGATCTGCCTGCAAATATAAGAAACATATGTCCCATCCATGTCAAACCTTTGTCTCTTACTATCTCTGAGATCTGTTTGTTCAAACGGACGGACGGACAGACGGACATGGCTATATCGACTTGGCTGTTGATGCTGATCAAGAATATATATACTTTATAGGGTCGGAGATGCTTCCTTCTGCCTGTTACATACTTTGGCGCAAATTTAATATACTCTGTGTACCTTTAGTACAAAGTATAAAAAATTAAGAAGGGAACAAAATCAATTTTTTTTTAAATGTCATTCATAATGGTTAATATTGGGTATAGCCTCTCGACTTATTTATTAGCTCGAAAATACGATTAGGCATTAGAGTTTTGATCCCGGTATTTTGACCCATTCCTCGGTAACAGCTTTTCGATGCTCCTTAGCCAAGTTTAACTTATGTCCGCCAGCATAAACAAGACGCTGACAGGGCCATGACACGTGTTTGGAAGCATTATCTTACTGAAAGATGGAATCCGGGGTCTGCTCTTGCTTCAAAGTCTTTTAAGATCCCATCCAATGAATTTTGATAGCCTTCTGCATATGGGGCTCCGATAGTGAGAGCTAAAAGCGGACCAAACCATCATCAAAGATTCGAGAGGTCGCAATGGGCTCAAACGCCTAGTAATTAAAACCACCTGGCCAAACCAAGTCAATCATTCTCTCATTCGAGAACACCACATTTTCCAGTCCTCCCTCCATGACATGTAACGTTTCGACAAATTCATTCTTGATTGGTTATGAGATGTCGTCAACGCAGTGTTTTTCTTCATTTTTCTCCAAACCAATCGTCCACTTCCAGCCACAATTTTTTGAACGCGATTTTTAGGTTAAGGTTATTGCAAACACGGTTTAATTTTGTAAACAGTGGCATTTTTTTTTGTAAGCCAGATCAAAAAAAATAACTGCACTCTGACGTTTTGAAATTTTCTTTTTGTTCTGGTTTAACTAATAACGTAACTTGGCTTTAATTTTCACACACTATCGGCAGCTGCACAATGCAATTTTTTCCGTTATTTGCCTATCTGACAATATTTTCAAATTAATTATCCTAGTTCATCGCTTAAAATGCTTTTCTCTCTTTTGAAATCGGTTCACCCAGTCGGCCGAAATAATGTTGACCAATGCAGTACCATTATTTTAACATGACCGCTTAAAAAACTATTCCCAAAAAACAGCTAAAAACTCACAAGAACTTCTTTTTCGAGCGATCATTCGTACTGCAGCTATATGATATAGTCATCTGATTTTGACAAAACTTTGATGAATTGTGTGAAAGCATACCAAATAAATATATGCCAATGTGAGGGACGTTTCCATTGAAAACAAAAAAGGTTTTCTCACAAGAAGTCGATTTTCGACCGGTCGTTCTTATGGCAGCTAGATGCTACAGCCATCCGATTTTGACCAAACTTTGTAGAATTGTGGGAAAGCATACCATTGAAAACGAAAAAGTTTTTTTCTAAAACTTATTTTCGGACACTACTTTTCTGACACCTATACTATATTGATGTCCGGTTTAGACCAAACTTAGTGGAATTATGGGGAACCATAACAAACTACGAAATACGAAGTTTGAACTCGTTTCCATTATAAACAAAAGTGTTTTTTCACGAGAACCGATTGTTTCCATGGCAGCTACATGCTATAGTCATCCGATCCGGCCGGTTTGTCAAAGATAGCTTTTAAACTGACGGCGGAGATAGTATAGAAACAGACGGACATTGCTTAATCAACTCAGCTCGTCATGCTGATCAAGAATATATCTCTGGCAATAAGGCATAATAGCATAACTCGAGTTATGTCAAAATTGAGATTTTAATACCAATGGATTCCTTGGGTTCAATTCTATATTGTGTCAAATTTTCACACCAATCGGATGAGTGGTTACAAAGATATGACGGAAAAGCAAAACAACTTAAGTTTTCAAAAGTCCAATAAGTCACGGTCAGTAAGTCAAAATAATAAACTGACATTTTGATTCTTTCAATTAAACCGATACACTTCAAGCAACAACGCTTCCAATCTGCAAAACATTTCCACTTTACAACCAATCACATTTTTCACAAATTCATTAAAGGTTAAAAATGGCCCTCCTGAAAAATAGAAAAAACACACTTGTGCGGTTTTGCCTTATTGCCATAGATGTATTCTTTATGTGGTCGGAGAAGCTTCCTTCTATGCGTTACAAACATCCAGAAAATTGTATAATACCCTCTGCAAAACTCCAGGTATACATTTTTTACAATGCATTTTTGTGGATTTTTTCATCGAAATTTTGGCGCAGGCAAATACTGTTGTTAGGGCCCATAGTACCAGAATCGCGTTGAGCCCATGGAGATTTTTTCGGCACCCTACTATGTGACCCACACTAATAAATATATATATTGTCGGACTTGACCGACTTTCTTACTTGTTAGCGATGCAGTTTTGCAAGTATCGAAATGCAAATATGCCCGCCATATCACCAGCTATCCCACTAATATGTCAAAAAGGTTTTCAACATACAAAATCGAAACAGTATCAAGGGTTTAATGGCATTTATTTGTCCTCCACTTAAAAAATGCTTCTAACCATCCGTCCATCTGTTAGCAGACCATTCATCAGCTGAAAGGTCTTGGGGGGTTTTAATAAATATATTAGGAAATATGTCAAAAATAATTTTTGTACATTAATACTGATGATGAATGAGCGTTGTAGGACAAATGACAAAACATATATATGTATTACAGCCACATTCACAGCTTCTGAAAGGATTTTTAGTAGCACAGATTGATGCTGCTCCTTAAAACCGAAGAATGTGAAGCGATAAGTGTTCCTTGAGCAATACTTTTATAATTTTGAAGTTTGATCTTGAGCTCAAGAGCGAAGAATTCTAATATAATTTGTGCAAAAGTATGTACCAGCCAGAAGGAAGCATCTCCGACACCATAATATTCTTGATCATGTCCGTCTGTCCTTATGTAAGAGATAGAGGTTTGACGTCTATGGGACAAATACTTCTTATACTTGCAGGCAGATCAAGTTTATTTTCAATTTTGGCTACGCCCCCTCCAGCCGCTGCAATTTGGAAAAAAGGTCATATCTCCCACAGTTTAATAGATAGAAGGTTGGTTCCTTCTGGACATATTTAGTAATCAGAACTATTTATTGATCCGCCAAAGAAATGATAAAGATCGGATGAACGATATTCGAGTTATAAGAAAAAAAACAATTATGGGCTATAAGAGGCGAGTTAGAAGGTTAGACCTTGAGTGTTTTATTGAAGGCTTAAGCTAGGCTTAAGTAACGGTGGTTTGATGTATGTTGCATCTTTTCTAATACATGGTAAAGTTGTAATGTAGGAGCTTTGGTTCATATCCATACTAAGTGATAAGTAAAGTAGCTTTGGTTTGTGTCCGTGCTAAGTGATAAGTAAAGTAGCTTTTATTTATATGATTGAATCTGTACAGTGGGACTTGGCAATGGAACTACTACTGGGCAGCACCGGTCGCAACGGTGATGGGCAGCATTTCACAGGTACAAAGTTTACTATAGTGGCTTGACCACTTGTTAATTTAGTAAAAGAAAATCCTTATTAGTATTATGAACTCAATTACAGTTCCACTACAACTTTTCGGAAACGGAATTAACTCATATTCTTGCAAGACAAAAACGAAAACTTTTTCGTTTTAAAAAGTAATGCTTGTCGGCAGGTGAAATGAAAAGTAATTGGCAATCGTACAGTTGCTAAATGTACATTAAGCTAATTGTCTTAAATTCTTTGATAAATTTAGAATTTGATTATGTAATTTGATTTGCATTTAAGTCTTTAACTGAATTAAAAATAATTTTTTGTTAAATTTCCCGAGAATTCCCGTTTATTCGGAATTGAGAACAGCAAATCCAAACTGAAGCGGAATGGCGTTCGGTTTACTTTTCAAAAAGGAGTGAATTTGACAAAATGCCTGTATATTAAGTCATTGTATTACAGTGTATATATATTCTATATTTATTTCCAATTTAAGTGCTATGGAAAGGTAGACTCTCAAAATTTGAAAAGACATCGATGTCTTACTTTTCAAACATCGAGAATATCGATGTTGCCATACATTAATGTTTCTCCAGCTCTAATAAGCTGTTCATAAAGCTTGGGTATGACACAAAGTTTGGCTATCCCCGATCATTCTAAATTAGAGCTGCATCCGTGACGTAAATTTGCTAAAGGTAAAAGAAGCTAAAGGTAAAAGAAGTGTGTTCAAAACGACAACGAAGAACTAAGCTCTCCTAAGATCAGTCACGTAAATAAACGATGTAGAAAATGTATCTGAAATTTTGGGAAAATATATCGGGATTTCCATATTTGAGAAAGCTTTCCATGCAAGTGCTAGAGCTGTACCGGTGACGTAAATTTGACCGTGTCAAACATAGTTTCGTGCGTGAACAACCGTTTATCGTGAGTGAATTAAGAAATTTTTGGCATTTTGATAAAGGTAAAAGAAGTGAGTTGAAAAATATATCGGGATTTTCATATTTGAGAAAGCTTTCCCTGCAAGTGCTAAAAATTCCACCAAGCTCAGCAACAAGTGAGCGCGTTTTTCTGCTGCCGCAAGTTAATAGACGAAAGAGGAACTGCGCTATTAAGCGATAATATTGATAAGCTTGTTTTTTAAAATAAAATATAGAAATAATGAATAAAAGATAAAAACAATGTTCTATTTTCAACCCTCTAATGCCCAAGAGTGCCTCGTGGCACTCATTATATAATTTGTACTATCTAATAAAACGATAAGCTTTTGAGTCATTTAAAGTTTTCTAACGCTCCCTTTTCTTGTAGTTCATAAGCATCATGTTTTTGCAAGCTTAAATTTTGTTCTGTTTCGTTTTGTGTTTTGGTTTATAAATAAAATAGATGGTTTATAATAAATTATAAATAAGAGCAAATAAAAATTGATTCTTTGAGAATCATGTTCAAAAACAAAAATAAACTCCGTAATGTAAAAATTCACTGAAGTTCCTTCAGGCACTTATTTACTTTTTATCAGGGTTGCAAACCACTCGAAAATAAGTACTGGTTCGGTTCAGTGGTTCACATAGTTTCATTACATGGTTTTGAAGCTAACTGAACCGCGGTTTCGGTTCGGTTCAGTGGTTCACAAAGGCATATTATGAAGTACAGTCAAACTTCTGTATAGCGAATCTTAAGAGGACAAAAATAAGATTCGTCATATTGAAAATTCGTAATATAGAATAGTTTGAGTATTGAACGAAATTGCAGTGTTGTGAAGTTAATTCGCTATAAAGAAAACTTCATTGTAAAGAAGTTTGTAATAGAGAAGTTCGACTGTATTATGATTTCTATTGTAATGTGAATTTTCGTACACTTTGCAAATTGAATTCCTATTAACCATCTAAGTATTTTTAAGATTCTTATAAGAATGTCCAAAACTTTTGAAGTCGGATTTGAAGGACTCGTCTATAAGTTCTAGGAATGCACTTCGAAAACGGAGAATGTCGGCAAGAAGAAAATACGTACTATGCATCTTACACATCCTATTAATGGTATGAGAAAAAACTCTCCTGGCTAAGATTAAATGATTATCAACCGTCAAGAAAAGAATGCACACTGGTGACAGGTATATTAAGAGATCGGCTTGCAATTGCGGTAAACTTACAGGAGTACATTTTGTAAATTTTGTGTCAAGTCATCCTTAAAGGCTTTATCTCTTCTAAGGATCAATTCCCTATCAGTGGTCCCTTTGGTAGAGGGTCGAACTTAAATTATCTTAGGAAAACGAAGAAAATAAGTAGGAATCATTGGCTAGAGGAAAGCGATTAAACTCATCAGAGAACTGAACCGAACCGAACTGTTTTCCTTTTTGGGTTTCGGTTCGGTTCAGCATTTCTGAAAGAAAGCCGGTTCGGTTCGGTTCGGTTCAAAACCGGTTTGCATCCCTGCTTTTTATCGTTTTACAGGAAAACTAAAATTTGTACACACTTTTTGAGGCCATATTTGAACTAAGGAGCTACAACTTACCTTAAAAAAATAATCCAACTTAGTTTCTTTTAATATTCTCCTACTGGGCATTAGAGGGTTAAGTGCTTATGTTGAAATAAAAACACCTAAATTAATGTAAGCATATTTGGGTTTTATTTTGTTACAACAATTGGTATCCATATTATGCATGTCCATTTATGATTGCTATAAATATAATTATCGTGCATTAGTAAGGGGATCGTGAATTCTATTCTACATATTTGATCTACTTCATTTGAAGAGGAAAAATAAAGAAATCTTTCAAGATGTCAGAAAAAAAAGGAAAACCATTTATTTCAGATAGAGGTTTGCTTAAGGAACTCGCACATTGCTTGAGAACACAGCTAGAAACATTGTATGAAATAAACTGGACTATTTCTACTAGTCGCCGATTTATCAGTAAGAGTTGCTGTAGCGACGGAACATCAAAAAACTCCTCGACTCAAATTTTTAAAAATATGCTGACCCGCAGCATTTTGAAGTCAATTCTCATGTAAGAGTAGAACAGTTTTCCAGAAAGACCTCGACTTAAATTTTCAAAAATATGCTGACCCACCGCGTTTTGAAGTCAAATCTCATGCTGAGTCCGAAACAGGTGTCTGATTGTAAGACAGTAGAACAGTTTTCGAGATATAGCTAGAAACCCATTTTACATACTTAACATACTAAACTCTCAATATCTTTAGTTATAGCGCATTGAATTTTTTTTAAATAAAAACAAAACGAAAGAAAATTTTTCTAACAAAGATTAAAAAAAGATAAAAATTTTTGAAAATTTTTCTGATTTTTTCTGTTTTGACTTACCGTTTCAGCGTTAAGCTAAACAAATTGTCTAGATATTTTATTTTGACACGATAGACTGTTTAATTACAAAAATATTTTGCTCCCAAACGATAAAATTGTGCAAAAAATTACGTCACTTTTAAGGATTGTGCAAACACACCTTATATTTTCATTTCATAAAAATAAGAAAATTTTGGTTCCACTATCTTATTAATGCTAAAAATGACTTAATACTGTTGTCCGACTGCGCTTTTTATACGAATTTGCTGTTTCACGTATCAGGAACCAACAATAGTCACCCATCATCACCTTGTTCAAAGACCTTGGTATCGATGTTCTATATGCTTGATTTGCTGGTGAAATCGTTCACGTTCACCATGTTCATCGCTTTCATCGCCAAGTTTTTCCGGAAAGAAATCTATATGCGAGTGCAATAGGTGAAGTTTCACTGATATATTTGCGCCTGAATTGCCAGCGGAGATATGACGCTTTTTTTCTGTCGGAGATATGTCGTTTTGAAACGATATGATAGAGCTATCATGGTGAAGTTGTCTGAGGCAGCGCACTACATATTTATGGTTATATTGCAAATAAAAAGAATGTAGGACAGCACTCTCTCTGTATGTAGGGCCAGAGGACCAGTGCGCTGTGAATGCTAAAAACGATATACAATACACAATCAGAGGCCAAGATATATTCGGTGTTTCTATCACACAGGCATCCATCTACTGCAGTGTTGCCGTCAAATCTGTTTTTTTTTTAAACCAGATTGCGGGAAAAATTTTAAAACGGCGGACAGCGCTTTTAATAAAGAGATTTCGGTCTTTTTCAGCTTTATTTTAGATTTTGAGTCTTTTGAGTCAAAATTTATAAGTAAATCGATAGTTTGTTAACTCCCTCAGTCATTTAAAGACTCTAATTGCAATCTCTAACGCTCTGTCATTTCTAAGTGCATGCTAAGTAGTAAGATCGATTGAGAAAATTGCCGAAAGTTTTCAAACAAAAATGTCGTGGAGTCTGGACATCTATCTGATGGCTATCAATTCGCTTAAGAATCGATTTTATTTTATTGCATAAATTGTTAGTACAACTATTCAAGAATATGTTGCTTAAGTTTCAAAACGGAATTCCAATTAGTTCCGATAATATGAGCACTAAGGTAAGCACAGGTCGCTTCAGTACCGGTCGAAGAGCGGGTTTCAAATGCGTTTTTCTCGAAACGACTTTTTTCAACTTGCGGGAATCCTAGTTCGATAAGTTATTGACGAATCGATCTAAAAATTTGTGTGATTATTCTTTATGTAAGTCCGAAAAATATGAACCAAACTCTGGAATGATATTATTAAGTGAAATATATTTTTTTATGTAAGAAAGGTGAAACAAAATGATATAAGAACATGAAGAAGAACATTTTGTTCAAACACCTCCAAAACATTCAATTTTCAACTCTTTTGGCCAGAGTTCGGATCATATTCTTAGAAAATATGTTTCTAACGAAAAAAAAATTAATGATTTCAGGTGTCCCGCCAGCATTCACCTCTGATGGCGATCGTCAATGGACACCAGCCTATAACTCCACCACTTCCGGCGGAAATGGCATCCAAAAATTTAAAAGTGTAGTTCAAAATAGGAATAAACTACCCTCCAAGTTTAACCGAATTATTCTTTCTCAGTTAAAAAAATCACAAAAAAACACTCGAATTTCGGCCTCCTAAACTGGTTTCCCCTCTTAAGGAATTTTATTTTTCTTATAAAAATGTCAGTAATATTGTTATGTTTTATTCTTCTTGTTTTCGATTTTTGGAAAAATGTAAAAATTCCGCAATTCAACAACCCCACAGCTCAACTGGGGTGAATACCATAATTGCATTAAGCAATATAATTGTTTTAAGGCTACCTGACCATATATTCCTTTTTTAACCAATTAACAAATTGTCGGTTTTAAAAATTTTACAAGCAAAAAAAAAAAAGCATTGCATTGTCCCCATTTTGGAAGAATTTTCTTAGAATATAATGGGGGGAAAATGGAGTATCAATATAATGACACATTAAGGTACATGTCTAGTTTCAGATTTTGAAAATTTCGATTTTTTTTTTTGGCTTAAATCATGCGTTATAATGTTAAAAACATCCCCTGAAATTTTTAAGCAAAAAAAAAAATACAAATTCGAAATATTTTGATTTTTGTACAGGTAGGTCGGGCGCAAAATCACAAAATTTCACAAATCACAAAACTTTAAATGCGATTATCTCGGAACCACTTTTTTCACCCTGGTGCGTCAGATTGCGAGGCCATTTGTTGACCGATTTTCTTATAGTTTTTTTAAATTGCTCGTAATACCCGTCGCTATGGTCGGAACTAGGATATTTTTGATCGGTCCATAAATAGCGGAGTTAGGGCCATTTTAAGGGGTAAAAATAGGTCAATTTTCGAAATTTTGACTTTGAGAACCCCTTACTCCCCTATATATAGACCGATCCCAGATATCCTAGTTCCGACCATAACCACATTAATTCCCAACAAAACCTCATTTAAATTTTTTTTATCCGATGACGCGTTCTCTGGAAATCTGACGCACCAGGCACCTATGTTTTTAAAAATGGGTCGACTTTGAAGCGGGCTACAACAACAACCGCTGCAACAACAACTACAAAAAAAAGCTTGGTCAATTATCTATCGAACAAAAAAAAACCGCTAGTCGATATGTGGTAAACTTTTCGAGTAATAAATTTTTTCGTAAACCCTTACTTTTGGGCTGCTGAAACTAGACATGTACCTTAAGGGAAATGGAAGAACAACGGCGAAGTTACCTTATTGGACTTTAAACTTTAAACAGTTGGGAACTGCAAAGCTTAATGAAAGCAAAATTGGACTCACATACAAAAAGCCATTCTTAATGGCTGTCGTTGCATAGCCTCGAGCTTAAGTTTCTAAGTGAGGAAGCTTGAAGCTTTCTAGCGAGCTTAGAACTTCCCGTTAAATTTGAATGTCAAACATTCAATTAGCATGTGTTGTTACATGAAACTTTTGTTAGTTTCGTTTACAAAACAATGGCTTTCTGTATGTGAGTCCAATTTTGCTTTTATTACGCTCTGCAGTTCGCAACTGTTTAAAGTTCTGATTGCATGGAATTGGCTCAACAATCAGGAGTCATTTAGCGAAACGCCTTCTGATGATTGGATTGGATATCCATGAAACAGCTGTAAAGGTTTGTCCACGCTCTTTTTGGTTTGTCAATGCATAAGTTTTATATAGTTGTGAACAAACGCAACTTCTTGACCTCGAGCCAGCGAACTCGTTACTAATTATTATAATTCTCTATATATATAAAAATGAATGTTTGTCTGTCTGTCTCTTATGCCTGCCAAAACCGTTCATTCGATTGCGATCAAACTTTGGGAAATGGTAGACCGCTTGCCCGGGAAGGTTTGTAAGTTGGAAAAATGGCTGAGTAATGGTCCAAAAACCGCGAAATTAGCTAAATTGTAATGAAATTTTCGGGATTGGTTATACGCTTGCCCTGAAAGGTTTTTAAGTTGAAGAAATGAACGGAAAATGGTCCAAAAACCGCGAAGTTTCTCAAATTTCCGATTGCGATGAAACTTTTGAACGTCGTTGGACGCTTGCCCGTGAAGTTTCTGAGTTGAAGAAATGAGCGGGAAAAGGTCCAAAAACCGCGAAATTTAAAAAAAAAATAATAGCATTCATCCTATTGCAAGGTTTCTAAGCTAATTAATGCAAAATGGAAGATGCAGATTGAACGGTCCAAAATGCTAGGTCAAAAAAGTCGCAAAATTTGCAAAATTTTAACATTTTTCATTTGGTCTAGATTATGAAGAAGACTTGATAGACGACAATTGTAGACAGGTAAGTAGGATAAAACGGTCTAATTGTCGGGAAATTCGCAAAATTTTCATATGAGTTTAGATTATCATGAAGACGGGTAAATTGAGGTGCAGATCGAGCGTGATTTTTCATTGGGTTCCCAACCATAAGTGCATAAATGAAAAGGGATATAATCTAATAGTGAATGTTTGTCTGCCTGTAAGTCTGTCTCTAAGAGTGAGTGTGTGACTTTTTTGTCGAAAAAATTTGAAATTTTAATTTCTGATCAACGCTTAACATTTATAAATTCAATCATATACGGGGGTGTCCTGGAAATCTCTAGAGATTTAGGCTTCGGTTGGTTTGCAAATCGCTAGTGAAATCCGTCGGTGTCCCAGAACTTCGAGAGATTTCGTTCAGTTCGAAAGTCTAGTCCGAAAGTCGAGTTCGAAAGGAGTGTGCATAGGAATATGGTCCTACTACAAAACCAGTGCTGATATATTGCGTGGGTTCGTGAATTCGCTATTGATTCGATAATGTACTGGCTGGTTTGTGTATAGGTTGGTTTGCCAAAATCTCCCAACAAAATACGAGAGCTTTGAAACCAACCGAAAGAGATTTCTAGGACACCGAGAATTGGTTTTGGGTTGGAATTTGGTTGGAAGAGATTTCTGGGACACCGCCGATAAATCCATTTTTGTGCAGTTATGCCGTTCGATTGGTCGTTCTACGTCTCAAGCACAAAAAAAAGACAAAACGAGCTTCTGAAACACACGAGCAACGAGATGCAAGATTGAAAACTGACCGAGAAATGCATGCGAGAGCCCGTTCATCTGAAGCGAACGAGCAACAAGAAGCAAGAATGTAAATCGAGCGAGAACTTCATATGAGAGCCCGTGCATCGGAAAGTAACGAGCAAAGAGAAGCGAGAATGGAAGCCGATCGAGAACTGCATGCAAGAGCCCGTACATCGGAATTTGACGAGTCAATTAAACAAAAAATAAACAATTGCAAAATGCACTAAAAAACAATTATTTTCGTTGGCTTATTTTTATAATTTCTCGACAAAATTTGGCAACACTGATCTACTGGCTATTTTGCAGATGCTGACGGGTTCGCCTTGTTAATTCCACCATGTGTGCATGCACATGTGCACAAATACATGTGCACTCTTACATGTGTTGGGTAAATGAAATGCGCGTAAAGTAGAAAAAGCGTTTGCCCGCATTCTGTTATAGCACGAATCATGGTACAACAACCAAGGTAAGGTGGTGAGCTTTTTTTTGAGTACTGAGCTTTTGCTCCAAGAGTACGCAAAGCACAATCGATTTCCGTACTTTTTGAGTACTTTGCTGAGAGCGCACAGTGGGAGCGCCGTACCTTGGTTGGTGTACCATTAAAGGAATCATCTCCGATTATATATGGGCATTTCCACAGCACGCACGCGACATTCGAACGAATTTATTAACCTTCATCATAAAAAAAAACAAAGAAAAATTTTAAAATAATTTTGTCCATATTGGTTTTTGAATAGCATTTTAGGAGCACTTTTTATACCCTGTTCCCATTGAAAATGGGAAAAGGGGGATCATGAAGTTGTGCAAAAGTATGTAACAGGGAGAAGGAAACATTTGCGAAAGTATATATATTTTTGATCAGCATCAACAGCCGAGTCGATTTAGCCCTGTCCGTCTGTCCGTATGAAGGCGTGTTTCTCAGAGACTATAAGAGCTAGAGCCACAAATTTTTGAATGTAGGTAGGGTTATACCCGATTCAATACGAGTTTGTTTCAGATTTGGAAAATTCCTCCCCCTCCCCCCTTTAAGCGCAAAAAACTGTCACAGCCACAATTTTTAAGATAGACCTTCCAAACTTTACATATATCAAGTAAGGCCCAATATCTATCTATTCTGAAAAGATCAATAAGATCGGACGAAAAACACCGAAGTTATATACGAATCAATTTCGCTTGTGGGAGAGAGGGGGGCCTTGCATTGTCAGTTACCGCGTTTGCGCGTGCGTGTGTTAGAGTGTGTGTGTATGTGTGAGTGTGTGTATATGTATATGAAAACACAAGAAGTCAAGGGAACAGGGTATTTTGTAGTCGGGGCACTCGACTACAGCTCCCTTACTTGTTTTAATGTATAAGCTGCGAGTTGCAGAAAGAGAAGGCCCCAAGATACTGGCAAACAAAAAGGAATACGTTATGTGACAGAATATGGAAGTGAGTTTTTTTTTACTTTCAAAAATCAGCGAAACCCGTTAGAGTTTCTTAGCACAACTAATTTTTGTACGATCTGCAATCATGTAACTATATATTTAGAGCTGATTCGTTGATAAATAAATGTTGGTGTTTTTTATATTTGACTCATAATGATACGTTACGTGACATACGTTATGTGACACATTTTTCTCTATGATTACTTTTACTGTTAATTGCACTCACATAGTTTGTTATGGTTTCTTATGCAATCTTTGTTTACACTTTGTGCCCTTAAAATGACTTTAGAGAGCAAAATTTAATGAAATCTATACTATAATAGTCCAGTCATTATAGTAAGTTCACCTCGGAATTTGAGATACCCAGCTGTAAGTCTGTAAATACTTGTACACTGACACCCTAAAAGTTGTCTCAAAACCTACATATGGTAGTGTGTGCGCAACTATAAAATTTCAAGGTCACAAAAAACGGTTTTTTGCGCTTTTTTGGTAAATATCTCATTTCCTATGGGTTTTTTGCTATTTGTATTTATTATAGATATTGTAGAATACAAAATTCTCTACAAATTTTGTTTAATGAAATTTTTCATACGGTGAACCGTTTTCGAGATAGAGGGTGGAGAGCGCGCGGTCACAGGATCACTTCAGGCCAACCATTGTCTCCGGTCGAAAACGCGCCACATATAGTTGATAAACTAAAGATAAATCAATGATTATAAATATTTGTGTTTTTATTAACTATTATATTATATTTTATCATTTTCTTCATGCATTAAATCTATATCTATTCAATAATACTGATAACCGTTTCCTAAAATTAAAAAATAATTAAGGGAAAAACTTAAATCATAATACAATTATATTCCCATTTACACTAATGACATATTAAAAAGAAAATAATTAAGTGCATCTTCTTTAAAATCTGTAAATTTTAAAATCCTTCTATTATACCTGGGAATTATACGGGTCCCTATTATACACTACGGACCTTGTTCAATTGTAATGTATAGTTACGACCGTCTTCTCTTTATTTCAGTTTTAATCGTATCTTGGTAACTACGGACGTACAATTTAAAGAACTATGGCTGATTTGTGTTTTCTATGTAATAAGTCAGATTCGGAAGGTGAATCGCTTATTGAAGTAGTGCGCGGTATGAAATCTCATTAAAAAATTGGGAAAGGAAATGTAAAAACGGAAATATACTCGTCTGAAAGTTTTGATAATTCCATTCCTCATTCCAAAACACATATTTTATTTCTGCACGCATTAAGTGGCTGTGACACAACTTCTGCGCTTTTCAAAAGGGAAAAAATCATTTTTAAAAGTTTTTGAGAAACTGACAAATTTGGATGAACTAGCTGCAGCATTTGAGGAAGAAAATTGTTCGGACCAGAGATTATTAGAGAGTGGAATTCAAACCTTATTGGCTGTCTATATTGCTCCGAAATCTGTGAAAAGTCTCGATCATCTTCGTTATATGCATTACGTCAAGTCTAAAAAACTTAATAGGCCTGTGCAGCTTTCAAGAGTGGTTGTGGTTCGCGATGCGGATGCAGGAAAGCGGGCTTGCAATGCTCTTTAGCTTGTGGCCAATGTAATGGGCAAGCTTGTCTCAATGCTCTACCTTATCAGAGCGACATTACCGAAGATGGAACCTTTGACCCCGAAATCATGGAAGAACTTGAGACAAATGTTGTTGAAGACGATAATAAAAACCAGTTTGAAATTTACCAGCAGCCGGAAGACGACGATGAAGAGGAAGAAGATGATTAAAATTATAAATTGTAGTTTTTGTACCCTTCATTCTATTTTTTTTACTTATAATAAAAATAAATGTATTGAATGATATGTTTTAATCAAAAGATTAATTCATAATTAATTTGTTTTTTTTCATCATGTAAGAAGTTATTAATATTAATTAGGTTAAAATTCAAATATAATTCCTTTATTATCATTAACAATTCTGCAATAACATGGGCAGCTAAGTGTTGTTAAATAAATTAATTCTGAATAAAAAGTGGATAGGTTAGGAAAAAAATGATAAAATATAATATAATAGTTAATAAAAACTGACAAATATTTATAATCATTGATTTATCGATAGTTCATCAACTGTATATGGCGCGTTTTCGACCGGAGGCACTGGTTGACCTGAATTGATCCTGTGACCGCGCGCTCTCCGCCCTTTATCTCGAAAACGGTTCAGCGTATGAAAAATTCCATTAAACAAAATTTGTAGAGAATTTTGTATTCTACAATATTTATAATAAATACAATTAGCAAAAAAAACCCCATAGGAAATGAGATATTTACAAAAAAAGCGCAAAAAATCTATTTTTGTGACCTTTGACCTTGAAATTTAATAGTTGCGCACACACTACCATATGCAGGTTTTGAGACAACTTTTAGGGTGTCAGTATACAAGTATTTACAGACTTACAGCTGGGTATCTCGAATTCCGAGATTTTTAAATAATTTAAGTATAATTAAATAATTTAAATGACTGGACTATAAGTACTTTTTTAGGAAAAAAACCTGCAAAATAATGATAAAAATAAGAAAAATAGTGATTTCTCGACTTTGCATTTGAAAATCTCGAAATGGAACTTGAGTAAATTTAAGATTGGCCTAAACTAGTTTAATTAAATTGTTTCCCGATAAAAATATTATCGAAAAAAGTGTTTTTAAGTACTTTTAATTTTTTGGTCTCGGTGGACCTTTCTGTGAAAATGCCAATATTCTTATCAGCATGACGAGCGGAGTCGATTAAGTTTTGGCCGTCAGTCTGTTCGACCGTCTGTCCGTATCTCTTCGAGGAGATATGTAGTTTTTAACACGGCGGAGATATGTGGTTTCAGAACGACATAACTCGGAAATATGTCGTTTTTAAGACGGCCGAGATATGCCGTTATGTCGTTTTAAAACGACGTAGCTCCGCCATTGAGTACCGCGGAGATATGTCGTTTTAAAACGTCAAGCGTCAAACGAAATGTCTCCGCACGGAGCTATGTCGTTTTAAAACGACGCGGAGGTATGTCGTTTCAAAACGTCAAACGACATATCTCCGCGCGGAGGTTTCAGACGTTTTGAAACGACATTTCTCCGCCGTGTTAAGAACGACATATCTCCGCCGTGCTATAAACGACATTTCTACGCGCGGAAGTGTCATTTTGAAACAACATAACTCCGCGAGGAGGTATGTCGCTTTGAGACGACATAACTCCGCGCGGAGATATGTCGTTTGAATCACGGCGGAGGTATGACGTCGGATTTATGTCGTTATTTTAGTTGTGGGCCCACAAACACGCCTTCTTTGACTTTCGCATCCGACAAATGGAGGAACAAGGAATTTAAATAGCTTTTTATTATACTCTGTACCAAAGGTACACAGAGTATATGAAGTTTGTGCATAAGTGTGTAACAGGCAGCAGGAAAAGTATATATATTCTTCATAAGCATCAACAGCCGAGTCGATTTAGCCATGTCCGTCTGTCCATATCAGCAAACGGATCTCAGAGATGGTAAGAGTAGTTAATATGTATGGGACATATTCTTTTATACAAGCAGGCAAATCAAGTTTATTTTCACTTTTTGGCACGCCCCTCCCGCCCCCGCAAATTAAAAAAAAATCATATCTCCCACAGTTTTATAGATAAAAGTTTCGTTCCTTTTGGACATATTTAGTAATCAGGATTGTTTATTGATCCGTCAAGGAAATGGTAAAGATCGGATGAACGATAGTTGAGCTATGAGGAAAACAAAAAATTTCGGGCAGCACTGGTCGCAACGGTGATGGGCAGCACTCAACTGGTACAGAGTATATTATAGTCGGGCCTGACCGACTTCTTATTTGTTTTTTTTTTTACATTTATTTGTGATAATATGCATAATATCGCCATTTTTTATTCAATGTTAATTATTGTAGGCAAAAAAATTCTCGCTTACGAGCCCCCAACTCTGGCTTTTCTTGGCGCAAGCCAGCAGTAGCTCGCAGTTGGTCGGTACAGAACTTTTGGCATGTTAAACTTTTTTACATTACCACAGTTAACTACCCATTATAGGATTTTATAATTTCTTTTCTGAGTTTAGATTTTAATGAACAATTTCATCACAATTTGGATCTAGAGCACATCTAAAGCAAAAAATATTTTTGAAAACGACCTAAATAATTTCAGCGAAACTGAGCTGAAACAAGAAATAGTTTTGTGGCTCAAGAATTGCGAAAACTTAGAGTTAAGACTTTTAACAAGGAGGCGTTGAAGAGGGCATACTTAGTTTTCAAAAATACACTTGCTAAGACTAGAATTCTCAGTCACTAATTTTCCTTTTTTTTCGATTTCAGGAAGACAACGATTGCACGGATTCGATTTGAGTTACTTCTCAAGTCAATTGACAAGATAGATGATATAAATGGAGATATAAACAGCATCAGTTGAAAACAAAGTTACATCATTTTTAAAAGACTACCCTCCATTGAGAAGAATATGGCAAATACAATATCCTTAATGTCCAACGTAATACGCAATGTAGTGAGCAAAAAACGTATACGATACAAAGAAAAAGGATTTAACTTGGATCTAACCTGTAAGAATGATTTTTAAATTTATTATCTAATAATACTTGAAAGCAATCGAAGGTTAGGTTTATACCATCAATCTATATAGCCATCAAAGAGTTGAGTGTTTTAGAAATCTCTTTAGGTGTTTAAATAATCGATTTCATTTTAAACTAAAGTCAAAGTAAGACTTATGTGAAGTGTCAGAAATATAATTAGTGCATAAATAATTATTCTGAAAAAGTGTATATGTAGAATTGATATGTACGGGGTTCCTCCCATATGATCTAGTAACTGAAATTATTTTTTTCATTTCATCAAGAAAGCAAACATTTCGGAATATACTTGGTATTTTCTCATCACTGCTAAAATTTGTTATCATGTTAATATGAAATCTTAATAATAAATCTTTATAACGAGTGACAACTAAAAATCTGCACAAACTTTGAGAGAGAGAGCGCCCTTAGCTGAGCTTTACATAAAAGCTTTCGGGATGACATTTCTTTCTCTTTTTTTTCTCCTGTCAACACGATTCCAGGCCCCCTAACAAAAATTTTGACAAGTAGTCGCCATCATGCAATCGTGCAAGAACGTCTTCGTGATCGCGCTGTAAAACTCTACGAAATGCACGCTGACAAAGGTAAAGTGTTTACTGTAAACCACTTTACCCAAGAGGACAAGCCCAAGCGAAAACGAAAAATAATAAAAAGAGAAGTTGGAAGTGTTTTGAAAGCAAACATTATGACCGGACAAGCTGTCAGAAAGCTAGCCCAACTTTTTAACAACAAAGACAACATAAGTCAACGAGATGCGGCCAGAAAATTTAATTGCAGCCAAAAACACATCAGTAAAGTGCTGAAAAAAGAATAATCAGGCCTGTTTCGAATTCCGAACGTTTTCAAAAAGTAAAAACGAAACGAAAACGAGCGTTTTACTATTTGCTGTTCCCAATTCCGATCGATTTGGTTACGTTTCGACTTTTCGAACTCGGTTTCGAAAACAGCTGGTTGGCTGGCCCGCGTACGTTTTTGTTTATCGTCAGCAGACAGAGTTGTTATCATCTCCCTAATTTAGATTTATAAAGCTCTTATTTACTCTTTAAATCCATTTATTTTTACTTAAACCAGTATTTAAATATTTCATTTGATTATGTGATATCAAATATGGTTAAACATAGCTAAGTGAAATAGAAAAAGTGCAGTCCGATTAAATAAATTCATATGCAGCAACCCTAGCAGCCGCCGATTGAAGGACGCAATCGACTAAAAAGAAAAGTGGAATTCAGAACAGCTCGGTTTGGTCACGGCCGCTCGGTTTTGTTTTTCATGCAATATTTTATAGAAGTTTATAAAAAAATTCTGTAAAATTATACTTAAACGTAAAACAGTTTAAGTAATGATGTTAAACGATCTTAAAAATGTTCAACTTATTTCGAATTTTTAGTTTATCATATTGGGGAAGTAGTTTAATGCTTTAATTTGCAATTACTTTTAATTCAGCTGACTCTGCAGCGCACGTTTTGAAAACGACAATTCTTGTCGATTTGCGGAATTCGAAGTTTTTTTTTTTAATATCGATTTAAATCGATAAGTAAGCTGTACTTTTTTAATATGGTCAAACTGTTACGGTACGAATTGGGTGAATTCTTGGAATTAAATAGCTTTCTGGGAAAAATTGTGGATTGTTTTATTGGTAAGACTACAAACTCAGCTGATTAACCTGTAGTTTATAAATACAATTATTTGATTGCAGAAGGTAAGGTACTAGGAAAATTTTACTAAATGGGGATTTAATTTTTTTTTTTTTAAGCTTATTTTGTATTTATTGAATCTTCTCTTAATGAGACTAACAATAATTTTTCAGATCTTAATCTAGAAACTATTTTATAAACCATCCCCTTTTGGAGATAGTTTGTGTTCTGCGGCCCTTCAAGTCAGTCGCTGGGTTGGTAGGTCATTTCTCCTGAGGCGAGAATGCGTTGCTAGCATGGAAAGAGATTTTGCAAGTTGATTTGGGTGGGTAAG